>JARAOQ010000030.1:0-350109 GCA_029783445.1 Fomitopsis palustris | reverse complement strand
ACGTCTCATTTGATTGGTTCGTCTCCGATACAGTGGAGGAGTCGGCCATGAAGATCTGGTACGGTACACTGTTTGAATTGGATGCGGCAAGGCGTGCAGTCGGCGCGGTAGTTGGGGAATCGGGGATAATGGGAACATCGCTCTGGGCCTGCATCGCCTGCATTGCGCGATCAGCGGGTGATCCCTTCTTCGGACGCGGTTGCGTCTTCCAGTGTGAGGGCTGCTGGCCCGCTTTGCCTCCGCCTGCGCAGTAGCAGTTCTCTTTGGTATGCTTCTTCCAGCCGCACCACGCGCAAATCAGGTCCGCCTTCGCGGACGTCATGTACGCCGACGTGACTGGGGCACCGTCCGAAGCGTGAGTCTCTCCGACCGGGTTCTGCGGGCGCCCCGATTGGAGTAACTCGTTCTCATGTATTGCGAGGACGGTTGCCATTACTACTTCCGGATCGGTTTGGGTCAGGAGGGGCGACGTGATGTGGCGCATGGAGTCTCCGAGGGAATGGCAAACGTGGACGGCAAAACGTTGCTCGGTCATCGTAGATCCTAGATCTCGACACACCTTCCGTCGGCATCTCAACTCCTCGAAGTGCGTGATCAGGTCCGTCCCTGGGGTGTATTTGCACGACTTAAGGTACTCTTCTGCATTCATGGTACTGAGTTCGGCTTCGCCTTTCCCTGAGCGCAACAAGACCGGTCCAGAACTCGAGAGCAGTGGTACTGATCGGGTCGATGCCGCACCCAGAAAGATCGGTCATGTTCAATGTGATCGTGGTTTTCACGATCGTGTCATCCTTCTTCCACTTCGCAAGCGCCGTCGTGGCGTTGACGGTGATCGTCGTCCCCGAGGTCATCGGGGCCGGTTCCGTGCCATCAATATGCCCAAGTAGTCCCTGTGACATCAACACAAGTTGGATCCGGCTCTTCCACTCGACCCAATTGGTCCGATTGAGTTGCTGTGACTCGGTGGAAACCATCACATGCGTCCGCTCCTTCTCGTCGCTCATGGCGTCTCTTGGAAGTGGCTATATGCGTGCGAAAAATGTTGGAGGATGGGGTATATGCGCGCAGAAATGGGTTGTTGTGCCCTTCAAATGTAGTCGGCTGCTAGAGGATTCGAGCGATTGAGATTTTGGTTAGGCCTATGCGTACACAGGGCTCATAACCTGTTAAAACACATGTACTCAGTCGCGTCCTCTTGGTACTCGACTTGTATTGCTTGTACACTACCTGTTAAAACACATGTACTACGATCTTGTGAGTCCTCGTCTAGGTCCATGTCCGAGTCCGAACTACTCACCTCAGTCGCGTCCTCTTGGTACTCGACTGAGGTGCGTCTACTCTACATCGCGTCCTTTCGTGTCTACGTCCGTCACGTGTCCGACGTCACCGGCCCGCGTCAACAGTATGTACTACATTACCTCAGTGGTACAAGTGACCTACGCCTGTGCTATAATGGCAGTGGAAGATCTGGGTTGATTGGTTTCTCTGACTCTGATTGGGCTGAGAATAAGGATGATTGCCACTCGACTTCAGGATATGCCTTCCTTATGGCAGATGCCGCTGTCTCTTGGGTCTCGCATAGACAAAAGACTGTATCTCTGTCATCTACGGAGGCAGAATACAAGGAGCTGTCCGACGCATGTCGACAGATCACCTGGCTTCGTACCTTCCAGACTGAGATTGGATTTAAACCCAAGGGTCCTACGCCACTATGTGTTGATAACAATGGCAGCATATTCCTTGCGGTTAATCCAGCTCATGACAGAAGGACGAAACATATTGATGTCCGGTATCATTTCTGTAGAGAGTTTATAAAAGACGGACACACTGCTCTCTTCTACATAGCCTCTGCAGATCAACGTGCTGACATCTTCACCAAGTCTCTTCCCTTCTCTACGTTTTGTAAGCATAGGCAAAGTCTAGGACTTGTAGAATAGGTAGTAGCAACTCTGTCGTTGAGTGGAAGTGTTGAATACGCAACTCCATAGTTACTAGTATGGTATAGAACTTTCCAGTAGGTTCTAGTAGGTTCTAGTAACTTCTAGATACTTCCAGTATTTTCTGGAATATTCTGGAACTATCTATGCCACCCCACTCTTGCTCTACTTTTGCTCCACTTATGATTTCATATGACTTCATAATACTCCACTTATGACTTCACATACTCCACTATGCTTACTCATCCGTATTATTCCATAGAGTACCATGTCTTCATGTATATAAGGAGGGCAGATTGCCCCTAGGCAACACGGTGCTTTGTCTTCTAACAGACAGTCCTCGCCTCCTCCGCTGCAAGCTCAACACTGTGTGGGGCATATTTGTAGCTCAGGATGGTGTATAATAGCATTGGTATGGATATGGTGTTGGCCTATGCACCATGCAGCATCGGACTACTGTATAGTATCTTGGACACTGCTCAGACTTCCTCCAGAGGCAGGATCCTCTGGCGGCATTCAGGTCCATAGCAGTCACCCATGTCACAGGTCATAAGGACTCCGTCAATATGACCCATGTATTAGACCAGTGTCACGCTCAGCTACCCCGTCAATAAAGTACACAAAGGTACAATAGCCGCAACTTCGCATGTCTGTCTCTCCCTCCGAGGACGATCTCAAGGCCGCCCTCCATGCCCTCCGCAAGGCCTTTCCCAGCCTCGGCGCCGCCAAACTCCACGCACAGCTCCTCGCCCAGCACCCAGAGTGGTCCGTCAGCGAGAAGCGCACCCGCAAGATTCTCCAGCAGGAGGGTCTCGTCCTGTCGTCCGTCTCTGCGCAAAACCAGGGCCCTGCGCCGCCGGTGCTGAGCGGCGAAGATGAGACGTACCCGCGGTCGCAGCTGGTTGAGGGCCTCGACATCCGCAAGTGGACGACAAAGGTGGAGGTGAGGCATTTTGGCAGGAAAAAGGGCAAGGGCCTTGTCGCGAGCGAGGACATCGCAGAGGGAGAGGTGGTGTGGAAGGAGGACCCGTTCGCCCTCGCACCTGAATGGTACGCAGTCATCACATCTCGTACCAGTGGATGTGAGTGCTGACGGCCGCTTGCAGGGACATCTACGACCTGCAAGTCTCCGGGCTAGCCTGCGCCTTCTGCAGCACGCCGCTCAACCCGACCTCCCCTCTCGTCCTCTCATGCGCCTCCTCCACCTCCCTATCCTCGCCCGCCGTCTGCCCCGCGCGCTTCTGCAACCGGCTCTGCCTCTCGCGCTCAGCGCGGGTGCACCCCCTGCTCTGCCCAGACCGCAACCCCGCGTCGGCCAGGCTCCTCCAGTTCGCGCGGCAGAGCGAGTGGATGGCGCTCCACGCGCTCGCGCAGTGCACCTCGCGCCTCCTGCTCGCACACCAGCGGGACGCCGCACAGGCGGACGAAGACGGGCGGTTCCTCCGCGCGATGGCGCAGCTCGGCATGGAGCAGCGCGCCCAGGGCGGGTGGTAGGCACGCTCTCCTCCCCGTACACGCACCCTCGCTGACGTGTGCAGGCTGAACGGCGCAGAGCCGGACAGGGCGACGTGGAAGACGGCGTTCGAGCTGTACCTGCACGCGTTCCGCACGCCCGCGACGGAGCGCGACAAAAAGCGGCTCGCCCACATCCTCAAGAAGCCCGTCGACCCCGAGCTCGCCGACGCGCTCTTCACGTACGACGCCTTCCTCCTCGGGCTCGGGCGCATGAGTCTCAGTACGTCGCCCCTCGCTCCCTCGCTCCCCGCACGCACTCGCCCACTGACTCTGCGCAGACCTGGAGGCGCACGGCGGGCTGTACGTGCTGCACTCGCACCTGAACCACGCGTGCGCGCCGAACCTGTCCGTGCGGCACCTCGACCAGCGCACCGCGCTCGCGCGCATCACCGTGCTCGCCCGCCGCGCGATCTCCCGCGGCGAGGAGCTCACGATCACCTACGTCGACCCCGCCCTGCCCGTCGCCCTCCGCCGGCGGCGCCTCCTCGAGTGGGGCTTTGGCGAGTGTGCGTGTGCGCGCTGTGTGAGCGAGGCGGCCGAGGCGGCGGGGGCGGCGGGTAGCGGCGAGGTGACGGAGGGTGCGGGCGAAGAGATGGCCGATCTGGAGGCGGAGCTCAAGGCGGGTCTGGGCGTGGTGTGAGAGCGCGCGGCGAATGCACAGACGAAAACAAACCGGTGTGTCATGAAGTTGCAAGTGTAGCCTTAGTCGTCGGTCCGTGGATATTACTCACTGTCTACGCTGACCCCAATGAGTGTCGTTGTCCTGCTGAGTGTGTGCACATTGACTGCCGTCCTCCGAGATTGTGTCAAGCCATCCAGCCCTCTCGCAAATGACAGTGATTGCGCGCGGAGCCCTATCCCCGGCCGTCGGGCCCATGATGCTACCGACCGCCCGCGTATTCTTCCACCAACGAACCTTCGCTGCGAGATCTTCTTTGCCTGATGAAGGGCGGGGCATGCTGGGCATACCATTAAGGGGCTGCCCTGAGCCGTCAGACTATCTTCGAGACATGCGCGAACACCGAACACTCCACTGATGATGCATGCTCCGACCGCAGGCCACCTCCGTGCTTCCTCGCGCCACGAAGCCTCCGAAGAGGCTCAAGCTTTTGACGGAGCGTGCTTCTAGCTGCCTCCGTCGGATCGAAGTCGCATCGCACTGGCCCGAGTGCTTCCTGTCTCCACAATCTCAGAAGACGAAGCAGCCAGTCGCCGCGACCGGTTTCATGCACCCAATGGACGGTTCGCGGCACACACACCGCGTCGGACAGAAGCCGTGCAATACAAGTCACCTCGCGGGAAGGCTGGGCCCGCGCATACTAGTTTACATGACACTCTTTCACAGCCGGCGTGAACGCGCACGCGCGCTCCTAGTACGGTGCACCGAGACTGCTGCCGCTGCCCCGCTACCGCTTCACGGGCAGGGCCGCGACGCGCGCGACGTCCCTGCACGTCAGGCTATACCGCGGCCCGCGCGCGAGCCTCCCTCCATTCGACACGACGTCGCGCACCCCCTCGTCCGCGAGCAGGTCCACGTTCGCGATCGGCACCGCGCCGCGCCGCGCGTCCGCGGGCGCGGGGAAGACGTCCGTAGCTACGCCGTCGATCCCGTGCAGGTGCGCCTGGTAGAGCGCGGAGCGCGTGATCACGAGGCTGCGGGGCTCGAGGAGGACGGAGAGGACGGGGACCGGGTCGATCGCGCGGCCGCGGGCGGACGTGGACGTGGACGAGGCGGCGTCGGAGTCGGCGCACGCCCCTGAGATGGCGTCGGCAGGCGTGTAACGGTAGTAGTGGAATACGGCGTGCGAGCCCAACGAGAGCGTCGCGACGACGGGGTGGTATGCAGGGCCGTCTTCGTGGGGCTGGCCTAGTTTGAGCTTTTGCTTCACTGTGGCGGGAACGAGCAGGAGCGACTGACCATGATGCCTTGCCCCGGAAGATACTATTTCCGTGAGATCGAGGTCGTCCGTAAGTGAAACGAAGTGCGTACTTCATTCATGATGATATGGTTTGGTTGCCCGTGCGGCGAAGAGTCGAACGCGCCTGTGGCTTTGATGCTGCTGATGATGTTCGGGCTTGCGTGGTGTGCATTGGTCAGTACTCAGCACCTACAAAGTAAACATGCTGCAGTTGCTCACTACTTTCTGACGAACAGTGGCATCTCTTCAGGTATGAGCACGCCCTTGGCGGACATTGTACCTCCTAAGGAGACATGAATGCCCCGACGGACGACGAGCAGAGTTGGCTCTGACCCCATATCTGCAGTCTTTGGTGATAGAAGGGAGACTCGGTCAAAGGTTTGCATGTTTGTGCCCTGCATGCGTACCTTCGCTTAGCCAATTGTTTCCATCTCGGTACGGGCGATTCTTCGATCTATGTTATTGCTCAACGGCAGTTCATTCTACGATGTGGAAGATGGCCGAGCGTACCTTGCGTAGCAAGACCTCTTCTTCTTCCCGAGTTATGAACTCAGGGATGTAGAATACTTCATCCGTCCCCGGAATGAGGTACTGTGCAAGTTCTGTTTTCGTCGAAGTCATCAAATTTTTGGTACTCTTTATCGAAGCTGATAAGTTGCATAAGGCGGCGTGCAAGTACCAACGCACACTACGAGGTTTCAAGGTAGCCTGACAATACTCAAGTGAGTTACCCGCAGACCGATCGAGGCAACGTCTCCGAGTCTTATACTAACTATTCTTAACAAAAAAGATTGGTTGTATTTTTTCAGGCGCTTACTGAGGCGATGCGCTCGTCGTCTAATGGCTATGATGTCAGATTCCTAGCTTACATAAGCATCTGAAGGTTCCGGGTTCGAGTCCCGGCGGGCGTACATTATTTATCCTTTTTTCCATATCTTTCTCTGCTTCTGCCAGGGCCTCGCAGTTGTTTGCAGTTCGGGGCAATCGGGGTTGTGTTCGACCACGGAAGCGTAGTATCTACGTTTAGGCGCCCAGAACAGAGGTCCTCGCAAGCAGCTGTAACTGGCCCAAGATGTCGGGCAAGACCATCAGTAACAGCACGCTAGGCCTGCGGTTCATGCAGAACGCGCAGCGGGCGAAGCTGCAAGCGCAAGTCGAGGCAGAGCAAGCGAAGGTGAAGGACGACGCGGAGTGGTCGGTCTCGCAGGAGGTTCGGGATGCCTGGGGCATCGGGTCGAGCTCTGGGTCGTTTTCGAAGGCTCATAATGCTAGGTGCGTGAGCTAGCGCTGCGAGTGCGATACGGGGCATTAAGTGACGGTCCTCGGTGTGGCAGCGCGCAGTCGGTCACGTACGAGGCGTCGTACGTGCCGTTCATCTTCAGCAGGGACGATGACGACGTCAAGGAAGACGGCGAGGCGGAGGAAGATGAGGACGCGGGTGCGGGGCCGTCGACTCGGCCTGCGCTCGTACGGGGCCGGAGGACGTTCAATGACCGCGGGCAGGAGGTCCTGCGGAATGAGGTCCGTGTCTGCACCGAGTCCCGCAAGGCTGACGCATCCGTCGCTGTCTACCAGACCTCTGACGGCACCCGCAGGAGCCCGAGTCCGAGCCGCAGGAGCCACCCGAGGCGGAGGGCTTCTCGAACGCGCTCAAGGGCAAGGGCCGCCCGACGTCCATCTCGGGATTCAAGGCACCTTTGTCTACAAAGGCGAGAGATGGCAAGAGAGCACGGACGAAGACCGCGCAGGAGCTGATACGCGAGGCGCCAGGTGCCCCACCTGTCCCGCTACCACCGTCTGCTGCGGTCGACTCAGTGGAGGCCAAGTCGCCGGGATTCATGAAGCCTGCTGGCGTCGATGCGCCCCCGCCTGCAGGCGCACCCAAGTCTGGTGCGAAAAAGCGGCATCGCGACCGCGATGCTGCGTCAGATGCTACAGACAGCACGGGGAAGAAGCGGAAGAAGAGGACGGTCGAAGCGGGCCTCGCTACGGTCGACTGACCGAGTGTATGACTACATCGTGCGCGCCGCTTCGTGGATGCGTCTTCGTCTCCTACGGCATGCCTTCATTCAATAGAGCTGGAGCTGCGCACTCGCATAGCCGATAAGAGTCAGGCGGGGTGCGCATGTACGGTCCCGTACGTCATCCGCCTCCCCAGCCAGCATGATGCTGCACCCATCTGAATGGCTGACCTATTGTTGTGCGGTAGGTCGTCTTCTGGCTTCTCGGGCATTTCGGTCCTGTGATTGTAGTCAATTCCTGATGGGACCTACTAGCGGTCTCCACTTGAACACACTTCGCCGTCATGCAGGGCTATTCAACGGTCACTCCGCGGCATATCGTCGCGCGTGTCCCCCGCATCTGTGCCGCATGCATTCCATTTCGGGCTATTCCCTTTCCGAAAGCTCATCCACTGCCGTATCGATAGCAGACATGCACCATTCATCGCAGTACGGTGCCTTCATATACGCGGACAATGCTCACCACCGGCTTCGACCGCCGATGAAGGCACAGCGCGTCGTATTTGGTGTGTTCTCAACGGTCATCGCGCCGTTTTCGGCGAAGCTCATCATCTGGTGGGTACCGATGACACTGTCGTACATCGGCTTCTATCAGGGTCGCTGCTGTGAACTTCCGGCTTTTTCAGTCCTGCCTTCGCGCACATTCCTTTTCATGGAGTCCCTAGATCACAAGGTCTCTATCAATGTGTCTAATGGGCATCTTGCAGGCGTTAGATTGCACTCGAGGGGTGGCTCAGCAGTCAGGTTAGTCAGATTTATTGGATTCTTGACCGCCATTCAAGTGATTTATCCGGTTCTAGCGCCTGGCAATACAATGACTGATAAGTAGTCCTCGACAGATGCTCTTCCAATAGGCGGGATCTCACTGCGGCAGACAAGTCGAACCTCGGATGGTGTACCAGTGACGTGGAGACAGCCACGGTACAGACGCCGGCACTATATCAACGTCCAGCGACTGGAACTGTCAAACAGAGGCATGGAGGAACCCTGCCTGGTGCCCGGCCTTCCCTGCGCAGAAGCATCTGCCCGCACGCTCTTCGCCGCCCTGACAGCTCCACTTTCATGATCGTGATCTCCCGCTGACGGCACGCCAGCTGCGCGGGGAAGCCGCACCCTTCTCGGGCGTGCCTCGGAGCGGCGAGTGTCCAACGTCCAGTTGCAGTCAGTTGCCAGGCAGCGCTGTCGTGAGTAAGGCGTTTGCGGGCTGGCATGCGGGACGTGGGCCCGCGTCCAAGATAGCACAGAGCGCGCGGGGCAGTCAGGGTGTCTGAGAACGGACGCAGGGACTGGTCGCCAGTTCTCGGACGCGGGCCGGATTTAGCTAATGCCGGCGCAACGGCTGAACGAACGAGTTTGCGAAGTAACGCCACAACGTATGGACGGGTGACCGCCGGCGAGCGAACAGACTGCCGCATGACAGCTCCTGCGCGTTGGTGCGTAGGGATCATCCAGATCTTCCGCATCCAGACGGTTGTCTCATGCCACTCTTTGTGCAGTCACTTGGACTGGCGAGATTCGCAATGCCCTCGGGACGACATCGTAGAGTTTCACTAGTGCGCATCGTCAAGGCGACTGACATATGATCGTGGGTGCACAGCTGGTCTACGATGTCAATATCATCGGCGCATCCGCATGTCCACCGCACCTTGCGTCAACGCAGACCATTCACTGTCCAATTCCAGCAGCCCCATCAGTTCTCGCCCGCACATCTGCCAACCCAGACAGATAGGATTATCAATCGCGTGCCCCAATATGCCGGCCTTTGACAGAACCTGACAGACCGCGCTCGGGGCCAGAGACCGGTGACGTCGCCGCCACAATCCGTCAACGCATATCCCCTGCGAGCGTAGGGAAGGTCGCCGCGCTGGTGTGCGCCAGTGCCGCGGTGCGTCCGATCTCTACCGGTCTCTGCGCGCATTGGCCAGCGGGCATATAGCAGAGGACCCATGGCTCGCGCTGCCAGGTCTGCGTTGCCACACATCGAATATATTCGCATTAGTGTTCTGTCAGGTTTGCTCTCGTCTTCTGGGGTGGTGCCCACTGGTTCGCGAGTTGGTTAGCCTCATTCGCCTCGGCTTCTGCGTGCGCCTCTTCACCGCTCTTTTCATAGTCACTGGGCGTAGACGCGTTATCGTTAGAAGGCAAGAGGTTGTGCCGCCCTTCGGTTTACTTCTTCAACTCAAGCGCTGTCTCATGCCTCACTCAGGATCATACAGTCACTGGGAGGCGCCACAAGCGTATTGTTCATTCGACAGTCGACGCGACGCCAGCTGCGAAGAACCAGATACAGCAGCACACTTGTCAACGGACGGGCGGAACATAGGTGCCCAACTACGCCAGCGGGCGTACCTGAATCTAAGCCAACCTGCTGCTTCTCCATCATTGCACTTGAAGACAATGAAACCTACAGTAGGCCGAAGGCGCCATGTCATGGTAAGCTCAGCTCGCGCGTCACTTGACTCACAAGTGCAGCTCATCGCTCGCCTTGTCGTCGTAGATCACTGGGTACGGCTATTACGGTATGCGTGCCTCACGAACCGCGACCGCCCGTCTCATAACCTATCGGCACAGTTACAGAAGTGTAAGTAGACACTCCCCAGGCGCCCGACAGCGAGATGGCGCTACCCGAGAGCCAGCCGCCGGGCTACAGTGTAATGGCACTCCTTTTCACACCGTCGTTCCTTTTCACATTCACTCCGATATGACCCAGACATTTGGCGATAAGTGTGAATATCAATTTTGTGTAACCTATTAGTACTGTTCTACATGTTACCTTCTGTTTGAGGGGCATCGGACTTGTCGTGGTATCGCAATGGCGTGATCATTTCCCAAAAACCCTGATTTGGCAGGATGAGAACTCTTGTCTGAGGCATTGCATCTTGCAAGGGCTGTTTTTCCACTGATCACAGAGATTGCCACAGAATGAGAAGGCTGTATGGCTTGAAATCCACTTTCAGCTGCAAAATAACACTTGCATTGCACGTAGATCCATATAACAACAAGAGCAGTACATAAACGCCTCCGAAGCGTGACAAAGAGAACGAGACGCCCATGTTTGATGGGGCCCTCCACTTATAGGCTGCAGCTGTGGCGGATCTGCAAGGCAAATGCGACAGTACTGATGTTCAAGCCTTCAAGGGATGGCTGGAATTAAACTGACCATCTGTCGGGCTCATCCTCATAGTCTGCTATGGTTAAACGGGCACTCTCAGACCGGGTCAAGCGCCAGAAGGCACGGCGCGCCGACAATGCGATCTTACAGCAAGCCGTTGATGCATTCCGGCAGGAGCAGACAAAATCTGGGCAAAAAGGAGTGTTTCGCAGTACAACTGTCTACCATGTAATATTCACGTAGTTCTGCGGCTTTTCCAATGCATTCTGACAGACCTGGCAAACACTGCACAGTGCGCATCGGCGGATCCTCGAATTGCGCCGCACTTAATCACATGCACCGATGCTTCGTCACACTTGTCACTGCGTGAAAAGGAGCGGTTTCAGCCACTTCGGTGTCACCACTGCATATATCAAAGTATTCTGCACATTGCACACACGAAGCACAATCGGAGGGCTTGACCAGCATGTGGGGGACATATTCATGATGCAAAGCTGCAATACAATGCAGCCAAAGGTCTACCTCCCTGTATATCACACCGATTCGATCAGGTGTGAAAAGGAATGCCATTACACTGTAACGTCTGAGGATTTGCGAGCCCCAGACGGCACACGGCGAGGAACCGCAAAAGGTAGATAGCGGAGCACGCCCCCATCTCCGACGCTGAGGGTGGCGCCGCCGACTCAGGTGAGATCAGTGCGCCATGACCACACCTGACGATAACGACAGGGGCTCTCGAGCGCACCGCGCGACGGGGAGTCATGACTGAAGAGTGAGCCCTGCGGCGCCGGCGGCGAGGTGCCCGCGGACGAGGGATCTCGAGATTTGATCCCCTACAGTGTGATTGCGGACCCGACCAGGGGAAGAAGGGAAGCTCGTATTGCGGCGGGGCGCTCTCATCCAGCGGCGGTGGGCGGTGGGCCTCTGCGTCTCAAGTGGCATGGGACGCTGTGATCAGCATCTCGTGTGACCATCGGCGTCGAGTGGCCCCGGCTGGCCCGCGCCGGCATCCGCGAACCTTTGAGACGAAGGCGGGGACCTCGCTCGGTCAGTCACCCGTCGCACTAACATCTCCTCTCCGCGCAGCCCTGCGGCTAGAAGTGCGATGAATGAAGGCGGGGAGTGGACCGTCCGTCGCGTGGACATTCAATGCAGGGGGCCCGACGTCATGCGAGTCAGTAGGGCTCCCCTGCCATGCCGTCAGCGCATACGGGATATCGCCCACGCAACACTTCCCTCGAACCTTTCCCGCATCCCCGACTCGCGCCCACTCAGAGGCGCCGCCCGGCGCGCACTGACAGCTACTGGTCCTGGTATACTCAGCGGCAAACGTGACGCACGCCTGCACCTCTCGCTGACTCAGCCGCGCTGACCAGGCCAGCGCACGCACAGTGGGGCGGGCAGGGCGAATGGCGGATCGGGCCCTCGGGCGCTGAGGCACTCCGAGTCGGTGGCCCCAGCTTGTGTGCCGTCCGACCAGATCCCGCCGATCTCGATTTGTGTCCGCGCCCGCCATTGACACCCCCAACCAGCAGCGGAGGCAAATTAGGCGCGGGCACTAGGCGGCGGCGGGGCGCCCTCGAGAGCGCCCGTGTTAGTAGTAGCCCCTATCGGGGATGACAATGATGGGCGGAAGCGGCGGGGGAGCCCCCTATCATGGCCACCGAGGGTCGAACGGGTGGAAGGAGAGCGAGGCTAGCCTGTCGATGATGTACGTACGTCGTAATAGGACACAATGCGCTGATATGCATAGAGAAATTTGTAGTAGCGCTGTGTGAGCAGCCATGTCTAGCGAGCTTCCCAATGCGCATGGTACTTGCATACGGATAGGCCAGGTTGGCACCCTCGCCGCCAAGTGGTACACATACCGCAGGCCAGCGCGCTGAAAGCCCTCGGAGGTCTTCGGAACCGGACCAGGACAACACCCCGCCAAGACAGCGATGCGCGGAGCGACAAGTTCACACTTGTGGCCTGGGCCTGCTCGACCCGGGCGTGGCATTCGTATTGTCTAGGAACGACCCACCGAGGGGCGACAGAAGCTGTACAGCCCATTTGTCGACGCTCGTGCGATCGTATGCGGGGTGTCTGAGCGAGCAGAAGTGGCAAAGAAGACACGTACACAAGGGTCAGGGCTATACGCTCGGAACGGCAAGGCGGTGAATTCGTCATACCCGTAACTGGCATGCGCACTGAACACTGAGCAGACGCGTGTAAGCATGCACCAGTCCACGTACCTTGATGAAGGTACCCCCGAAGGCACCATCGCTCGCTGAGCACGAGATAAGACGTTGTCCACTAGCCACCCTAGCAGTGGGCTACAGCATCGCGAGCAGTCCGCGCACCAGGCGGCGCCGAGTACGCACTGTTGCCTCGACATTGCGCATACACGCGCGCCCCCGTCACAGGACGTGTACGCAGCAGCGACCGAGCGCAAGGCCACGCCCGTCCTGCCACGTCCGCGTACGTAGTTTGCCTACCCACCTCCGCGAAGCGACAGCACGCAACGTAGCCTGGTCAGCGACCGCGCACCCCAGCTTGGCGCTGGCTCTGCCGGATGAGGCGATACGGGCCCGAGCTGGGCTCGAGAGCGACCGCATGCTGTCTGCGGATCACCACGACTCCCTCCTGTCCAAGGAGCAGCCGCGTTGCTTGGGCGGGGCAGCGATGGGAGCGCGAGAGACTAATATGGCTGGCATGAACACCGGGCTGCTCACGGCCCACGCGCCCGCGCGCGGGTGGGCAAGTGACTGTGCGAGGCGACGTCCCACGCCGGTAAGTAGGGGAACCGCGCGGCCGGGGACGAGGCGGCGCGTCCGCATGACGCGCCGGCGTATGCTCGAGAAGCGCGACTGGGTTTGATATCCGGAGGGCGAGTGAATGGGCAGCGATATATGCGGGCAATCGGGGTGTCCGGAACTCGATGCTCGTGCGCAGGGCCTCGGCTGCCGAGCACTCGAGACGAGCGGGGGGAGTATAACGGTATGGCCTGGGTCGCGGACGTTGGGCGGTGTCAGTAGGTGGAGGTATTGGGGTGGACGGAGGGCCTGGGCGTCACATCGGGCGCACTCTCTTACGGATATGAGGATGGCGGTGAGAGGGCGAAGCTTCTGCGCCATTGGGGAGTGAGCCTGATGATCGCTCGGTCAGTGTATGGACTGTCTGCATCGATGAAGGGCCGCAGCATCCGAGGAACCGTCGTCCGTGCGCATGAATGATAGCCCCCTGCGATTGCCCTACGTTATAATCGAAGCAGACTTGACGTTAGCAGAGCACGACTGAGGTGTCAGCGTCCGATGCAGAGCGCGACAGGCAGCTTCCGACGTGTCCGCGTGCGGGGCGTAAGAGAGCATGAAGTGTATGTGGGAGCGCACGATGTCCGCGGTTTGCGGCGGAGCAATGGCAGCACGCCAGCAGTCTGTGTGCCAGGGCGTGCCTTCGCCTTCGCCTTCCGCTTGTTCGGGTCTTCGTCCGGGAGATTTGCAGAGCACGCGCTGACGTTACTTACGCGAGCAGAACCCCCCGCTCCAGGCAGGGCGAATGGCGGGCCGCCCACCGCTGCACTGGCCTCCACCGAGCTGCGCGTGCAGTATGTGTGTATGTGCGAGCCAAGACATAGTGCGCATCTGCGTTCGCCGTCCAAACACCGCGCCCAAGCCCGAGAGCAGTGGCCGGCGCCTCCCCGGGGGCCATCTGGGGACAATCGCAAGAGGAACGGGTCGAACGGATGCGAGGACTTCGCGAAAGGAAGCGCGCGGTGATTTGGAATTCGGTTTCCGAGGACGGCTGATCTTCGCTCGCCGGCTTCCATTTCCATGCAGCACGGGCGACCGCACTAGCACTGACACCAGCTGGCCCAGTGCAGCGGTGTGTCCGTGCAGCGATACAGTACGTCCATGACGCGGCCGTTTGGCCCCTCGCCCGCTGACGGCATGTCGTGAGGTGACCTGGGAACGCACAGGGCTCTCCGGGCGAGGCGACCGGGTTTGGGGAGGGCGTTGCTGGCCTGGTTGAAGGGCGGCGAGCTGGCTGCTGGCTGTCACGAGTCAGGCGGCGACCGTCCTGACTGCTCTTGACGGCAGGTGAAGCACCGATGTTGGCGCACGTAGTACTGTGCAGGGAGGCGCCCCCAGGAATCGAAGCACCCACCGGATCCCATCAACGGTGTATGTAAACGGGACGACTTCGCAGAGGCGCGACGGCGGCAGGGAATGCGCACCTGCGGCCTGGTGAATGGCGGATCGACTCGTCGCTTGCAGGCCGATCGCTGCAGCGCCCTCGAGATGCAGAGCGCAGATTTGGCTGGCGTCCGTCACGGTGGTCCGCCCACACTCGGATCCTGCCAGCGATTCGAGATGCCGTTCTCTCCTATCGACAGACGCCTCAGACGGACGGCACGTCAAGCTGGCTCCGCGTCGCGTATGTACAGCACCTGCTGGCGCCACTGGACCTTCATCGCGAGCTCCTGCAGGGTCGCCGCTGCCATCTGCATCTGGCTTTCCAATGGCGGCCTGATCAGTGCGCTGTCGACGACACGGTCGCCCATTCGGCGGCAGCCTGGACGCGCCCATTGACAGTTTCTGCCCAAACCGGAAGCCTGATGGCCGGCTGCCACCCAGGCTCGCGAGCGCCACCCGCCCTTGGCTCCTCCGTTACGGGAGGGCCGAGCACATAAGGCGACGTGCTGCCTCCCGCGGGGTGCGCAGTCCGCCTTGGCCGGTGTGCTCGTGTTTGGCGACAGAAGCCTGCAGAACCGCGGGCTCCCGAACCTGCACTGCGGTACGTACAGGGTGTGGTAAGCGTTGCCGATGCAGTAATGCAGGCCCCAGGGCGGCGGAGACGGCGAGACGATGGGATGCGTTCGGTGCTGGTTCCTGCGCGCGCGCACACACACACACGCTCAGTCATCGGTGGTGTGATTGGCAGGTTCGGTCCGTTCGGAGGCAGATGGTCAGGCAACGCAGCCCAGCGTAGATCACCGCCGTAGATACATGACAATACGAGTGTGCCCATGACATCGGCTGAAGAAGGCATGGCCTGCGGGCTGGGAAGGGGCAGAGCAGTGGGAATGCAGCGGAGAGAGAAGGCGGAGGCGTGGGCGGAGCGTCGGAGAGAGGACAGCTTGCAGTGAGGACGTGGTGGAGGGGCTCGCCGGCCTCCGTCGTGCGAGGGTTGGGCCGGTAGAGAGTGGTGGCAGCGGAGCAGGGCGTGTAGCGCGCGCGTAGGGAGTGCAGCTGGGCGCCAGAGGGCGGCGGGGATGGAAGAGCTGGGTGGTGGTGTCATGGGCATCAGGCGGCACGTCTCCGGTGTTCTGGGAGTCGCAGCGATGGACGATATCCATGGATCGCGATCTGTCGCATCGAAGGGCAGGCGACAATTGCAATCAGGATCAATTGCCCGCGCCTCCGCTGCCAGGCCTCCTTTCCCTTTTCCTCTCCTAGCCCGGACGCCAGATGCGGCGATGCGCGATCGCACACCGCGCGCGACCCTCCCTCTCAGGGTCGCTTCCTCTCCCCATCTGCGTCCGCCATCCGCACCCGCGTCCATATAAGCCCCTGCCCCGCCCCCCCTCGGCTCTCCCTTCCCCACACCCCCTCAGGCCCTCCCTCGCCGCCCGCACCCGGGCACACGCGCGCGCGAACACACTCACACCCCCACGTACCCATACACGGAACAGCTCCTGCTGCCACCCTCCTGACCACACCCGATGGCGACCGCCAAGTACCACCTCCGCCCCATACCGCACGTGCACACAGGGCCCTCGCCGTCCCTATCACCCTCCACCACCGCCTCCAGCGGCAGCGAGCGCAGCCCCACCTCCGCCTCATCGTCCAAACGCCCCTTCCTCCCGCCCGCCGCGCCCGACCCGACGCGTCTCCGCCCGCCCATGTCGCCGTCAACCTCCCCGCTCCGAGGTACGTCCCCACAGCCCGTGCACCCACGCGCGCCCCTGACCCCGCGCAGACCTCGGGCTCTCGCCCGTCGACTCTGCGGGCGCCGCCGGCGTGCCGCGGCGCGGCGGGTTCCCCGCGCCGCCCACCGGGCACGAGCTCATGGCGCTCTTCCCGCCCGCGCCGCCGAACAACGCCGTCGGCTCGACGTCCGGCTTCTTCTTCGAGCAGGAGCGCGCCTTCTTCGCGCGCAAGGGCAAGGAGATCGTCACCGTCCAGATCGAGGTCGACATGCAGGCCCCCCGCGGCGCGGCGGCGCCCCACCCCCAGATGCCCCCGCCTCCGCCCGGCGCGCCCGCCCAGCGCCCCCGCGGCGGCATACCCATCGTGCCCGTCCCCGCACAGGCTGCCCCCGTGAACGCGCCTGCGCCGTACCCGCTCCACCCCCATCCCCACCAGCACGCGCACTCCGCACCGCCCCCGCCGCAACCTCACCCCCATGCGCGGACATCCCCGCCCCATGCACCTCTGGATGCACAGGTGGGGTACCCGATGCACGCGCCGCCGCCACCGCCGTCGAGTGAACACCCCGCTGACAAGCGGCCATCCGCGGAGGGCTTCTCAGAGGAGGACGAGGCGTGGCGGAGACCGATGCCGCACAGTGAGCGGCGGAGGGCGGGGAAGCATACGAAGCGGGTGATAGTGAAGTAAGTCGTGTCCGTTTGCGGAGGCGTTTCGTTCTTGCGGGTGAGAAGTTCGGGGAAGGAGTCTTTCGTACGCTACTCGCTGTTACCATACTACTACGTGTTCCTGCCCATCCATCGTCGCTAGCTATCGTACTATTGGGGTATTGCGACCCAACGCGCCTTCCTCATCTCTCGTACCCTTCTCTATCCAGGCCAAGCCCGCGACTGCTTGCGCTGTGCCTGCGCGTTCTCGGTCCGGATGCGAGCCACCTTGGCCAATCGCCGTAATGCACGCCACGACGACCCTGGCACAGTTTACGGTTCCCCATTCAATCCTGATGCGCAATCCACCCGCGTCTAGCGCCGGTGCCCTGCGCGGATTGGTAGTGCTGTATTGGCAATGGGCGTACATGCTCTACGTATACGCGCCCCGGCCCTGGAGGCGCGACTGTCGTGGATGCACGGTCGAGGACGCGTTTGGGATATCAGCGGCGATCAATGTGTCAAGCTTTCTGCAGCCTGGTCCCTTGGCGCGTCGCGCGAGGGATGGCGCGGGAGAGTGCGAGCATGCCAGTGGGACGGGAGTACCGCAGTACGGTACGTCGCGCGAGTCGCGCGCTGCATCGAGTATAAGCTGCTGTATTTGGTTGGGATAGAACGGCGCGCATATATGCGGGCATCCGCATCCTTCTAGGCATGTATATAGCCGTCGCCAAAGCAGTACGTGCAGTGGGAGAGAAGGCAGTCAGCACTCGGCAGTGTCGTGTTGACGGAGGCCATATCACTCACCGACCCAAGCCCATCGATGTAGTGAATAGGTCGCACTTTACTACCATAACATTTATCAGAGCGATATTGGCTTTTATCATTCGACTATAGCCGTCGCTGGACGACGGGTGTTGTGGAGAGCCACCGTCATCACTAGCCACTCTTCTCATGCTAGGCCATCGATGTCAAGTGTAGCGATGTGTGTGCCATACGCCGCTCATATGTACACGATATCCATCGCGAGCGTCAAGCACAGTCTCCGCTATAGTGCTCACATAGCCAGTACCTGCGGTCTACGTACATGATTGCAGCCCATGCGAGCGATCGACGTTTCACCTATCCGGCAGGGCGTCGAGACCCCGCGCGGCGAACGACTTGTTCGGGAACGCAACCGAGAGCCCCGCCTCGATGCGGGGAGGGCCATGGACGCCGCGCCGCGCATCCGAGCGGGCGCCTGCGCTGGGGGGGAGGGAGATCATGATCGACGCGCCGCGTCACTGCGCGTCGAGGCGGGGCGCTATGCTTCCGCGGCCTGCGGCTTGGCGAGGACGAGGGCTGTGTGCGCGGGGCGGGCGCCGAGCTCTTGGGGTGCATGGCGGTGGGGTGGCAGACGGCCTGGGGGACAGCTGTACTGTAGCTCTGCGCGCTGCCACCTCGGGGATGCGCGGTTCGCGCAGGCCGGTAGCCTAAGCGGCGGCCGGACCTGGCGGGCGAGGGATGTCGCTCGACAGGACGGGGTGCGTATCTCACTGGAACTAGACGTGACGGGCCTGAGACGGTGTCCGCCGCGCGAGGCTGAGTGGAGGCGACCGGATGCCTGTCGCTGTGATGCATGCCGTCATGACGTACGGAGAGAGCACATACTATCAGTGGCCCAGTAATGCAATCGTGACAGTAATGCAACTATTCAACTCGACGTCCCTCCGTCCCTCCAAAAAATCTGAAACTTTTTGAAATAGTATTTATAAACATGTGCATGTATGCTATGTACTTGGATGCATGATTGCTGTTGCGCATATGTCGAGAGAAATCGCGCAGCTGTATTCTGCACTCATTTTGACGCTCAGCTAGTCTTGGCTGAACCGAGTGAGCAAGTGTGGACCTTCAAAAGCTCATAGGGTATTCTTATACACCTAATACGTCTTCACCTATTTTTCCGAAGTGCTTCGCTGGGTGGATGCTCTTCAAGGCAGCAAATCGAGCGAATGGTGGCTGAAGTGTGACAGACAGCCACTCGTCGCTCGGCCCGCGGTGTCCGGGTCGCCCTGCGATTGTGAGTTGCACTTCTGTCCCGCGCCTGACAGCCACCTCGGCCGCCCTCGGGAAAGCGGACTTTGAACTGCGGCAGTACCGGCATCGTGACCGCCGCTGTGACTCTCCCCGGAGAAAAGTTGCATTACTGTTCCAGTGCTCATTTCCTCTCGGCATCCCCTCGTCTCAATCTGTTAAGCTCTCAAAAAATTCACGGAGGAGCCGAAGCAATTTGTCTACACCACTGCGCAAACTCCGAGGCACTTTAGCCAGTCGTTCGTGCAGGAGGAAGGAGACACTGAAAAAGTTGCATTACTGGGCCACTGATAGTAGCTCGCTCGAAGCGGCGGAGGGGCGGACGGGGACACAGCGCGCCACTTTTTGCATGAGCTCCCGTCGCGTCGTGCAATGGAGTAGCTGATGCGGCGCATAGGCATAGGCACCCCACACCGACGTCACATCGAAGCAGCGCATTCGCCGCCGCGACGCAGAGGACACGGGACGCGTCCTGCGGCTGAGTCACCGGTCGCGTGCACGCAAGAAGAGCGCGGTGTGGAACACGATCGAGGACGCCCTCATAACAGCGGGGCACACGCAGGGAGAAGCCCCGGTATGACACGGAGGCCGCGCGCGTGCCCGGACGAGAGCGAGAATCCCCCCGAATGGATGCGCACAGAAGCGCGGTGGTGGGCCTGGAGAAGGCGGAGACGGAGGGGGGGAACGTCAACTGGGTGAGAGCTGAGAACGCGGCGCGGCGCGTTCGGGGAAACGCGGGACGCTGCGTACGTACGTGCGTTCGACCTGCAGCTGAGCTTCGCGGGGAGGTGCCGAAGAAGGCTTACGGGCGAGATGCGTGCCACTCACGGTGGATAGGTATGTGTCAGGAAGGTGGTCAGGATGGTGGATGGAAGGAAGAACCGCATCTGCTCTACCGCGCTAGCCGCTGGAGCTTGCACGTAGAACGGTGATTGCACGCCTGAGCTGCCAGCACGCGCACTTGGACGGCGGCGTGGGGGCACACTGGCAGCGCGCCCCCGAGGAGCACGCCTGGAAGCCCCGCGCGTGCTACCCTCCTGCGATCGTGCAGCGGCGCACGCCTCGATGGCTGCCGACACGGCGGACGATCCCAGTGACGACGACAGGACGCGTACGTGCCTGGGAGTGGCTGAGGACGATCTTCTCGACGCGCTTCCTGGGGTGATCCGCGGGAGGCTTAGATGCCGGGAACCGCGAGAGCTGCAGTGGCGCATCTGCATCGAGCCGCGTGCAGTCTGCGTATAGGTTGGGACGTCGGTACAGGCTATCCCCGGCGACGTTGATGGACCGGCGGAGCAATGCCTGCGAACTCGCGCTGGTCGTGAGTGCGCCGCGCATAACGGATCCGCTCGCTACTGGTACGCGCACTGGGCCGTACGCCAAAACGGTGCAGGTGCATTGCCTGTGACGCAAATGATGGCAAGCCAGTCTATATGGCGATACAGTACTCGCAGAAGGCGTATAACGACAGGGCAAAACTTACGTCAATGATCTATCCATACGACCACCAGGCGCCACATCCTCAGGTGCTCGAGCGGTGCTGCTGACGACCGTCAGCGTGATGAGCAGCCTAAATGAAAAGAACTGTCCATCGGACTCATCCACGCACCAGCTATCATCCTCAACGTCAATGGCCGACGTCAGGCAACACGTCAGGCAGCTGCCACAGCGGAAATACCCTCATGAATAAGTACGTACGCGATTCGGCGCCATCATTCCTGCGTGCGCCGCACACCTGGTCCAGCAGCGACGTCAGTGCGGACACGTCTCCACGAATCGTCTGCATAGCATATCAGTGGGAACGGAACGCAGTCGTCAGGCGACGAGCCATGATGCACGGATATGACGCTGGGAAGAGCGGACTTGAGAGAGCAAAGATGTGGGGATGTGCGCGAGGCTGACGGGGATGCCTCGGACGGGGGCGCGATCAGCTGGCTCGTCGGGCGTGCGCGCCGCATCCGAGGAACGTCCACGCCAACCCCATCTCATTCAATCTGTATCCCGCGACGGCGCGCGACTCGCCGTCCAGAACGATGGCTCAGACGGACGACTCACGCGCGGGCAACGCTGCACGCATGTCAGCTCATAGCGAGGTGCTGCCGCGCGCGGGATCCCCGCACGGCGCAGGCGCGTGCTCGGAGACCGGAGACCCCGCGCGCGCGAGGAGAAGGACGGCGCGCGGTGAAGCCGCACCGCTTTACGGGGCGCGTGCCTCGAGCGTCGCTGCGTCAGAGAGTTCTGGCAGGATTGTGGCGGGCTCAGGCGGAATGGCATGCCGCGTCTGTTGATGGTGGCGGTGATCCCGAGGAGGTTTGACGGGGGGCGAGGCCCTGCGTAGGCCCGTGCTTCGATTACGATCGAGGACTGGGGCGCGATCGGAGGTGTCGAGCCGGAGAAGGGCGTCGGCGGCCGTTAAGCAGTGGAAGCGAGATCGCAGCCGCGAGGATGTGGCTGCGATGCGGACCGTTGCTCGCAGCGCGGACGGTCGGCGGGGGCTGCCAGACGAGCTGACGAGGAATCGGCGCACGGGGCTTGTGCTGATAGGCGTAGCGTCGATCTGCGGGCCGGGCTCGACAGGTCTGCTGGTGACAGGTCGTGCGTGCGTAGGCAGAGTACTTACGCGACGCTGTGCCATCTCGCGTCCGGCAAGGTTGATCCCCTGTCGCTCTATATCTTGCTCATCCGCCGCCGTCGCCATCCGTCTTGCCAAGCCGGCACTGACCGATGGGGCCAATGCAGGCGGCGCCCACAGCACGCAGAGTGTCTTGCACGGAAGGGTTCAATAGGGATGGAGCCGGCCGCTGCGCTAGCTAGACATCACACGTTGAGCTAGGACGATATATGTATCGATGTCGCACGATGATGTAGTGGCACGAACCGAGGATACCAGTGACGCATTTGAGCTTGTACACTTCGTTCAAGAGACGCATCTTCCTTGTGGCTGATAGGCCGCACATGGGGGGAACAGTAGATGTAGGCAGACAGAAGAGCGATCGTTCCGTGCGCAGGTGGCTCCTGGTGTCTGTGCGTACGCGAGATCATATTCAACATGGTCTTGATGTGACAATACTGCATCAGTGAGCTGCTTCGGGAGGGAAGTAGAGTTTGAGAATCGATGGTACTTGCAAAGCTGATGCTCTAGAAGGGTCCCGTTTGTTGACTCGAGCGGATCGTTAGTGCGTCGGATTGCTATTGTAGCCCTTTCCCTGGTCGCGGTACACACAAGCTCTCTGGACCCGGAGCTATTCACAGCGCAGCCGTAGAGCCAGGCTATTCAGTTTTCTAGTATTGATTTCCCAATGCTGGGCCATAATGGTTCAGCACGCGGGTGTTGTAGACGAGACGAGAAGAGCGGTATTGGAGGCAAAGTGCTGGCGGAAAGACGAGCGCGATCGCGCAGCGGGCGCTTCGTCTGCGACACCTTACGTCAGTCGATCTCGGATTCAGCCACAACGGCCTCACCGGTACAGTGCCCTTTCGCTCAACTCTACAGTCCAGCGAGACCGGATTGACTGCTCGCCATTGCGTCTGTACTCCTCACGTCTGTTCTGTGCGCTGCGCTCGTCGCGCTGCTCTCGTATTATCTCTTCATGGTAAGTCCTCCCCGGGAGCTTTCCATCCAGCGCCGGACGTATCTGACCGAAGATCATGCCGCGCTCTTGAACCCAATCGCCCCGCCGCTCGACCCGCACCCGCCATTAACGACACACCGCGACTTCCATCTCTTTCACGACTTCTAACACTGCGCACGGCCCACATCAGTCCAAGCTATCCTCCAAGAACAAGTCCGCCCTCGATAAGACGATGTCCTCGAGCATCGACCAATTCGTCTCTGTCACGGGCCTAACGTGAGTCGTTCCTTCCATACCTACGCGTACAGCTCCCTGCGCGTAGCGGCGTCAGGGTTGCCCTGTACGCTCTGCGGGACGCGGGAGGCTAACGCGATGGATCGTGTGGCTGCGGCAGGGCGCGCGACGCGAAGCGCTACCTCGAGAAGTACAAGCGGCTCGACGTCGCGATCGACGCATACTACACGAACCCGGGTGGGCTCCCCGCCGAGCGGGGCAGCGTCTCCACCACGAAGATCAACCAGCTCTTCGACCAGTACAAAGGTGCGCTGCCGCCCGCCCTGGATGCGTTCGGTCCGCTGAGCGGGCGACACGGCAGATCCGGACGCGTCGGACGGCGATGACATGATCAGCGTGGACGGGACGATCAGGCTGTGTGGGGACCTGAACTCGGATCCGGCGGATGTCGTCTGGCTCGCGGTCGCGTACGAGCTCAAGTCCCCGAGTATGGGCGCGTGGTCGCGCAAGGGCTGGACGGACGGTCTCAAACGGCTCGGGTGCGTTCCCCCTTCTTGTTCCACCGCGGCGAGCAGGCTGAAGGAAAGCGAATGTCACAGTGTCGATAGCCTCGCGGGGCTGCAGGGCCTCCTGACGCAGCTGCGGCAGAAGCTGGCGCGGGACCCGGACTACTTCACGCACGTATACAACTACACGTTCGAGTTCTCGCGGCCGCCCGGACAGCGGAGCCTCGGTGCGCATGCAGATGGGTTTCCGTGTGGTGCGGCAGCGAACTCATGTGATGTGCTTCGATGCAGCTCTGGACGACGCTCAGGGTTTCTGGGCGCTTCTGATTCCGCACGGGCTGCAGGGCGGTGCCCTGGCGCACATTCAGCGGGACGACGATGTGGACATGACGGGTGAAGAGGGGTGGAAGGAGGAGTACACGCAGTGGTGGTTCGACTTCCTCAATGAGAAGGGCGGTAAGGGCGTCAGCAAGGATACATGGCAGATGGTGAGTGCCCGCAGTCGTGTGCGCCGAGTAGGTCGGAATGAATGGTGTCTAGTTCCTTGAATTCGTCCGGAGCATCGACGCGAAGTTTGAGAAGTATGACGCGGAAGGTGAGTGCATCCGCCATCTAGACCGATGCGTGCCATCGCGAACTGACGTGCCATCGCACATCGCACAAGCTGCGTGGCCTTCAACGATAGACGACTTCGTTGAATACGCGAAGGCGCGACTGGGCTCATGAGGGACGACCCTGACCGCACACCACCATCTCAGGTTTCGAATTGTTGTTGTATCGTAATGCACGCTGTACGTAAGCTCTGTATCGCAATCACACCAGGAACTGTACCCTACCCGGATCTTACGAGCGTGGCCGGTCCAGTGGAACTCTAACAAGCGTGGACGAACCTGTAAAGCGTATATTCTTGTACCCTGCAACGTGCAATCAGGGTTGGGTCCTTCGTCGCAAAGCACCCGGGATTTCTCTGTAGATACAGATCTTCGTGTGGCCTGAAACCCCAGCGTCCTCTCGCGAGGGGGGAAGAGGCCCGAGAAGGTGGTCGTGACAATGCTGCGTGTGATCGATATCCGCATTCCCACCCCACATACAGAACTATCGCGAGTGACAGGATTGAGCGTAAATGTCAGTTGCAGGTCATGCAGAAGCAGCAGGGGAACACGCCGCGGGTAGAGGCTTCTCACCATAAGCGCAGACTAGGTTTGACCAAGCGGGTGGGTTGACAAGAGCGAAGGTAGAAAGGAGCTCTCCTTCACGAGCGAGAGGCGCGGGCGCCCTGTGTACGCTGCGACGGACGCGAGCAGCTTCGTCGCCTCGCTGCACGTCGGCCAACGAGCGAAAGAGGCAGTCGAGGGTGCGCGGGGATTAATATGGCTGCGCGCTGCCGCGAGAGGGCTGGACAGGGCTTCTCACCTCTCTGCCAGCCGAACAACCACTTCCGACCCATCATCGGCGAGCCAGAGCACGTCGACGTGCGTGCTGGCGTAAACGAGGCCGAAAGCCTGTGCGAAGGCATCTTGGATAGCCTTGCGGATTGATAATGGGTCCGCACACGCCGGCGTGGCTGCGAGGCGGACGTAATGGTAGGTCGAGGGCAGGGTATGGCGGGACATCGTGTTTGCCTGCCCGCCCTGCGCGATCGAGCAGATGGAAGCTGGGGCCGAGGCGGGCGAACTTCGCAAAATATTCAATGGGACACGCGAAATAGCGTTTAAGCGTTTAGTATGGCGTAGGCGCCCATTGAGCGTTTATTGCAAGGTTTCCGCTCACGTGAAGCGTGAGGCTGATCGAGCGTGGCGCGGCAGCGCGCGGCTCCCTGCGGCGTGTGCGCTGACTTCACACTCCCAGCCCAACGCCGGCCCTCAGGACTGCTCCATCTCACGACTGCGACACGACATATGGCCAAACATGAGTGGAAGACAAAGCGCGAGGACTTCAATTGCTGCGCGGTCATCGAAGAGTCGGCGATGCGTTCGCGGGAGCGCAGGGCAAGACGGAAGGAGCGACCCATGCCGTGGGTCGTGCGCAAGCTCGCGGTCGGCATCACGATTGGCATCGTCGCGTACACATTCTACGTATACATTGGCAGACTCTGCGTACCCATGATCCGGAAGGACGAGGGCGCACTGGGCGGCAGAGCGGCGGGCAGTACGTGTGTCGTGTTCATGTTCCGTTGTGAACGAAACTGAAGCAGCGCTCCGCCAGTTGGCTTCTTGGTCGTCTTCTGCGTTCTTGGGCTGATGATGCTCTGGGCGTATGAAAAGGTGCGTGTTTCTCCTAATCACTGTTCATGAAATAGGCGAGGGCGATAGATCCGGAGATCCCGTATCCCCCATAGAGCGTCACCGTGCACGCATGTCTCCATCCATATCCGCGTGCACTGTAAATCATTTCGGGACTTGTAGAGCTCTTGCATTACGGGCTTCTCAGCGCCGATGGCCTAGCGCTGCTGGACGTCTGCGCGAACATGGCATCCTGGCCTACCGCGTTCATTATGGTTTGGAAAGGCCTCATCGTTTTTGCAGCGAGGAAATGGACGAGACCATGATGGAGTCGCGGACCGTTGTATTTCCTTCTGTACTGGCGACGAATCAGGCCAGCGCATATCCGAAGACGATAAACCCGGGCAACACAAGTCCCCGAGGGTACATTGCTACGGAATCAAATGTTTCCCCATGCACTGACCGCTGCGAAGACTGTGTTCTTACTGCTATCCTTGCTGCTAACTGCAGCCATGGTAGGCTGTAGTAGCCCGTCAGTCTGCTGGACGTTGGCTTGAAGTCGAGATGGCTGCATTGGTCCAATGACATGTTCACGGTGATATGTACAGACTAAAGGAAGCACTGTTGCCGTGATAACAACGAGAGGCGACGTGAGGAGCTACTGAGTGGATCAGCATTCCCCTCCTCTTTGCCCCTACATCCGCTCTTCATGCCCATTGACTAACGTCTTACTCCAGATCGTTCTGACATCTCCAGGACTTGCCAGAGACGTACGTATATCGCGGCATACCGAGCACTATTGCGTTGACCAGATAGCCATGTAGTGCGTGGAGAAGGGACCGGCACCGTCTCCAAACGCCTTTTTGCCGGCCTGGTGGGACTCACAAACGAACCTGACTGGCACGCAGTATGAATATGTGGGGCAGGGTCAAGAACCCCAGGAGCCTGCCCCTGCGTATACCAATGCGCCGCGCGTCGCGAACGGTAATCATGCCAATGGTGAGTTCTACGCTAGACCAGACAGCGGTCGAACCCTTGTCTGTGATAAGTGGCGCGCTGACTATGTCAACAGGAGATGCCGAGGCTGGCATGACCGACGCAATACCTGCAGTAGCGGCAGCTCGCGTTGCTCCAGGACCCCAAGAGAATGCAAGTGCGCGCAGAAGCCCGCAGAACGCCAGACGCGTGCCTGAGCATCCTGTGCTCAATCCTGCGAACCGCTACTGTTACAAAGAAGGCTTCGTGAAACCCCCGAGGGCGCATCACTGCTCTGCTTGTGGCACTGTATGGATGCCGCTCGATCCATGTTGCGCATGTACTCATCGTGTGCCTAGTGTGTCCTCCGATACGACCATCATTGTCCATGTGAGTGCTTGCCAAATATCGAAGTGTGGGCGCACCCTCATTGTCGCCGCGAAGGGATCGGTCAGTGCGTCGGCGCGCGTAATTACAAATTCTTCATGATCTTCGTCGAGTGGGCTCTTCTGTTTTGTCTGTGGACCTTTGCGACGCTTGTCGCTGATCAGGTGAAGGCGGGGCACGTTGACCCAGAGAAGATAGTCATCATCGTACTGTGAGTGTGCGCCCGTTGCCCACTGCCAGTTGGCTGCAGCTAATCCTTGTCTTGCGTAGATCGGCCTTCTTTGCATTCTTCACGAGCTCCCTACTGGTAGCGCACACGCGGCTCATCCTGCTCAACACGACGACGGTGGAGTCGCTCAGATCGCAGAGCGTGCGTGACCGCGAGAAGCGCGTCCTTGCGCGCATGCACCCGTGGTACGCTGTGGGGTGAGTCATACGCTCCCGCCTCCACATGGACCCGTTTGCTAACACCCCGCGGCCCATTTGCCAGCGATAAGAGACGCACGCGGAAACAGTGGGACAGGGAATGGGGTCGTATAGACCGTGAGGGGAACCTGTGGTGGCTTGGCAGTTCTCGCGCGAACTGGGAGTCTGTGATGGGAGCACACGTATGGCAGTGGTTCTGTGGGTGTTCCGTTGCGCTGCGCGAGACGCCACTCTCTTTGCTAACTTATCTAACTTATCAATCTGTCAGTGCCCATTGGACAGAGCCCGGATGATGGCTTGTCCTACAAGCCTAACCCGCGCCATGACTCCCAGGGCCGTTGGAGGCCTCGGAAAGAATGGCCTCCTGAACTGCGGTAGTCCCGGGCGCTGTGATTCCCCCATATGTGCGTCTCGACGCCACAAGTGTTGGCGTCATCTTGATCCGCCCGTCTTTGCTTGCGTGATGTGTTCGAACGACCGACCGGATGGAGCGACATGCTATGATGAACTCATTCATGAGACAGACACCAGGATCCGTACTAATATCGTATGTTCCAGTAATACCCGCGCTGTAGATTATGTGCCTAGTTAAGACACAGTGGTAGACTTCCAATGACCTGCAGGTTGCTGTCCATGGTGAATTTGATCCGCCATGACGGAGAAAGCGATCGAGAATGGGGACGGACACCTGGACGTAGATCCGCTCCGCCATTTCCTTTTGAGGCGCTCATACTGAACGTGACTCGAAGCGGACGTTACGGACCAGAGCAAGGCGGCGGCGCTGGTTCGCTTCTTTCATCTCAACCACGACCACCACGCCACGTAACCAGCACAACTCGCACACGCTTCAGACACGACCATCATCATGGCCCCCGCAGCAGCATATGACCGCACATCGAATGGCACTGGTGCCTCAAAGGCCGCAAAGGCAGGAAGCGGCAACGGCCCAGTGCACATCTCGTCAGCGGATGTGATCCGCCTCGAGCACGAATATGGTGCGCACAAGTGAGTGGTCCTATCCCGAAAGGCTCCTGGCGGTGGGGGCGCTTTGCCTTTGATGCGCGATTTGCAGCGATCGTCTATTGCACGGAATGCCCGGCGGAGTGCCTCCGAGATACCCAGTTCGCTCTTTCCGTGTTCATGCGTGAGTATTGCTTGCGTGCTGACTTGCCCGCTATAGCTACCATCCGCTTCCCGTCGTATTCGAGTCCGCGAAGGGTGCCAAGTGAGTGCTGCCAGTCCTCTCCGTCCTGTGACTGCGATGTGTGCGCCCGTGAGCTGCGGTGACACTTCGGTATGCAGGGTATGGGATCCAGAAGGCAGGGAGTACATCGATATGCTCTCTGCGTACTCGTAAGTGTTCATGATCGCCAGTATCCTCTGCATCATAGCCGGGCCTTATTGTTTTGGCTTTAGGGCTGTCAATCAGGTGAGCATCCCAGCCGATGTCTCCCCTGTGCCGTCACCCCCCTAGATCGTTTCTGGCGGAGTTCTGGCCTCCAACTGGTCCCGAAAGTAACTGCTTGGTCCGTGCGTCGGAGGAAGGCCTCGGACAACGCAGTCTACTTGCCTATTATGTATTGACAGACTTCGCGAGCCAGCTCGGCGCCGGTACTCTACGCTAGGCAAGGCGGACAGACCACACGACGTATGGTTTACCTGTCGTTGCTTCCATGGTGCCAGGAATGGATAAGCAGCCACGCATGCTCGATACTTGCCAGATGTGGTGGATACATTCATGAGTCCTCGGGACCCGAAATATGGGATGATCAGCGTGGCGCATCGCGTTCCCTGAATGCAGCGATAGAATGTGTCCCAGGGCAGGGGTTCTCACATTTACTCTACAGGGCCATTGTCACCCGAGGATCGTCAACAGCTTGATTCAGCAGGCCCAGAAGCTCACACTTTCATCCCGCGCGTTCTACAACTCGGTCTTCGGTCAATTCGCGCAGAAGCTTACGCAGATGTTTGGCTACGACATGGTCCTTCCGATGAATACTGGAGCGGAGGCCGTCGAGACCGCCATCAAATTGGCGAGAAAGTGGGCGTACAAGAAAAAAGGCGTTGCAGACGGAAAGGCTATTGTATTCAGTGCGGAGGGAAACTTCCATGGGAGAACCATCGGAGTTATCAGGTCCGTAGGCCGCAAGCCTGCCTTCGAAGTGGCCGTATGGGAAACTAACGCCTTGCGTGCTCCTTACAGTATGAGTACGGACCCGGAGAGCCGCAGCGGCTTTGGGCCCTATCTCGACGCTGTCGGCCCGACATACGAGGATGACGGTGAGATCAGGACGATACGGTACGGCAAGATATCCGATCTCGAGCGCGCCTTGGAACTGCACGGTGAGAACGTAGCGGCATTCCTTGTGGAGCCTATTCAGGGCGAGGCGGGGTACGTCGTGACCTCTCTGACTGAGCGTCATGTTCACGATTGCGCCACAGAATCGTGGTCCCACCGGCCGGCTACCTTGCGAAGGTTCGGGAGCTATGCACGAAACACAACGTTTTGCTCATCTGCGATGAAATTCAAACCGTCCGTTTTAGCGCATCTCGCCTTATGACTCGGTAACTCTACTGACCCATTGCCTGCAGGGCCTTTGCCGAACTGGGAAGATGCTCTGCCACGAGCATGACAACATCAGACCAGACATCGTGCTCCTGGGCAAGGCACTCTCCGGAGGAGGTATTGTCCATCGATCCACTGGCTGACCCTGTGCACGAACTAACCATATGGATGGACGGTAGTCTATCCCGTCTCCGCAGTACTCGCTGACAAGGAGATCATGTTGTGCATCCAACCGGGAGAGCACGGTAGCACTTATGGAGGGTGAGTCACGGAATAGCGAAGTTCTTACATTATGCTTATGCCTGTCTTGGTAATGCATAGGAACCCTCTAGGCTGTGCGGTAGCGATGACCGCTCTGGACGTCCTCGTTGACGAGGATCTGGCCCATCGCGCCGAAGTCCTCGGTGACAAATTCCGCAAGGCTGTCCAGGCCATTGAGTCTCCTCTCATCAAGGCTGTCCGCGGCCGCGGACTGCTGAACGCCCTTGTCATCGATGAAGCTGCGAGCTCCAAAGGTCGTACTGCATGGCAGCTCTGCTTACTGTTGAAGAGCAGAGGTGTGCTCGCAAAGCCCACACACGTCAATATGTGAGACTTCTCATGTCCGATCTCCGAACGGCCCTAGACTCAAGACATTCTTACAGCATCCGCTTTGCGCCACCTCTGGTTATCTCGGAGGAGGACTTATTGAAAGGAGTGGACGTCATCAGGTCGTCTCTCGAAGACCTGGATAAGGTGAGCTGCGCTGACAACGTACCGTCGGACTTGCAACTCACCCACCCACTTATTCGATCATGCAGCTGGAGGACATCCCAGGCGAGGTGGAGAGTGAGAAGGGGCACAAGGACACACTTACGCTTTAAGGTGCTCCGATCGTCATTGCTTCCGCAGCTAGGACGTTGGGCAAATTGACATCCAATCTGGTCAAGAGTGCCCACGTTTTGTATCCTTACCCTTACGAAGGCTCATCTATAGCCTTGCGGTGTATAGCATAGTGGGCAACATGTTCGATACATCGCCTCCCGCGAGGCTCTGCAGAATGCGAGCCTATCTGCCCGACGTTTCGATTGCATTTGTAAATTCGTTATTTGGAGATCCAGATCGAACCCACGAGCGTGACCGTCGAGGAACGTCGATGACGGCACGTATATGCAAAACCACTACGTGTGTCGCGTGTGAATATAGACATACCCCAACGTGATGGTGGTGTCTGCGCAGATGAAGTATGCATACTAACTGACGCGCCCAGGCCCGTGGTCGATGGTGAGTGTCATGTACCGAACTAGTCAAGTGCTGTCTACGTTGACTACCGACATGACCACTCCGCCCTCACAGAGATGCCTCATGGTGCTGCCAGTCAATCCGACGAGAGCTACCACGCTGCATGTGTCCGATAGGTCAGCCGATAGGAGCGTCGAATCTGGAAATAGCATCTGAGCTGAAAGTCTATCGTGGCGCTGTTTGTGGCCGGAGATGGCAGAGATCGAGGGCATCGACATGTGAAACGCGGCTCTACTGTGTAGCAGCTGAGAAAGACAGTGGTACGTCTGGCAGTCCACTGTCCATCTGTGCGTTTGCTCCGATAGGTCAGGATAACGAACCGTATTCAAGATCTTCAAAGACAAACACAAGCTAGAAGATTGAAGATCCATTCCTCTGCCAGCCCAAGGGTCAGAGAGCCCACACGAGGCCAGTGGAGGAGCGCAGGCGCACCGGAGTTGAGTGGCCAGGTTCAACCCGTGGGTAACCTGTGGAACACAGTCATTATACTGCAGGAGGCGCACGAGCAGCACAAGCCCATTGCCAGACACCATCACATCGTCCTTGTAACATCACAAGAGGGTCCTGCAAGGATCCGAAACTTAAGCAAGTACTCACTTGGCTCGATCGGCCCCCCCAGATCTCGGAGGGACGCCGCGGCGGAACCGGCGGCACCGGAAGATATCCACCGAAAGGTTTAGGGTACCGGCTGAATTACTGCATTGTGTTCTTGGAACCGCTGAAGACATCCGGGCGCCGACCATATCATGTTGTTTCGCGCTCAATACTCGTGCTATTAGACGACGTAGCCTTACTCGGTTTTGGCGTCTCTTAGCTCGGCGGGATAAAGATGTATTTGATACGCACCGTTACTGTGTGCCTTCGTGGCCCAAACAGACCATAGCCTGCCCGATGTAGATGGCCTTGAGTGGAGGCCATCAGGCGTTATGACCGACGCCAGATGGATTTGTCATAGTTATATGATCCGAGAGCATGAAAGCAAGAGAGCTCCCTGTCATTTACTAGTGACTTCGGCACCCGCACATGACGGAGGCTACAGCGGTCTGAGATATCTGAATTGGAATCGATCTCAGCAACACTATGCCCGCGGGCGATGTGATAAACGCCACCACCGAGCGCAACTGTATAAGAAAGGAGATGTCAAACACCTACATCATCCTCAACAACCGGGCCACCTCCATCAGAACGCCACCGCTTCCCAGCGACCTCAAGACACGTCCAGCTAGATGTCTACCACACAAGTACGAGACGTCCTTTTCTCATTTCTCCGAGGCGCTCACCAGGGGCAATGCCAGGTAACGAACACATCGGGACAGGACAACGAGAACGACGGACAAGACACAGTAACGCGCGTCCCCCGGCGGACACCAATGGCCTGCACTTTCTGCAGAGGTAATCATTTGTCGAGACAGACGAATCCGTTGGACTGACTGCCGCATGAACTCGCACAGGTCGCAAACTCAAGTGCGACGGGCAGCCCACTTGTGCGAATTGCCATCGGCGGGGCCTCGTGTGCGAGTATGTACCAGTGTGAGTATGCACAGCTGTATATGCGCGATATCCTCCCTCACCGAGCCACTCATAGGTCTGCGCAGAAGTAACGGTTGACGTCCCGTTGTGCCTGCAATGGATTTACATTTAGGGTCCTATGAATTATCTATATGTGCCACTGTCAGCTAGGCCTAATATGATGCTATCCACGTTACCTGCCAAGCAGTCGGAGTGCTACTCGGACACAGAGCCCGTTGTAGAAGTCCGACACGGATCAAGTATGATTCACGGTAAGAGGACGCTCCCCTTCCGGAAGGTTGCAGTTGAGAAGCTGAGAAGTCCCTGCCGCGCAGTGACTCAGGGATGCTATGTGGACATCTGCTATCGGTGACATCGCATGCGCCACCAGAGAGAGAACGACAGGACGCGCATGCTCCTTCGCGGTTGCCTTCGCACCACCTTCAAGTACTGGCGGAAGACGTCATGGCTAGATAATGAGGTCTTCTCAGCTCGGGTCCGGCGCAGACATCTCCGGGGGTACTGTAGGGCGACAGAGCTCCCAGTGGTGAGGGACAAGAATTGAGATGAAGGCGTACTATGAGGCCCTGTTCGCGTCAAGTGACCCAAGACTTTTCGAGAAGGTGGACTGACTGCGATCTTCCGCCAGCACCTGTGAACAAGGACCCTATCCGGTGATAGTTGATTATCATGTTCAAGTAGAGTGCCACTGAATAGTCCCTTTGATTCTCGCTACAGGCCTGTGCTGCAGGTTTGTTCCGAGCTGTCGAGCGCTGTGCCTAGCTACCTGTTCAGAGGGTGCAAAAAGGGGATGCATCACAGCCTAGAGGTGCCATCAGCTCCTCGGTTCAACACGGATAGCAGCAAGTCAAGCTACAGCAACGTACCGCCTCATTGCAGGGAGAGAATATCGTAGATTTGATGACACTTCTAGTGTCAAACGTTATCCCAGGCGCAAGTGATGAGGCCAAATGCCGCCTCGTGGTGGGCTGCAGGCCCGGTTGACGCCGAAATGCACTGCTTCGATTATGTACCTATGATCCACCAACAGGACTGTCGGCGCTGTCAGTACATCGCCCAAAGCATTCAATAATGGATATGTGTTGTGAGCAGAGCCGCCCTCCCTTGCGAGCGCTCATAGATGGCATATCAACTCACCTCGACGTCAATGCGACGTGCGACTTCAATACATAAACCTCAATTGCTGCGGGTCAATGTCGTTCAGAATGTTACCTTGCGATTGCAGCGTTCACATGCTCTTAATAGCACGAGAAGCAGTCATTTGACTTCCTATCAAGCATACCGCTGTGGAAGACCCTTTTGCGCGCCCGCGAGTCACGGAAATTACCAAGCTCTAGCGAAATGACCAAGGCATCCTTCACTGTACTACTCTTTTCTGCTTCCGAGCGATTCCGCAGATTGTCATGTGACAAACAAGCCGGACTGCCTGAATGTGCTTCGTCTTCAATGCACTGATGATTTATCGATAGGTACAGCTCGACGGTGCGACTACTGGGCATCATAGATACGTATCAGCCTCTCCGAGTGTGAGCAACATCCAGAGACCTGCCTCGTGTAGGTTGCGGTGGGTATAGCACCATGGGGTTAGATATAACTTACTCAACCGTAACGACAGTCTGGCGAGCTTCTCTAAGCCTGAGGCCATATACAAATAGGACATGACGTGCAGCTGCGTGTATCTCTGCCACTGAGGGTTACCCGACCCACTGCGAGGCAAGCCATTACTCTCCTTCGAGTGGATAGGGCTCCGGTGGGTTGCTCTTGCTGCTGCTACTAGCATGCGACCCGGATCTCGAGACACCCCCAGACCCCGACGATTGTTGAGCGCCTTGCCATGCGTCGTCCGGGGGTTCTACTGTCGTTGGTGTCGAAGTGAGCGCAAGCGCCGCGTCAAGAGAATTGGCACGACTCCGGACGGAAGGCGTACGGATGCCCGCCTCTTCAAGGCTAAACGTGTTCGAGCGCGTCGAGGGCCGAGACATGTGGTGTGGTCCTGGAGACGCGCGGTGTATGCTCGATGTCGCGAGGCTCATCACCTCGCGCGAGCCGAGCGACTCTATGGTCGGCATACGATGGACAGTCTTGCCCAGCACAGGTACATAGTCATCATCGTCGTCAGAGGGGAAGGGAGACCTGTGACTCGTTCGCAGGTCCTCTATATCATGAGCCATGTGGGAGGCGTAGTGCCCTGGCCTGTCGGTTTGGGCGAGAGCGACCCCTTCCTCAGTCTCTCGCGTGATCTGATCGACGAGGAACCGGAAGTGGTCGACGAACCCGTGGAGGTCAGCGTCTGAGACCATGTCCCGTGGGGGCTCTCCGGCGATGTCGGCTGGCCACGCCGCATCCGGGGCGGACGGGAATGTGTAGCTGCCACCAGTTCTCCGGAAGGGACGCCCGACGGAAGACGGCAGGTCCTCGTCCGATGAACTAGGGGACGTGTCTTCGCACTTGGAGAATTCGGACGCTGCTGGGGAACGGTCTTTCTCGCCGCGGGTGGGCGAGAGCGCTGGTGATCGAGAGGCTAGGAAGCTTTGCGCGTTTGTGCGCGAGCGGGAACTGCGCAAGGGCCGGTGTTCCCCCGAGCTGGAGTAGCTCTCTATCGTCGTGTGACCTTCGGACGTGGTCATCGACGGCTGCCGGCCGATCTGCGAGAGCGAAAGTGGAGATACGGGCGTCGAGGTTGACAACATGGGGTGGTGGGTTCCTGTGGAGGTTGACATCGGCGTAATGGATGGAATTGAGGATCCCGACCGTGGACGTGAACGACGTCGTCTGCGGGACGGCTGAAAGGTGATGTCATAGTGATAAGCTGTCAGGTGGTATGCGATCTGAGAACCCGTTGAGTCGATAATGAGAAGCTGGGCGAGCGCCGAGTAACGAATACGTACAAGGATTGCGAGCGTGAGTACTAGACGGACTAAGGATCCTGTAAGCCACTCCGCCCACGAAGGGGACGCGTTGCATTGCGAACCAAGCCCTGACCAGAAGACGTCAATGTCCCACCGACAGCGCCGAAGAAGGGTATTGAGAGGATCCGGTGCATGTCTCCAGAGAAAAACGAAAGCAAGATTGACCATGGCAGGAGCGAATAGCAGAGCAGACGACAGATAAGTTAACACTGTTTGCACGATAGCATGAGGGGCGTTTGGCCGGGATACCCAGCCGAGATGAGGGGCGAAGAGGTCTACAAGTACGGAGACCGCAAGGAGTGTCAAGGAGAGAGCGGTGCACGTCCCCAGAGCGAGCAAAATTAATTGTCGGTCATGGTACGGGTAGATCGTAAATGCAATGAAGTAACGAATGGTGTTGTACGTTGCCCAAGCACCTGCAACGCACCGTCCGTCAGCGCCACATTCAACCATAGAACAGGACAAAAAGACTTGAACCGCCGCGCTTAACCAAGAACATGTACCCAGGCTTGCGCGTTTGCATCGAACTGGTGATTCACTTTCACAAGCGCCATGTGCGTCTGGTTCACGTATAATCGACCAGCAGGGATCACATCGAACAACATAGGTAAATGCGGAACCATAATCTCCTCGCTTCGCTTCTGATGGCCAAACGGATCGTGACCGCACTAGATCAGGGGGGCTCCCGAATGTGATCGTGTGAGGCGGTGTGATCAAGTTGAACATAGCGCATGATCTCAGTAGCCCCCCGACCCGTAGTTCGTGTGATGGGCACTGAACAGTAAGCACTCGGTGATAACTTCACGTCCTGACTGCGACAGCAGCTTCCGTTCGAATGTCGTTATTGGACGGAACCTGTCACTGAACCACGCGCACGCGACTGCCTCCAATAGACTGCTTCATGCGTTGTGCAAGCAACGCGGCCGCTCGATCAAAGTACGCACAGTGTACCACAGGCGGGCGTTCTTCTAGCAGCGCTAGCGGAAGGTGAAGAGTCCGGGCAAGTTGAAAGTGCTCACCTATCACACATAGTAAAGACGCTTTCGTCCACCTCAGCCTCCGAAGCCGTCTCCGGGTCCGACGCTCCCAGTGGCTCCTCCGTTCGTTCGCTGTTATGGGATCACCCTCGAGTCGAAGCGCAGCCTCTTCAGGACCACCAGGGCTCGCTGGATGCCTGGGTTGCCTCGCAAGAAGTTCGAGGTATGCTGAAGAAGCCTCCGAATCCGGCAAGTTCAGAAGCGGCTCCGTAGGGTGCGAGTGGTCCGAATTGGATGCGGTGCGAAGCGTCACCGACGATACGGCGGACAGACGTCGGTCTTGTGCGAAGGATGAGCGGGTAGAGGATGTCGTCGCGGTCTGCGGGACGGAGGGATCCGAGAACAAGGCCTGGTGCAGGTACAGAGCGGCCATTAGCAATGTAGTCAGATCGCTGTAAGGGCGGAAGTGCAGCTCGGTTGTCGTGACTGCGTGCGAGTCGACATCGACCAAGGTCGCACTACGAGCTCGAGGAAAGAAAGTGAATAGCGGGGCTGTTCGTGCGAGAGGAGTGCGAGCCGTTCTGGGCAAGCGGGCCTCTTACCGCAGGCGGCTCTGGCGCCCACGGTTCAAACGTAGAGCGGATTGCCCAATCGCAGCGGCGCTACCGTACTGATGCCGGGTTGCGAGGGGACATTTCCTAGGAACGCAACGTAATGCAGCCCATTTGGGCAGCGACTGGGATTCGCCGCGCACTTCTTTGCGGTGTTACGGGAGTGAACGGACAGGGATTGCAAAAATGAAGTCGAGACCGACATGGAGGTTGAGCCAGAGAGACAGAACGCGGGGTCCGTGAAGATCATCCGCCGCAGCCGTTGACGGCACCCACGAAACCGGCCATGTGTTGCGCGGGGAACTCGCTGCATTGCCTGGCAACCAGATCTACCGAGACGTTGACACGATCACTTCGTCGAAGCTTAAATTTCAGGTGACGTCGATCACAACATCAATTGTACCCGGTGAGTGTCTATGAAAGTAGATATACAAGGTTGACTAGATGGAGGATGGGCAAGTGTCTTCATATGCGCAAGTGACGAGGACGGTCATGAGAGAGCGCCCCAGAGAGCAAGGCCGACAAATACGATGCCAAGCCCAACGAGAAATCCGACGTATGCCATCGTGTGCACGCCGATGCGCGGAAGGAGAATCGATGAGTGAAGCAGAGCGAGGGAGAGGTGCAACAGAACCACAAGCGGGAATCCTAAAGCAAATGGATAGTGTTTGTAAATCGGTGGCAGGTCGGTATGAGGGAAGGAAAGCGGGGATCTGAGGTAGGTCCCGGCCAGAATGAGCGTGTGACCCAGAGAAAGAAGAATGGAATCAACACGCTGCAGGCAGGAGACGAAGACCGGGATGTGCTGTAGCCGGGGCGTCGTCAGTCAGGACATTTGTAGAGTGAAGAGTACACGACTCGGCCGACTCACAATCGGGGGCACGCCGTATATCTCCTCAAGCTCCTCCCGGTCCTTCAGCCGCACAATTTCCTCCAGATCCTTGTCCACGGCCTGCTTGATTGCCTCTTCGATGCTTCTCGGCTTGGCAGCGGGACCGCGGCCGTTCTCGTGCTCGAAGCCCTCAACTGGGCGCGGGCTCAGCGGGAGCGCGTCGCTCGAGGAGGAGCCGCTCCCTTCACCGAGTCCACTACGCCCGCTCTTCCACCGCACCAGCACGTCACGAACCCTGTCCTCGGGGACCATGACCTCGCGATAAAGCGCAAGCTGCTCGTAGCCTTGCGTGATGCCCACCGCGACGTCAGCGAGCGCCCAGCCAAGCGCGATCCACCACACTCGGGAGAAGGCAGGGTCCTTCCATGTTGGCAGCGGGTACTCCATTTTGTGGCGGATATTAAGGATGGAGAATGCGGAAAGGCGCAGAAGCTGGCTCACAATGACATGAAAGATGTTGAATACGAGCGTATTCCATATTGTCGACTGGAAGAGGGAAGAAGTGATGGTGAAGAGAGGGAGGCGCAGATGGTGGGCGAGAACCCAAAGCGCTACAGACGCGAGCACTTCCGGGAGAGGTGTGGGGAAGTATCTCGGATCGTCCGCAGGGGTACTGGGTTCGGCGTGCCAGACCAGTGGTGGCAGCAATGCAAGGACGATGAACACGAGTAGTGAGCTGAGTGGCACGAAGGTATAGAGCACAAGCTTGCGCTTGTACGAGCCTATCATGCATTCGTGAGGCGGATGGATGCTCGTTCGAGCGAATGAGCACACGCACCTATGTAATATCCACGTTCTTCCAAATCCCATTCCTCTTCATTAGTGTCTTCCATCGTGTCCTCCTCAACCACCGGCCCCAGCTGGCTATCTCTCCGGTATCGCTCTGGGCTACTGTGGATGCTCGCGCGTCCTCCTTCCTGCGACGTCGATCCATAAGCCGGAAGCGGCGGCGGCGCACCAAACGACTGCTTTCGTGGCAGAGCGAGGCCCAACAGCGGTCTGCGCGACATTTCGTCCTCGGTATACGGTGTTTCCGGTTCCTTGCCCTTCGCAGCGGATCTCGCCCACGACGCAACGGCAGCGCTGATGATCGTGCGTCCTATGCCCATGGCGCGGGCAGTCGAGATTATGAACCACGGGCGCACGTAATGGTTGACGGAAGCGGTCGCTATGGATGGGAGGAGGGAGCTGGCGCAGGGTCAGGGGACGCGGTGGGTGACTGCAGGATCAATCATGGGCCTGGGCTGCGGGACGGGCGTGCTGGGCTTCTTCGACCGCAAGATGCGCCCATGTCGTGCTGCTTGCGGACGCAGTGCGAGGTGTCGTCAACATGATGTTCAATGGCAAAATAAACTCCTTATGAAGGCTCCGTTTGTCCGGGGACGTTGCGGGATGCGATCATGGGGCTGCCCATTTGACCGGTGTCACGCGGCAGTTGCAAGGCAGGCGAAGGCGCAGACATGTTCTCTATTCACTGAAATTACAGAGTACAGGTATGGTGGAGTACAGGTACGGCATTCTCTGCGTCTGGATTCAGCGTTACGGCCTACAGATTGGTTCGAGAAAGCCCGGTGCACGTAGTTGCGCCCTGGAACATGGAAGTAAAAGAGCCAGTGAGCGAGAGTCCAGGTACTCGATGGAATCTCAGCAGGTATTCGCGTCCATCTCCACTTTTACTTTGGGAGGCTTCGGTAGGTCAGGGTCCACCCATCTTGAACGTTCAACTGTGATCCAGAAGCGCTATCATCGAGCGACGCGATACTCCCTTTCGATAGGAACCCCTTGACACTTCACGTTCATCTAAAGAGTGAAGAGGTCAACACTGGGTTTTCCGCACGAGTAAATGAGAACATCAGCCAAGGCTGAAACTAGATAAACTTTTGTCTACAGTGAATTCGGACAGAGAGTATGATATGGAGGGTTTCTCATCACCCGTGAAGGAACAATGGGAACATGTAACACTCACTTATCGCTTGTGTAAGACTTGCCGCTACCGACTCAACCCTGTATAGACTAAACGCATGACGCAGAAGAAGGAAAGTATGTTGGTCCAACGGGCGAATGGAGCTATTTGATGAGTTCGGTAACTACCGAGGAAACGGCACCCGCCGTGATGGACAGTGGCTAGAGATCGTGATCGACAGATTCGACACTGACCGAGGCATAGCCGTGCACTTTCTATATGTTGCTTGGAGCTTCGAGTATCTTCCTAATACTCAAAATATATGACTTGACCACACTGCTTGCGGGTTTCTTCCCCTACGACTAGACGACCACAGCTCACAGTAATTCACATCTTCGAAGACCCCATCTACCATCTACTGCCGAGAAACCATGGAGAGCCTCTTGCGCTGGAGTATCGAGCATTCAGATGACGGCACACAACCGACAGACCCATCGAGAATACGGAATCTGGACCCTGGAATCATAGATGCTATTCTAGGGAAGCCTGATTCTGAGCTCATGAAGGAGGCGTTGACCATAGCGGTGGATGAGAAGAAGTCGGACGATGAGCGGATACAAGCATTGGACGACTTCGAGATGGTGAGTCAACGATGCCTGTCCCATGAATGGACACTGACGGGTTATACGCAGCTTGTCGAACAAATCGACAATGCGAACAGTGAGCACGTTTGACGGCCGTCTCTTAAAGTTGCAAGTTTCACGTAGGCTTTGCAGACATTGAGAAGATGAAGATGTGGGAGCCGCTACAAGCTCTCCTCCAGTCGCCGAACTCTTCGGAGGCGATCAAGATGCAGACGCTCTGGGTCATCGGAACCGCAATACAGAACAATCCTTCTGCACAGAGAGCTGTATGTCCACTAGACGATTTGCCCCCTCATTTAGCACTGACGCACCAGTCATGCAGTATCTTGCCCTCACACCGATGCCGACCCTGCTAAACTTCCTGCATCCTTCCGTCAAGTCACCAAAGCTTCGCTCAAAGGCAGTATATGCATTGTCTGGCCTGCTGAAGCACAACGCAGCTGCAGTCAAGCAATTCGAAGAGGCAGGAGGCTGGCAAGTGCTCAAGGCAGCTCTCGAAGGTCCGTACTTCAGTCATGATCGAGCATTGCCCTCGCGCTGACTTTCACCTCGCAGATTCGGACATCTCCGTTCGCCGTAAGACCGCTTTCCTTCTGAACACCCTCATCATTCCCACAACGCATGCCCTACCGCCTGTCCCTCCGACCTCCCCGACACCATCCGCCGGCTCGAACAGCACCGGCCTCACCATCCACTCCTCCGACGCACGCCCCGAACCCGTGCACCCGAACTCACATGCCTCCATGCAGGCCGATCCCTCCTCGATCTCGACGTCCCCGGCCGCGCTCAAAGCGCTCGAGGAGCACGGCATCCTCCAGTCGCTCGTCTCAGCGGTGACCACGCCCGTACCGCATGGGCCCGACGGAGAAAGCGAAGGCGACGCCGACTTCGACGAGAAGGTCATCAGGTAACGTGCCCCTGGCCTGGATGCACGGCGGATGATCCACTGACGCGTGTCCGACAGATCGCTGCATACGTACGTGACGTCCTGCGACGGCAAGTTATCCGAGGAGCAGAAGAACGACCTCCGCGCGCATGTGAAAAGCGAGACGGAGAAGGCGGGTAGCGAGCCGAAGCTCGCAGAGAAGTGGGGTCTCACTGCGGACGAGCTGACTGCGTTCAAGAATGCTATAGCCTGATCCACACGACCGCTCACGACGCCCTCCAGAGTTTATGTAGCCCAATAAGAATGTATTGTAAAATAATGTAATAAAGCTTCGCTGGGTCCTGCAAAGTTGGCATGCGCACTGCAAGCTTGCTTACTCGGGACGAAGGTGGTTGCAACCTATGCGGTTGATGTGGGACCCGCGGATCGGAGACTCCTGGGCAATTGGAAGTCGCATTGAGAGAAGACATTCAAATCTCAATACTATGCCATCGTGCCTGAGCCGTGGGTACCTGGACACCCTCGTGGAGCACGAACAACAGAAAGTTATGGTGACCTGCGCCCCAGATGAACGCAGGCTAAAAGTAGGACTGCATGACAGCATTCTTCTCTTCTCGTTACGTTTCACCGGGTGTGGACTTCTTCGCAATGAGCACTCGGGACGCATCATTGAAATCATACTACCATCGCATTGAGAAGGATGAACGATATCCAATAGCCAGGCGAGTGACTAGGCCGGTGAAGCCCAGGCCTCCATGTCGACTTCACCAGAGTGCCGCCACGACGTCCGCCGCATGCGACAACTCGCCACGAACGACCTTCCGCAGAATCTCGGCCACCTCGTGGGTATTCTTCAACTCGCCCCAGTGCTCCTTCAACACGCGCAGCTCCGCGGCCCTCACCTCCGCGTGCCTATACGCGGCACGTGATCTCATCATGGAGGGAAAGGGGAATAGAGGATGGGTGTGACCTACCGAGAAGTGAACGCACTGAAGAGTTCGGCGACGATGTTGTCCTTCGACAGCTGTGACAGCAGTTCTGCCAAAGCGAGAGCTTTGAGGTCGGGGATGTCGAGCTAGCGATGCGAGCGGTCAGTGTACCGCCTCTCTCGGCGCGCAGACTACTACATAGTAGAGGGGGCCCGGGGAGCCAAAGTGAACACACCTGGCAAGCGAGCCTGTAGACCGACTTGCAGGAGCACGGCGCGGGCCTACGGGGATTCTTCCGTTGATAGCTCTCGATATACTCCCTTCTGCGTTTCTCGCCGCGACTCCTCAGCGGCGCGAAGGCGACGGTACCGGTGTACAGATAGAAGAGGAGCGCTTCCCACCTGTGTATGACGCTCACATCAGCCTCAGGCAAGGCGAAGAGATTGTAGATAATGGGTCGTACGTGGGGGGCGCAGCACCAACTACTGCGATGGTCGTGATAACTGAGTTCCCGGTTAGGGGATTAGTAGGGTGATGGCATGCAGCGTCCTCTTGCGCTGGCCCTATTTATGCTTAATAGTCAATAATAGCCCAAAGCCGCTGCATGTTTTCGCAGGGGATCTCCATACCTTGTGACACTCCGGCACCTGTGCGTGCATGGATGTCCGACCTTAGTACCTCATCCATACCTGCCGTCCCCTCCAACGATATCCACTGAAGCTGGGGTGGTGCATGGGGTACCGTGGCGGAAGAGACACCACCGCTCATATCTTGATCGTAGAGCACGCTGTGTAACCGTCTGCGGGAATCACGCCACGGAGCACTTACCCGTCTTCTGCCTGTCCATGTCTTCGAATACCCAGTCGGGGTCCTCGTCAAGTGGTGACCACTCGTCATCGCACAGTTCTTCGTGTGAGACAGTATCTATATGATGCGCGGGATGTAGCAGATGCCCTGTGTGGAGCGGCGGCTTGCTCACTATGTTTGTTGTCGCTCCGTGACTCTGGTTGCCGTGTCGTTGCATGGGGTTCCGGGGAACTGGTATCGAAAAGGTTGGTTGTATCAATGTTGCAGGGGTTGGGGAGAATTGTGGTTTGGTACTTCTCGTCTTCAAGTTCGTCTCCAAGATCGGAATCGGTATCCTCATCACCCCAGCTTCTCAGCGAGTGGCAGAGACGCTCGTCGTCCTGAATCTGACTGAACAACTCTCTGGCACCCGTCCCTGGAGCAGCGGGATTGTCAATATCTGCCAACAATCGCCGACCGATCAGTCGATCAGACTCTGAGGGAGAGTAAGTGAAGCAGCTCACAATCTAGGAGTTGGGGGCATGTCTCTCGTAGGACATCGCGACTCGCAAACAGTCGGCGTCGTCTCGAGTCCCCTCCTGCTTGGTGCTTCCCACTAAAAGTGACGAACTCGATGTCGCCCGGACGTTCCGCAGTTATTGCATCGTATGTCAAGTCCATAGACTTGTCTGAACAGGCCGCGGGGACTACGCGCGCCCGGATGGTCGCCGTGACATACAAGGCATTCTCTTGACGCAGCACGTCGGGCATCTTCCAGGTGTGCGTCGACATGGCATTGAACCAGCCATATCCATCTTGGTCCTCGGACACAAACAAATGAGTAGAGCTGCGATGGAAGTATGGGACGCCGCTTTGTTCGGACGTAACGATGAAGGTCCATGTTATGGGCGCGGGGTATCCCTGGGGGCCCACGACGAGGCCACAGGAGAGGTAGTCCTCGCCGCCAATCTTGATGTGCACGCATTTGATGTGCCAACCTGGCCCGAAAGGCTCAGTCACATAGGTCTTGGAACAGCTTTGTGATGCCTCATCCCAGGGCTCGAAGACCTGTCGCAAGTTGTCGATGCAGAACCGGAGGTTGATGTCATAGTAGCAGTTTGCTTCCGAGAGTTTGACCTTTATCATGATACAGTGTAAGATGTTCAGGAATCAGGAGAGTGGAGGAGTCAAATAGAGCTTAGAGAGTTGCGGATGCGGATGCGACTGTGGGCAGGGGGCTCAGAACTTGGAGCGAGATGATTTTCAGCTCGTTGAAAGTGCATGGAACGCCTCGCCATATCTCGCACTCTGGTATACATGTGTGTATAGGGCGTGCCGCACCCAGTGTGGCCCAGGAGGCAGCCCGGGCCGGAGAGCGAGAGCCATGAAATGAACGTCGCGTGCAAACAACGAAATCGCCAAATCCAGCGAGGTCGACGGCCGCGTGACGGATGGGTCGCGTCAGTCACATACGTCACACGTGTGTGACCCCACGCGTTTGTCAAAGCCCCGGGCTCACTCAGGCATCGCTCTCTTCTTCCCCTACTGCCACCATCTCTCTCTTCGTCCTTTCCAGGTGCATCGCGCCCCCTTTTCTTGTCTACTTTGCTTTTTGGCGTGCCGCGTACGACCTCGGGCTCGGCTGGGTACTCACGAAGCAGAGCAAGCGCAAATGGATCGTGCGCGAGGTGCAGCACCTCGGCTGGCTCGACGAGAAGCGTAAGCCCCGCTGTGCTCAACTGGATCGAGCAGCAGCTTGTCGGAAAGATGGGCAAGGATTATTCATTCACCGTGCGTTCATCCCGCTCTGCGTCACGCGACCGCCTCTCACCCCGTTCTGCAGGAACTCCCGCTAGAGTACAATACGTGGCTATTGTTCCGCCAGCTGGTGAACATCATCCTGCTCAAGTGGGTGTGTCCCCCGCTTTGCTTTGGGGCAGTGTCCCTGTGTTTCCAGCTTTCGCATTCATCGAGCTCGATGCCAATTCGGCGCCAGGGGTGACTTTTTGCGACGGCTTGCGCGTCTCGACGGGCCCGCGACGGAGATGGAGTACGAGGGCAAGACGAAGGCACCGAAGCGCAAGCAGCTGAAGCGGCGGTCGGCGAGCTCGCTCGGGTCCGCGGGCTCGATGGGCGAGAGCGCGCGCGCGCGCCGCCCGGGCTCCCCGATCATGACCCAGCACGACCTCATGAACAGGTACTTCCGCCACGACACGATCTTCCTGCACAACGTCGACCTCCTCCGGTGCGTCAGCCTGCCCTCCCAACGCTGACGAGAAGACACTGACCGCGCCCGCGCCCGCGCCCGCGCAGCGCGTCGGACCTGATGCTTGTCCTCCTGATGCTCTACCCGCTCGCGCTCGCGCTCCTCCCGCCGCTCTCCGCGCGGGGCGCGCTGGCGCTGCACTTCGCGCACGCGCACTCGGTCGGGCTCAGCCTCCTCCTGCGCGCGCAGTCGGAGCGCAAGTCCCTCGTGCGCCACTTTCTGAAGCACTACTACTACCCGCCCGGCGACCATGGGCGTGGTGCGGTCATCGAGGTGTTCACGAACTGGAAGCAGATCTATGATCTGTGCATGTGCATGACGTATGGTGGGTGTATAGGTGCTGGGATCGATGGGCGGGGTGCTAATGGCGCGTGCTAGTCTCGTTTTTCTGCCTTGCGTGGAAGACGTATACGATCCCGCAGGAATGGACCGGAGGCTTCGAGGCTCCTGCGGCACGACTCGCGGCCCTAGCTGACGGCGGTGTGCCCATCATCCCCAGATCCTCATTGGCCTCCATGTCTGGGCGACGCTCGAGTCCTATGAGGTGCTCGGGCCCTTCGGTGCGTGGAGCCCCCTTGCTGTCGTTGCGACCGCCCCCACTCATGCGCTGGGGACGTTCCCACCACCTAGGCTGGTTCTTCGGCGACTTTTTCGTGGAAGACTTCCCTTCCCAGCTCGACTACACTGGCATTTATCGGTGTGTATAACCTTCGGGCCTACCTTGAGGCGCCGCGTTCACCATGTTGCTGACTCCATCCGGCCGGATGCAGCTACCTGAACAACCCCGACATCATGAGTGGCGCCGCCTTCTTCGGCCTCACCCTGATCAGTGGCAGCAAGCTCGTGTTCGCGCTTGCCGTGATCCGGCACTTGTCCCAGTGGTGGTTCCTGAGCAAGGTTGAGAAGGACGTACTGACTCGCTGGGAAGCGCCCCGCACAAGCCACTCATTCTGTGCATACGCAGCCCGCACATGCGCAAGTTGTATGGCGACTCGTTGAGGAACGACGCGGGCTTTGTCGAGGCGATCAAGAAGGTCGCGAACAAGAACGCGCGGCTGCTCGAGTCGCATGCTGGCCGGCACGCGCCGGAGATCCGCCGAGTCGCGCGCGAGGTCAAGGGCACCTTCGACAAGGTCTTCGAAGAGACGGCCGACGCCGTGGAGGAGTTCTTGGCAAAGTGTCAGCGTCCACGCTTCTCCCCGGCCGTGAAAGCATTGCAGACTCATGCGCATGTGCGCCCTTTGACAGCGCGCCCCAAGATCTCGGAGGTTGTGCAGGGCACGAAGATTCTGCTCCAGCAGTCGCGGGAGCGCCTCGTTGTATCGTGCGTCCCTTCTGGGCTGCGAAAGTTACATTCACCCTGACTAGAAGGTGTGGTCCGCAGCCGAGTGGCCAATGACCTGTCTTCGTACGACACGGCCAAGTACAAGATCTCCATCGTACCCGCGGCGGACGGGACCCTGCGCTTCCACCTCGGCGAGCCCATCCGGGTGAAGTGGCGGGCGCCGCTCCACCACTCGCGCTGCGATTGGATCGGCATTCATCGGGTCCATCGTCCTACCAGCCCTCTGCGTCCTCACTAACTCCGACTGACGGCGTGGCGGCTGCACCCAGGTCGGCGCGAACCAGTCGAATCTCGTCGCGAAGACCTCGTCGCTCGGCATGTGGGTGCCGGTGCACGACGAGGAGCGGGACGGCGATATTACGCTGAGCCTGAACCGCTCGAACCGCCCGGATAATGCCTCCGAGGACGGCGAGGTTGTCGTCCAGCGCGGAACGCTGCCCTGACAGACTGGCCGCTACGAGGTGAGACCGCGGTGCATGTTGATCCCTTTGAGAGGCTGACATGGCTCTGTCGGAAGATCCGGTACCACCACGACGGCAAGTACAATGTGATGAGCTTGGACGGTCCTTTCGAAGTTCGGGGTGCGTCGTTTCGTCTCACGTGATCCAAAAGTCAGTCATGTTAATCTCCGACTACAGTGGACAAGCCTTGCGCCATGGACTTTGACGGCGTCCGCAAGAGCCTCATGCACATCGTCCCGCTCTGCCTGGACTCGGACCCTTCCCTGATCCCTCTGTCGTGCAAGTCGGAGGAAGAGAAAGCGGCTAGCGAAGACGAGGAGACTCGCGACCCGGACGACTTCCGTTTCTGGTCGGAGCGGCAGGCGAAGCGCATCTCCGTCGCGATCAAGCAGGCGTTTGGCGTGGAACTCACGCCGGAGGTCATCGTCGCGGACGCGAACATCAGTGCGTTGGCTAATCGGATATTGGTCTCGAAGGAGCTGTTGTCGGATTAATGACCCTACGTTTCTTTACGACTTTCTCATGCGCGCTGTTCAGTTAAGCGATCAGTATAAGTCTCGTTCAGTTCAATGTTAAATCTTTGGGTTATTGCGTCCCTTGTAGGTGCGACCTCGGTCGGGATGAGCGATGTTGAAAAGACCGCTTTCATACCTCCGTCATCTAGTCTTGCGTCAATCTAACATGGCTCCCATTTTGTTTCTGCTCACAATGGTGTTTATGCAACAGGTTTCCACCACCGGCACGAGAGATGTGCGAGGCGCTTGATTCAGACGTGGACGGCTGTAACCGCGAACGAAACTCCTGCACGAGCATGAACAGTTGCACACTTATGCGTCCGCTCACTTTTCTGTCAGCGGCGGTGATTCTCGACGTGGTTCATAATACAGACAACAGGCAAAAGGAGTTTGAACAGCCAGTGTTTTCCCTACTAGGTACCCAAGATTAACTGAAGCCACAGTAGCAAGCTCATGCTATGGATACAGTACTGTCAGTAGATTACCCTCGACAATCTGACTTGGACACGAGGCGAGGGATCTCTGCAGCGGCTCGTGAGCAGTTTGCTACGCACCCGCTATGCTATAGAGACGCTCTGCCAGATTTGTGTCAATATGGGGGCGGTGTGGGGATACCCGCCACTCGCGATCTTCAGCAGCATGTCCGCTACCTGACTGGTACCCTTGACTTCATCCCAATGCTGCCTCAAGAAATGTAGCTCAGTTGCCTTAACGCGATCGTACCTACACAAGATTTGTCGGTAGTCAAGACTCTCGTGCGAGGAAGAGAAGCTTATGAATCTGGCTTACCGACTTGTGAACTTGCTGAAGATCTCCGTGATTATATTATCAACCGAGAGCCGCAACTCTATCGCCTTCAAAGCTAGATCTTCGAGCTCGGTCATGCCAAGCTAGTAACTACGGGTGAGTACGTACACCCTTAGTGACCACAGGCTACGAACCTGATGTGCAAGATGGTAGATTGACTTGCAGGAGCACGGCACCGGACGACGCGGGTTTCTCAATTTGTATGATGCTTGGAAGGCCTTGCGCGCGTCTTCCCCGCTACTAGTCAGCGGCGCAAATACGATAACGCCTGTATATAGGTAGAACAAGAAGGCCCCCCATCTTGCGACGGTTTGATGTCAGAGACCAGATGAAGAAATACACAAGGCAACTCACGTTGAGGCAGCGACTCCAGTGACAACGATTGTGGAAGTCTTCTGGTTTACCCCGTCTGTGTCAAGAGCGGCCGTGTTGCCTAGAGCAGTCTCAGAAGTGGCGTTGACAACTTCGGCATCTGCTGATGAATGGTCTGTGTGGGCACCCCAGAGTTGGGATGACGTAAGGCTGCTACCTTCACTTGCAATGGGGCTACACAGCGACGTACCCCACTCTTCTTCGAGAAAGTGTGAGAGAGCAGACATGCTCTCAAGTGGGGAGTATACGGCACCATCTAGTATACAGTGGCAGTAAAAAGGAAACATCACCCGTCAGCGTACAGCTTGGTCATGGTAGGAAAGTACAAACCGTCAAGGGATGTAGCGCCTGAGGTGACATTGATGTTTGATTGTAGCTCTGACATCTCTATGCTTGGATCTAGGTTCTGCGTGTCGACTTTGATTCTTTGTGCCTCCATGTTCATGGTCGTTGTCTCGCGTCGTGGCAAAGTCGCTCGTGTGCCGATCTCTTTCTCGTCGGGTTGTGATTGTGAGGTCGCAGAAGGCGCATTGGTGGGAACCATGTCATGAGCACCATGAACTGCAACGGCGCCGAGGTTTTGATCATGATCCTCGCCTTCGTCGTCGCCCTCGAAATCGCTGTCGCTATCATAGCCAATGTCGCGCTGTTGGACACGGAGGTCGGATGGAATGGGCACGTCGCATGGGTCATGGTTGCGGAACATGTGAGACATGGTGCCGGAAGAGTGATTATGTGTGTTGTTTATCCCTGGGACGAATATCAGTGAGCAGTGTCTGGTAAGCGCATGTAACGGCCTACATCTGTGTAGTGCAGGACACCTCGTCAACAATACGTCGTCACCACATGGAAACACGCGTGAGCCTCTCAGAACTCCCGTAGGACCTCGGATGTGGAATGCGATAAATTCACGTCTGCAAGGCCACTCTGAAGTGATCACAGAGTGTACCACATCGAGAGTGGCCGAAGGTGGTGGTACAGCGCTGATACCTTGAGCAGCACTCTCCGGCTCAGTCCGAATGTTGACTGTGATTACAAGTGCCTCTTCCTCCCGCAAGCGGCGAAACCGATAAGTCCGCCGCTTGGTCAAGACTGGAGAGTTCTGACACATGAGCGGTCGCACGACATGCTCCCTTGGGTTGGAACCAAAGGAATATGTCGCGCTGTGCTCGAAGTAGCAGTGGCCACTTGTAGTCGACCTTCCAGTGTAGGAACAAAATATGGGTCTCGGATATCCCGTTGGGCCTGTATTCAGGCTGCAGGATATGCTATCTTCTTCGCTACTTGGTTTTGTGGCCCAGCACTTGATGAACCAGCCGGGTCCGAAAGGCTCCGTTGTGTAAGACTGAGAGAGCCCATTACTTGGGGCGAGGAAAGTACGTAGATCGTCGATGCGAAACTCCAGATCTATGTCCACATAGTTGTAATGACATAGAGAAAGCGGGAGAGGGGCCATCAATTCAAAGAGCTCTGTTGGTAGCGTATCGCAGGCTGAACTGGGTGATATTCAAAGCGGATGTCGTCCCTGAAGAGTGGCTCAAGCCGGACTGAGCAGTGGTGACGGTAGGGGTTAAGGCGAAGAAAGATAATGTACCACTACCATGACACACTGGCAGTTTCTCCGAATGGTCTGTATTGTGGTTCGGCTGCCGCCGGCGGTGACAAAGTTTGCGGCGTGGGGTGCATGAGGCAACCTGCCATGCACCTCGAGGACTATTACTTAGTAGGCGCAAGATCAAGCCGCGATGAGCGAGGATGCAGAACGTCGAGGGAGCAATCGACTTGGAAGTCAAGACATTGCCAGTCACGGTGTCGGCGCTTGGAGGCTTGGGTGACTGCAGCTACTTACATAAGTGACATATGCAGCGCCACCGTAACTGGCATAACATTATGTCTCTACTCTGCATCGTGCGCTCTCCTCATCAGCAGCCTACCATTTGGGTCGCCCATGCTAAGGCCCGAACATGGTGCTCGTCATGATACATATGTTCTCATTCCGGAGCAACGCGGGAGCGTATGCGGTGCTGTTAAGTCTTTCCTCGCCAACTTGCCGCCTGCTCCTGCCAGTGCGCATACACTCCATCTTCATGAGGCCACGGAGCATTCAAGGTCACTACCACCCGGGATGTGCGCACAAATGAATAGCAAGATGTGCCAGATTGCAATAGCTGGAGGTACATGGCTAACTTGGATCGCCAAGCTGTACAAGAGGAACTATCGCCGCCAGGATTCCCGTAACGTGGGGCAGTTCACCGCGAACGATCTTCTTCGACACATCCAAGACTTGCTCCGTGTGCTTGAGCTCTTCCCAATGCTCCCTGAGAACAGCTACCTCTACTTCCTGAATCTCTTCGTATCTATGCGGAAGGTCAGCAATCTAGTACTCCTCAAGGACATTGGAACTCACTTAGAGGTAAATTTGGTAAACAGCTCGGCGACAACGTTCTCCTTCGAAATTTGCGACTCAAAGTATTTCAAAGCCAAGGCTTTGAGCTCCTTCATCTCAAGCTGCGCGTGCAGCAAGTAAGCACAACTTTGCCGATCGTCTCTGACACGATGAACCCACCTGATGCGCAAGGTGGTACATCGACTTCGGAGAACAGGGTGCCGGTCGACGAGGATACTTGTCTTTGTGGTGAGCTATGCTCTTTCTGCGCTCAACCGCACCCCTGCTTGTCAACGGCGCGAAGGCAACCTCGCCAGTATACAAGTAGAACAGAAAGGCTTCCCATCTGGCAACCGCGGTAAGACACCTATTGTGGCGGATTGCAACGCAAAGCGGGAGACATACGTGGGAGATGCAGCCCCGATGACGGTGATGGTTCGCATCCCATCCGAGAGATCCAGTGTCGAGGCGTTGAGGAATGGGCGTGGCCACTCGTGGTCGGAGTGAACTTCGTGGAGCTCAGGTGTCGGTGCTATTCATTTGTCTGAGCAAAACCGTATGCTGCATGCTCAGGGGAATGGGTCACCTGGATTCACATCGCCTTCTCGCGCCTGGTCTGCTGTAGTGTCTTCCTCAACCATGGAGAGTGCGGGAGAGGAAGAATTGGGCAGAAGTATGTCATGTGGTGTTTCGTCTACATTGCCCTGATCAACTGCATTGTGTAACGATGCGCGTGAGAATACAGTAAAATCTTAGCTAACGTCCATGAGGGTATCGCACCTTCTTCTGAAGACTTCGAGACATCCTCAAAGCTCCACTCCCAGCCTTCAGGGAGAGGAGAGCTGGATTCTGAGACGTGTTGCGATGCAGCTTCAGGATAATCACCTGGCATAGGGCTCATATTCAGGTTGCAGGACACATGTATTGCAAGAGGCACACCCTGTGCGACGTGTATGTCCTTGGGCTCAGGATCTTCAGTATAGAGGGAGTTCCTTTCATCATCAAGGTCGGGTGTTTCGAAAGAGGTGATGGAATCTGCTGTATCATCCTCTTCGAAGTCCGAGCCATCATCGATGTCGGAAATCCATGTAGCACCCCGAAGCTCAATACCATCGCTAAGTAGCTCTGGGATGCTGTAACGTCCCTTATGCGGATGTATCGCATCTAGAGTTTACCGCAATCAGCTGGGCGGCTCAACAAAGAAAAGCGTGTATCCGTCAACGTACACTTCGCTAGCCGAGGACAAACCTCCCCGAGAATCTCAATGTTTGCGAACAATACGCGTACACCTGAAAGTCGTCCAGAGTTTCGTCGAGCCTGGTAAGTAACAAAGCGTATGTCGTTGGGCTGAGACTGTGTGAGCATGATATGCGAGACTGCGAGGGTTTTGTCTGAGAAAAGACTTGGACCCTCTCGCGCTCGCACAGTTGCTGTGATGTGAAGGGCATTCTCCTCGCGCAGGATGTCTGATTGGTCCCAATGGGTTACTTTCGATAGAGCCTCTCGCCAGCCAATGCCCAACCCTTGACCAAAGGTGTGCGTGAGGCTGTACTGGAAGTATTGGGTGTCACCACGCAATGATACGCCGGAGACGAACCACGTAATCGGCCCAGAGTATGGTGTCGGCCCAGCGAAGAGGCGACAAGACATGCATGGCACCCCATCGCTGGTCTTCTCGGCTCTACACTCAATGTAAAGACCGGGTCCGAAGGATTCCGTCCTGAGTTTGGCAGGCTGTTGAACGGTAACCAGGGAGTCCTCCGTGTGGTCAACCGGCTCGAAGAATTCCCGCAGGTTCTCGACGATGAAACTGAGATTGACATCGTAGTTTGTCGAGATATGCGAGAGGGCTGCTCTCATGTTGGTCGAAGATCGACGTGGACCAGAGGCTTGGGATGAGTTCACGGGCGGTGGAGGGAATAAGGAGAGGTTCAAGCCACGAGGCAGATAACTCGGGAGGAGTACCACACTAATGGGAATAATCTGACACCGTTCACAACACAGCATCATCTATCATGTCGAAGACAGAACCATATATACTCACAAGGTTCAAGACCATGTCAAATATGGAACTTTGTTGACGACTTCTCTTCCATTACCTGTAATGGCACACTCGGCTGGAGTACCTTGCCTTGCCAGAAGCTGAAGTCAGTGACACAAGCATATATCCCAAAAGAGCGTGAGCTGGTCCTGCTTTATGCCCGACACGCAGGCCATGCTAAGTGACGGCTCGGAGTGAAGGAGACCCGTCACGGTGACAGTGTCGGACAAACTGGCGGTTCTTACATAAGCAAGCCGCATGTCGAGGGTGAGTAGCTTGCTGCTGCACACAACTGCACACCGCGGCGGTGAGTGCCAGTCTGGCAGTGGTATAACTCTTGGCATAGCCCGTAGGCCTTGAAGTGGTTAGGTTCATCACTTCAGGCGAAACGCGATGCAGCACAAGAAGAATGACACAGGCTAGACTACGACTAGCGGAGATAGCGAACCTGGGGAAGGCAGTATGGCTTCACTTTCTGGCATATACAACAAAGATTACACCAACGCGCTGTGCGCGATGTCAACCAAGCTCCCAATGTCGTATCCTCATACACGGATACTCTCCGGCGGGCCAAGATAACTGGGCAACACCCCACCGGTGTCTTTTCACGCGCAAGAGAGATGATTGTAAGCGGAGCTATACAACCTAGCAACCAGAGGTACACGTACCAACAACAATCTTTTGCAGGATTACAGTGGGCTCGATCATCCACACCTAGGGACGGTATGAGTATAGTTTGGTGTGCTGAACGATATCCTCACCGTAAGCGTATGAGCGCCCGGGTTAGCAGTGAAGTTCATGGGCACTGTCACGATGTTCTCCGACACCCACTGGCTCCAAGCATCTGGGAGACTACCGGGTGTGGCGTTGGGGATATAGTAGCTGACCTGAGGCTCGTCCGAGTCAATCTGCATTCCGATGGCCAAGGGCCGATCGGGGCCGAGTGCATTCAGTGAGGGTGAGACGTATGCGGTCACGCTGATATTGCCCCCGTCGTTGATCGTATTGAACGTGTAGAAATCATATTCACTGAAGGGTCATGCGGTCAGTGAAGACTAGCGTGGCAATAGCAGAAGCCGTACATGCTCGGACCCGTTCCGACGGTGAAGTTCTGTTCATCGCCGCCACGAGGCCACGGGGTGACCGCAGATAGCGTGCGACCATACCCAGGCAGCTCCGTCCAAGTGATACCATCCACAGATGTGTTCCTTGCCGAGTGCACAGCCTCCATACTTACGGTGCCGTCACCCTCGACGAAGCCTAGAGACCTCTATTAGTGAACTGGGTTTGACGCGGCCTCAATACACTACTTACCGGTGAAGTTGCTCGGCGCGGAGGTATAGTTTGCCATGAAGTATACCTGTTGTGACATCATCGGCTGGTTCGCAGCCGTGGCATTGAAGTTGATGAATGCTGTGACCGAAGTCGTGTTCTCCAGCTGCGACCAGTCGACCGAAGCGTAGACATACGTCTCCGGCGCATTCGGCGTGATGTAGCCCGAGGACGGTGAGAGCGTCAACCAAGAGACATTGGTAGTTGCTGTCCAGTTGAACGATGCGGGCCCGCCAGCTCCAACGACGAAGTACCTGTTACCCTCGGGGACGTATGGATCGATAGTCACCGTCGGGTTCGGGCAACTGTAGCCTTGTGCACAATCATACTGGTTGTCGCCAGGCCTGACGAGAGTAAGTACACGCAAAGCCATACAGAAATGGGCGCTTACCATGCTCCCATGGAACCCTCGATAGCAAGGCGCATCGCGCCTGCCAGAGCTTGTTTGTATGGCTGCTGCCTTGACACAGGTGGCATCCTACAATCTTTCAGGACAATCGTACTAGGATGTCCAATACGATCCGGACTCACGCGTTCGAGTACGGCTCCTGCCAATATACGTAGAGCGTATGTGTCTGGCTCATCATGTGCGCCCTGACATCATGTTTGGTGATGCTTAGCGAGAAAACAAAATTGAAGGTTGTTGCACGAACTTACCACTTGCCTGGTTGCGCGTCTGAGTCAGCAACATAATGCGCTATCGCCATAAACACACTCACCGTCCAGTTGGCTGTCGTACTCTACCTCTAGTGTCCAGTCTTGCTCGAACAGGTACTCGACGAGATCCGCATAGTTGTTCGCACTGAGGAATGCCTGCGATGCGCGCAAGTTGTTGTATCCAGCTGCAATCCACATGCTGGCAAGAGTGTAGCTGGCTTGCACAGGATGGTAGACAAGCTCGAAGTAAGCGGGGAGCATACTCTCTGGTAGCTTGGCCTGGATTGCCGCCGCTGATGCGTTTGTCGCTTCCCACATAGCCAACATGTTCTGGGCTCTGCACAAGTTGCATTAGCACTGCGCAGGCGCAGGGGAGAACAAGCGCTACCTACTCTCGGTAGTTCGTGAGACTGAACGTCGTCGCGTTCAACAGCTCAGGCTTGCAGTTCGAATTAAAACGCGTGACGTTCGCAATAACGCCCGCGACGATCTCTGCGTCTTCTGAAGACAGCGAGAACTCGCGTTGCGCCCATCGGGTCACGAATGTGTCGAGGTTGTCGTAGTTCCAGATTGAGGTGTCCCATCCGTACGTGATGAAGAACTCCGTCTCCATCTCGTACGGTTTGAGGTCACCGACGTTCACGATCCAGATACGGGTGGCATTGCGCGCGGTCGCAAGAGACATTTGTTCATAGGTCTGCCTAAGGGGTCAACATCCGATGCGTGGTGCGGATGATTGCGTACGAACCTTGGCCAGTTGGCTGCTCTTATAGGCGGGGGAGCACATCAGGGACTTGTGCACAAAGGAACAAGTCGTTTTTACATACCACAATCCACTTGTAGTTCCTAGGCGATCCGACCTATCGAACGTTCTGAGCATCACCTTCACGGGTCCTGGTCCTTTGACTCACATAATCGTACTGTAGCAATGTTCCCCGTCAACATACAGCATAGGAAAGGTATGAGCGGAACGTACGTGATAGTAAACCCCAGCGCCGCCACTCCTGTTACGCTCAGATGGAAGCGGCAGACGTTCCATGTTACCATAGCTGAATAGGCAATCGGCTGCTCCACTCAACAACGGTAGTCGATCACAAACACTCACTTATCGTCGGTCCAGAGAAGCGCTATGTCATCTGGAACTGTCATGCCATCCTCGTAATACCCAAGGACTTCCTTGTCTAGAGAAGCATAGTGTCAATCGATGTTTCGCGCACATCATTGGTACGACACCAACAGAGACACCACATCTGCGGAATGTCGGACACGTTCGTGCCCGGGAACGTGTTGCTCAAGATCGTACGTTGATCGCTTATGATTTGTTCGAGCAGCTGGATGTCTTGACCTCCGGAGAGTGGTTCTGTACCGTGCGCCTGGTCAATTCTGCTTCACGCCAGCAAACTAGAAGCTTCTCACCATCACCTGCAAAAATGTGTCAGCCTAAGTCTTTTCGTTAAGCTATCGTACGTACCATCACCGCGCATTCCGACGGTGAACATATTCTCGTACGGGGCGGCGCGTTCGGCACCTTCAACCCAGAATGGGTATATGTTAGCTTTGTTCGTGCTGTAGTCCCATGGTCCGACGCCGAAGAGTGTCCACTCGACAGGGATGGAACGCATGATAGGCTCTTCATGACTTGTGCCCATGACGATACCGTACCAATTAGCCAGTGGCTGGTTTAGCGAGTCGTCAACGCCGAAAGCGCTGAGTGCATGTCTGTCTTAGCCTGTTGCCAACCTGATAGAGTTCATGCGCACCTAGCCCACATAGCTTATCGCGACGTGTCAGTGCTCTATGAGTCTGCATTCAGAGGAGAGGCATACCTGGCCACAAGTAGTTTGCCTTCATACGGAGCAGTAGCTCGAAACTACAAGACAGTGCGGTTAGATTTCTCACAGAGCTACGAGACTCCTTGAGACCTACAGGCTCGTATAGAAGTAGTGGTTGAAAGGCGAGCCCGTCAGAGGTGCGCCCGTCCCATTCGTGAAGCGCACCATGGCCCAGTCTGTCAACGCTGGCGCTTCATCGTTCAAGAATATACCACGGTACTGTACCGTTGGCGAGTCGTGGTAGCATCCCTCGGACGAGACGTAGATTTCGGAGTTCGTCTTCACCGGAACATCGGCCCACCTGAGCGATGAACTGAGAACCGAGGCTCGACTCATCTCACGCGTAGAAGCCTCACCAGTACCAAGGCGAGACGCCTGCGAATCCATCACGTTAGTATTGTGCAAAGACTCCACAAGCGTGTAGAGCACTTACCAATTTGTTCAGAGTGATCGTACATAGCGTATATCGTGCCGCGCTTGTCCGCTCCAATCATGACATACGCACTACTGATTCCAGGTAGAGGGTTCGAGACCTCCTTGGTCATGAACGCCTCCCAGTGGCCTTCCACGCTGGAGACATCCAAGTCCGTGTTGCTCACGACCTCGTCGATCAGCGATGACTGTCCCAAGGTCCCCACGATAATGGCGCGCCCACCAGCGACGCTCACGTTCGACTGCGTCGCGTTGTATAGCGAAGGCATCACACCCGCGACCCTGTGGATATCCATAGCGAAGTCGTTGGCAGCGCGCTGCACGCCGCCCCAATCATCTTCTGAAAGAAGGATGGGGGTGGCCGCGCCATTGCTGACGATTGGGAAGGACGAGTCGTTGTTGGAGGATGGCGAAAACGAGACGCAGGTTGCTTGACCAATCGCGAGTGCACCGCCGGTGCAGGCTAGCAGGCCAACTGCGAGACTGAACCAACGCCCCAGCATAGCCCCAGAATCTGCAGGCAGCGCAGATGGGCTCGTCGGCCTCCCGACGTGCCTTTAAGTAGCTCGCATTCTTCGGCAAACGAGGCTCGAGAGCGTCGTATATCGAGGCACGGTCCTGGTGACCTCGGGAATTCTGAGAAGCCCGTGGACAGTACGGGATTTCTTCGGTGTCGGACAGGGTGCGCGGCTTCGAACTGTTCTGGCGTTGCCTGCGGCGACGAGGAGGGCATACTCATGCGTGGTGAGCTGATGAACCTAACTGGCTGCTATTCTTCCGCTGCGCGGTGTAAACGGTGTTCAGCGGACCGGAAGCCTCACCTGATGCTGTGACGTAACGCGCATGATCACGCCGTACAGCGAGTCGCGTCGCCGGCCGTTCAGTCGTCGAAGTCGGCATCAATGCCGCACTTGGCTCAAAGTAGTGGAGATCAACACTAGATCACCTGAAGCCTGAGTCGGTGTCACGCTATATACGAGTCAGGGACAACTCGGGATTTGACGACGTGAGGGACGCTCTCAACGACACAATGGCCTCGCAAGGTAAACATGACTATTTCCCATCTGCTAAAAGGGCTGGGGCCCCGACGGGGTATCCAAACAGCATGTGGTATGGTATGAGTTTCGTGATGTTGAGCGCCTGTTGAGGAGTCCGTCAGTGACTGTCATGGCTGATGAGGGTCGTACGATGGTCGTCTAAGTGGACGCACGGTGAGGCAATAGTCACCCAAAAGAAGACGCGCTATTGAGAGTATTCAACCTACTCCACAGACCGAACACCAGGATAGTTTCTCGGATGCCATGAGACTCACCATTGAGAGGGCACACCTAAACTGTTGGTAATGGGGAAGCAGATGAAGAGCCAATGGGAAGCTCTTCCTCTTGGAAACCCTCTGATGTTGTTCCCGCGCTTGCTGTGTCTGCGCTTGTAGCTTGCAATCGCTCTGCTGTCACGGCCAGCGGTTCCTCGTCTTCGATACGTCGGTGGTCTTCGTCGAAATCATTGGACAGAAATTCGATTGCAGGCGGGCCATCGTCTTCAGACAAGCGAATGGTACCCTGTTTCTGAGTCCAGTTATTCAACCTACGAAGCCGTTCAACCATCAGACCGAGTACATGTAGACACGGAACGTACTGGTGCGCGACGACTCTACGCAACGTCGAGGCCCTCCTCCATAGCAGGAATACAACGCAGAGTGTGCAGGTGGTGAAGAGGAAGATGAACGGGATGTTCCCGAGTGGCTGCGGTTTGGGTGATTTACGCGGCTCTATGGTTGAGGTTGATCAAAGCCATGCACCACCTGCACAGCAGCAGGGACGGCATCTTGCATACCTCCTGGGGTAGAAGCTGGTGCCATCGTCTCAGTGAGTATCCACGGTTGGTAGGGTGGCAAGTTGCACGGTACAGAGTCGTACTCGCCGTCGTGGTCACGATGTATGTTCTCACAGTAATCTGACAGCATAACGTAATGTCATACTTCGTCTATTGAGTCAGCGGTAGTCTACCTGGTAGCAACGGTTAGTAAAAATCGATAGCCTACTTAATAGATCACAATACGATAGCTAAGCATAGTTAACCATGAATACGCATATGGATGCCCTGACTTGAACCAATCTCGAGTGCTTTTCGACGACTCGCGCCTCTACGTCTCTCAGTCATTCACGACGACATTCCTTTACGTGTTTGCCTCATCCTACTCTGTCCATGTATCTCTATTGAAAGGCTATACAACGACTGACTCTGGAAGTTTTGAATATATCTACGAGTATGTTTTCCTTGGATATATGCACTCGCCGCGACTGAAACTGGGAGACCAGTTCTCCCCACAAGCCATCCGTGTTTATCAGTCTCTGTGTATTTGATCGAAGTTCCTGCGTACGTCCGCCTTTATTCCTCGACGGCCTCGTCTGATAATACCCTTTGCCGTAGCGTAATAATAATGGACGAGACGCAGACCGGCGGTGCTAGTTCCTCTCAACTATGCGTAACACCGCGACGCAAGCGCACCTGGACTCCAGGGTCCATTACCAACGCATACTCGGCCAAACGACGCCGGGTATCCGCTGCGTCTTTTGACTGGCAGGGGGGTGTAGAGTCGGAAGTCAGCGTTCTCGGTGCGAGTAAGGCATCCACAGTGAGTTCAGTATTCTGCATGATCGCCCATTCGATACCAAAACCTTCCAATAGGCGGATCGCTTCATCACAGCTCCACAAGAAGATCCAGCCCCTCTCAACATAACACCTCGCTCAAAGCGAATAGCACGGAACTTTGGAATGATGGAAGACCGCGTCCTACAGTATGCGGCGCCGAAGTCTCGTTATTCAATGGGCCATGAACTGAACGAGCATCGAACGCAAGTCCAGCGACTCTTTTCGTCGGCCCCAAAAGCCTCACCGAGTTCGGCAGCGTCACACTTAGGCACACGCAAACAATTCATTCTTGCGCTAGACGGGCCGGGTATACCTACGGACCCGTTCGCCTACCCTCTATGCTGGTCGTCCCGCAATTCAATTGCAGTGGCTTGCGGCCGGCAGATGTACTACCAGAATCTCGACACGCACATCATTACCCATCTCGGTACCCTCAATGAGCGACGAGAAGGTCGACTGTACACAATCGAGTGGTCAAAGGACGACCCCATGTTGCTTGCCTCCGGATCGACCACGGGGTTCATCCACCTGTGGGATTCTGCACAAGAGGAGCTCGTGCGGAGCTGGAGGTCCAAGGACGACGCTGCTGTGGGAGGCATGGATTGGCGAGGAAACGTGATCACCGTCGGTCGCTCTGGTGGAGATGTCGATTTGTTCGACTCGAGAGAAGCAGAGCGTGTAGGAGTTTTGACAGGGCATAAATGGAGAGTCTTCGGGGTACGGTGGAGTCCTAGCGGCGAATACCTCGCGACGAGCGACGAGCGGGGAGTCATGCAGATTTGGGACGTACGCGCGGGTAAGGCGCTCACAGACGCAAGCAAGCTCGGTTGCAAGAAGAGGAGCGGCGGCCCGGTGAAGGTAAGGGTCGTTGCAATCGATTCCTCAGGGGTCACAGGTCTCATATGAATCCCTTAGGCTTTGGCCTGGTGTCCCTGGAAGCCAGATGTTCTCGCCAGCGGTTCCACTTACCCTGAAGGCATCATACGTCTCTGGAGTATCAATGCGTCTGACGCCATGCTTCCCCAGTCGACCATTCGCTTGGACACGTCTGTCACGTCTCTGATTTGGTCTCCTCACTGCAAGGAGCTTCTCAGCACGCACGGCTCGTCTTGGAACCCACACTCTTTCCATTCTACCCCCAATCTCCACGGCGACGACGGCTCGACGATGCCGGGCGGGCACATCTACTCCAAGACGAAGTATACGGACTCGATCACAGTCCACAGCTGGCCGTCGCTCAAGCATGTTGTCAGCGTCCAGGCGCATTCGCGTCCTGTCGGCCACAGCTGTCTGTCCCCCGATGGGACGTTGGTGTTCACTATCTGTCCTGATGAGGAAGCGATGAAGATGTGGAAGGTCTGGGGCGGCGCGGCGAAGCTTGAGCGTCGGGAGAGCGTATTCACGAAGTTTGGGATACGATGACCGAGTGGAGCAGATTGGATCAGGTGAGATTTGGACTGCATGGGATGGATTGACGTTGTCACCAGGCTGCGCCGGGACAGCATGCCGGTGTATTTGCATAATGACGGGCTATCAGGCTATGTATTCTCTGTTTTTTGTCTTCTCTGCAATGTATTACTCGCCTGTGACAAATGTAATCGCAATTGTCTTGTTTCCTGCAATGCCAAGCGTGTCGCTCATACAAATCTATCAGCCTACTATAGGTACGATTTGTCGTATCTGGACGAAACTGTGTTATCTCCTGGCGCAACGTACGTGGCAAGTTGATGCTCTCGGTGTCGTACTAACGCACAAGAATAGGCGGGCTATCGTTCTCAAAGCAGCCTAACCAGAGGCTTGTGGAGTCCAAAGTACGTCTTACCAGTCATGAGATGACACGCAAGCGATGTCCGACAACGTCACGACGATAGGTGTGCTTGGGAGTATCTCTCTGGAACCGTCACTGTCGGGGACGCCACCCTGTATGCACGCTCTGAGACGGTGTTGAGCGCATCTGGGGCTTGCAATGACAGTCAAGGAGCCTGTCTATTCTGGGGAGCTACCCACTAGCCGTCAGTGAGTCGACTGGTGGTGCAATCGAGGGCGCGGGCGGTCGGTTCGCTGGGGTGCGGCATCTACGTTTTTCGACGATCTATAGAACGTTGAGCGACGTTCCTCAGCACCCTTTGGGCACCTCCGTCACTCGCATCCTGAGGGCATTGCGCGCGTACTAGAGCCTAGAGGCAGAAGAACCTGGTACGAGGAAAGCCGATTGGGCGTTTGCGGTTTTTACCCATTGGAAGGGCACTTTCGGCTCGATAGAATCCTGAGTCCAGGGGCTGCCCCATGTAATCAATCCACAGGTATCTTGCCAGTGGGCGTGCACTCAGGTATACGACGGTTATACTCTACGATCAGCATGTCTTCCTTTCGATGGGAGGTTATTTAACTGGCGACTCGTACTAGTGCACGTCGAATCGGCGATTAGAGTGATCAAGATTGCTCATGGCCAGCTTCCGCTGTGTCATTTCGATATAAGACATGATGTCCCACCCACAAAGAACACTTTGTGATGAAAGAGATGTTGTAAGCTGTAAATAGTAGATGATACAAGCAAATCCGAGCGTCAGTGTCAGCAAAGACGCAGCCGACAATTGAGCGCTCACTAGCACGTTTACTATCAGACCGCCAATCGCCTCTTTTCATGCCGTGACGATTACTCCGCAACGAGACTTTCTGGACTTGGAATCTTCTGGCGACTACCGCTTGGTGAGTACTTACAGGTGGCAGCCCTATGTGGATATTGGTCCTGAACTTAAGCTGTACGCCTCACAGACAGACAGAGGAATGCTCAACACTACAACTGCTCGTCTGGTTCGCCCGCGGAACCTTCAGCTGGCATGCAGCCTTTTCGTGGCGATCTTCCCGCAGAAATCCAAGATGAGATTGTCGATTATCTCTCCGAAGAACCACAGGCATTGAGCACTTGTGCGCTGACCTGCCGCCGATGGGCACGGCGTGCTCAGATGCATTTGTTTCGGACAGTGTCCGTTCTTCGCGACGACCATCTTTCCCGCATCGAGCACTTGTTACAAACAAACCCCAAACTTGGACAGTTTGTCCGAGTACTGAATCTTGGGACTGTCCACACGCACCTTCCTCAGCTTGACCGTTCATGGGCGAGGTTGCTCAGGAATATGGACCGCTTAGAAGTGCTAAACATTGGGAAGCTCTACCTGTTCCCGAATCCTGGTGTCAAGGATGACTTCCAGACATGCCATCTTCGCCTCCGAGTCTTGCGCTTTCTAGGAGCTGAAACCATTGACTGCGAGGACTTATTAACAATACTTGCAGCTTCCCCCTCACTCTCCGAGCTCTATGTATCCGACGCCGTGACCATCAATCCTGCCTACGCCTTTCCCATGGAGAATCTAGGCATACCACCTGCCACTGAAGCGGTCCTTCAATCATTGACCATCGGTGCGGCATCAGGCTTTGGCATATCCACCCTGTTATTCTATTTCTCGCCACGGACTCCATTGCGAAGGCTGCAGCTTATCGTTGGCCAGTCCATATCCGCGCATGAGTGTACGAGCCTCCTTCGAGCGGCTGCACCCACTGTGGAAGAGTTGGTATTGCGCATGCATAGCCATCTCCCTCTGTTATCGATCCTACAGTCTCCGGCGCCATACCAACGCCTTCGTCGCCTGCACCTGAAGCACGCGGGCCTGGAGTCTTATGCCTACAGTCATAGTGAGTCTCACTGGATGATTGGCGCGCTAGCATACATTTCGCAATGGGAGCACCGTCTCATCCTTCGGGAGATTGTTCTCAGTATGCCAATGCCGCCAGACAAGAAGCTAACGAGCGATGAGCCTGTCCGGGATCCGTCCAGAACCGGATTCCACTTTCCTTGGGTACAACTTGACATGGCCATGTCGAAGCTTGCGCAGGAGAACCCTGCGCTGGTGTTCGAGATGAATATCCGTGGTCCATGGAAGAACAGGCGAGCAATGTCCTTGACGGACCCATTGCTAGGACGGTACAGACTGAGGATGTCGAGGACAGAGGAGCTACGCCCGCAGGTGCTAACCGTGTTTATGAGCTCTCGTTGGTCGATACTCGGCGAATTCGGGGGTCATCTTTATTGAGCATCTACGTAGCATCTGCGTCAGGTCGTATGTGTACTGGCTATTATTCCCATGGCAAATTACCAAAAACTCTTGCTGCTGATATCTGTTTATACTGCCAACGGCCCACCAGGAACACAACAGGGACCAAGTACTCTTGTCAATAGGAATACAGGGCCCTGTACTACGGGTTGGGTGTACCTCATTCACGCGTCATTGCCCAACAGATCGGCCCTCCGTGCGGAACTGAGCTCCGTCGTCAATGGAGAAACATACGCAGAGAATTCGTTATGAGTGAGTCTTGAGCCATTGGGGTAGAAAATTTGTATGATGCCCTGCGCAAGCCAAGGTGCAAACAGTGGGAGCATGGTGTCCTTCATCCTCACTGAGAGCATGGAATCAAGATCTACATTGGTCGCATGCATACTGTCTCGACTGTGCGCGTGTTGAATATGGATGCGGACTGCCCCGGTGGGCAGCGCTGCATATACGGAACGGTGGAGTACACAGTGGATAGCGTGAACGGCCTCCGCTGTGTCAATGTGGTCTCCTGCATCTCCGTGAGGCGACGACTGTGGTCGGAGGTCGAGGGGTACGATATGATACCATATCAGAATGGTCTGTAAGTGGGAACTCTCGATCTTGAGCAGCAGGTCCATGAGACTGTGGTAAATCCAGCTTTATGCCCCGTTGTATGGTATATACATCGCCAGAGATAGATATCGCAGGTTGACGTTATGAGCAACGTGAAGGAAGAGAGAGGGGATGACCTAAAACGAGATATCACCAAGATTTGCACATGACATTGAGATGAAACTGCCGAATGGCTCACCTGTGACGGAAAGTGTGGAAGAGCCTCTCTGTCCGATGGGCGCCATACATCCAACGAGAATTTGCTCAAATAGGGACCGGAGTGGAGTATGAGTTCGTTCATGGTAGATAGCAGGACAGCAGGTATATTTCCTCGGACCATGACGTGACATGCTTGGAACTTGTGGTGCTGCTGCATGAAGATTCGCAAGAAACGCAGTGCCATGGTGCCCGACATTGCATGCAGTCCTAGCATAGGCCATGCATTAGAGGATCCAGTGTTGGGTGTAATATGAATGTTCATAGAGGCGTCGGGAAGCTCCCAAATTGGATCTCCACTTAAAACGACTTCCCGTAGAGCGGGAAAGGCATGCAGAAAGTGTTCAAGCTGAGCAAAGGAGCGAAATTGGGTGGTATCAATATGCAATTTGACGACTTCAGAGTATGATGTGAGCTGGTTCAGAAGGATCTGCTGCCAGCCAGGACATTACCCGTCTACAGAGAAACGGTGACGCTCCGCCCCGTGAGGAAGGGTGATCTGCCGAACTTTCAGCCGTACGTTCGGCTTTCCAATGGGGTGATAGGCTGTCCTGGATGAAAACTGGACCGTAATTCTACTGAGCATAAGTGAGTCGAGGCTGGGAAGGGCATTGGCAATGGCACAGATATCCTGGGCGCGACGGAAGGAACAGTTGTCGAAACACAGCCTCGTGACCGAGGAGAAACTGGATAGACGATAAAAGAAGGACATGTGGGGGCGGGCCGTTGCTGTCCAGTCCAGGTCCAGGAGATGCACTATCTTGAGGGCTTTCAGACGACATCCTGGCAGGCGCATCGGGAGTATCTTCACGTAAGGCTTATCTGGCTTGTCTCTGACCTGCAGATCTCGTATGGCTTGTCCATATCTTCGGTTCTCTTTGGACATGAGGATGCGTATGAACTCGTCAAGGGTGTCCCTGCTGTGGAGCGCCACGGAGGGACCGAGGTGACGTCTGGCGGCGAAATACCAGGCACAACATACGAGGCAACACCTGGCTAGCTGCACAGGCTCATCGCGTAGATAGTCTGCAATAGTCTCTAGCAACTCTTGAGGTAGGGGGGGATACCTAAGGTCGAAATCAGTACAAGAAAAGAGTAGGCCAAGACGAGAATGAAAAGGCAACTCCCACGCACTTTGCATAGATGGGAGGCCTGTACTCAAGGGACTGGTTCTGACTCGATGCCCTGACCATCGTGAAGAAACGGGCGCTAGAATCAAATATCAATACAATGCACCGAACGGCCCGCATGACACGCACCGCAATGTCAACCTCTGTTCGATGACGCAGGAAGGAGTAGTGGTCTTGGCACCAGCAATGGCAAACCAGCGAAGTGTCGTATGAGCAAGGATTAACACAGAGGCGATGGCGTAAAGAAGTGCCCTGTTGGGCTAATCCACATGGGAAGGACGGAGGAGCGGAGGGGAAGTTGCTCGTTGCAGCGAGTACACACGGGTGTATATGTAGTCTTGATCTTTTGTCCCCGACCTCCGGGGCCGTCCGGAGTGAAAGAATTGGTGATTGGATCCCACATATAGCACTTTGACGAAGACTTCTTGTTCCAGGCTCATCGCTGTGCAACATGCCGTCCGTGAGTGCTCATACACTGCCCTGATGTACCTTCGGATGAATCGAAGGTCATGCGAAACCAACAAGATGTGGAATACTCCCAGGTATATGAGGAGTCGATGGGCATGTCTTATGCATGACTCCGCCCTGTCGTTGTGATGGTGCTGTGTAGTCGTGAGGAAACCGCACCAGGAGGGGGGACGTACTCGGGCAGGTAGGTGCAAGTCCGAATTGTTCAATTCTAGACCATGATTCTGATGTACCGTGATAATCAATCACACAGCCGCGAACGTTATACAGGCTGACCGTTCTAATATGACGTAAACGCTCAATGTAGTTGGAAATCCCGATCCTGCGCCACGAAGGCGCTGTCGACTGGAATATACGACGGCTATGAGATCGATGAGGTGCGTAGGTTCAGTTGCTATAGTGAGTCCTCCCGAGTATTAACCGAAGTTCTCCAGCGGAGCGGTCTCATCAGACACCGAGTACAAGTTCCTTCAAAATCCCGAAGTTGGGCGTACCCCAGCCTGTGACTGGATCCCAGCCCACCGTGGCCTGTATATGAAGTCTTAGCTGAGTATATGTATGAATTCATTGTCCTCGGACGTACGTTGAAGCCTTCTGTACCACAACCCGGGTTGTTGCCTACCGTGATGTCATTGAACCCGGTGATGGCCTGTGCATTCAGAGCGTAGATCAATGGGTTCAAGAAGCCCAGCGCCGACTTTCCGCTCGCAATACGAGCATCGTTGAGCAGGGATACGAATGCTGTGAAGGTAGGCGAGGAGCACGATGTTCCATCAACAAGGCCCGTTTCTCCACTCCAAACGATGGTGAAGTTGACGCCTTCTGCGGATACGTCAGGGTACGCCTTGCTTGTGTGTGAGCAGATCTCTGAGGTCTGAATACACCCGGGAACTCACTCTGCCGGATCTGAGTAGAGCATACCCCGTTAGTGCGCTTCCCAGCTTCGCACAGGGGTACTCACGCATTGTAAAGACCGGCATACGTGCCGGGCGCTAGCTCACTAAGATACTTCGTCACTGCAGTATCCTGGTATGAGGGTCTAGCCCACTAGATACGTCGTTCAAGTTCAGCGAAAACTCGTGTCAGGTGAAGGGGTGGACTTACGTAGTTGCTGAATCCACCGCCTGAGAACCATGCAGCAATCTCCGGCACTTGAGAGGTGGCTCCCACAGCAGTAACACTGTGACGCAAACATCAGTCTGATTCTGCACAGGAATCTGACCCTACATACTATGGGCAGCTAGCTGGGAAACCCGGGATGAACTCAGTCCGGTTGTAGCCATCGTTGCTGTAACACTCTTGGGTGGCGGGATCAGGATCACCATCACCGACGCCCCCATCACCAGAACTGAACATGAGGGATACGCCACGGGCGCCTGGGCACAGTTGAGGGCAGTTAACACTACCAACGCGACCAAGTGGCAAGAAGAATGCCCACCTAGCTTCGCAAACTCTGCGCACACGCGCGTGGCATAGCTATAGGGCACTACGAACCATGAGAGGGGACAAGTAAGTCATTTGACGGACAGTTTTCATACCCGTCTGCTCGTCGTCGCCATAGCTAGTGGAGATAGACTGCGGTAAATCTTCTGCCGCAAGCACATACTCCAGCCACTGTGACACATCGTAAGGTGTACACATCTAACTTGTCATCAGACATACGCACCTGCGCATACGGCTCATTTGAGTCCGTGGGTTCCAGCGCGTCCGGAATGAAGGGCGGACTTCCGCCAGTGGTGTAGAACGTTCCCGGAGTGGGATATGTCAGGCCGAATGCGTACTGAGTATCTGAGAGGCGATGGTTAATTGCATCATACAGATACGGATGCAAAGATGAAGATCCTACCCAAATCCGCCTCAATGCCAGCTGCCGCAGGTGTCTGATTGTTCTGTCCACCTGGAGTCCTCGTCTCAGCTGCGTCTCTAACGCACTGTTTCAAACACATATCTCACCGTTGATGTAAACAGTCGTGAAGTTACTATCCACAGCGTACGGCACCAGCTCTTCCAGAAACTGGTGATAATCAGCATAGTTCGCATATTGCTCAAGGTATCCCGTGACGGCAATCTTGTTCGTTCCAGCCGCTTGCGGTGTATATGTGGTTGCATTGTAGAGCTCGAGCAAGCATTCGGGGGTGATGGTCCCATTGCAGCTCGCCGCAACTTGTCCGCCAGAAGCGCTCGGAACAGCAATCTTCGAGCCATCGTCCTTGGGAATCGCTGCATCAGCACGGAAAGAGTGGTACGTTATCCTCATGGGATTGAACCGAGAGAACATCGTCGTCGGCTGGACTACGTCAACGTGATCGTGGAGGTGCTCCGGAAGGCTGTATGATGTTGTGCGAACTAGTGACTCTCCGCTTGCGTCGTGATTCCAAACATGATAAGTCTGATATGGTTGAGTATACTATGGGGGAAGACAGTGAGACTGCGCACCGTATCTAGCATTTCCTCCGCCAACCCAACGTTCGTCTTGACAATAGCCCAATCTTTGGAAGGTGACCATGCCAGGTCATCGCCTGTGAGGCCGTACGAGGCAAGCCAATCCTCGACTAGTTGCACACTGATGGGGTGCGGCGCCACTAGTGCCTCCACTTCCTCCTTGGATAGATGCTCGCCATACCGCTCACTCGACGGATCACTGTGCAGGCAGGAACTCGATTAGCGCAGCGATCGACATCGAGCTGCCCGACGGAGACGCACCTCACAGCATACAAGTGCTCTTCGAGCTCCGCGAAGTTTGGCTGAGGCAGGCCAATACGAAGCTCGATGACGTGCCCCGAAGGCGCAGGGCGCAGCGCAGTGAACCCGCGCGGCGCACGCACTGTCTCCTTCACCTTGTGCGTATACTCCGCGGGAGCGGCGGCTGCGAGCGCGCCCAAGGCAGCCCACAACACAGCGGACCGCAGAGACGGCATCGTGTGATCGGATAAACCTGACTGAGATGAGGAGCCGAGAGGGAAAGAAAGAGACAGAGATTGAGGACGACCGCAGAGGACGAGGAGGCGGTCACACTTATGTACTCTGATACCCGGATTGTGCCACACAATTGACACGGGCACCAGTGTATATTGTTAGCACGCTGGCATTCATAGACGGCCCAGTAAGGGAGTCGGTCATCGTGCCCTCACGGTACGACCGCGAGGGCAGGGAATCGTTACTTCGTAAGCGCGGGAAGTGCCCAAGATGCTATTGGCTATAGCATTGTCTGCTTTCCTAAGCGGAAGGTCCAAGTCAACCTACGTGAGAGCGAGCTGCACTGCTCACCTTTTTGACGCGCTTGAGGCTGTTCAGTGTTCTGCTCGGGAGTGGAGATAGAAGGTAGAGAAGCTGGATGCCTCAACGCGTCAACGTTAACGCTCACGCGAGCACTGATCACAAGGCGCTGTGGTTGCCATATGCAACCCCACAAGCACACCGTTTGTGGCGACCTCAGGTAGGGGTGAAAGCAGGGACCATTACGGCACGCAAGGCTATACAGTACGACACGGGAGCAGTCGGAGACGCAGATCAGATGCAAATCGCGCAAGCAGACAAGAATAGAGGACGATTGTCCAGCAAGGCACGCCACCTCCGCTACCACCACAAGGCGACGAGCCTCATCGTCTTCGGCTCATCATGAAACAGCCTTCATACCCTAGCACGTCTGGAGGAGTGAGTGTGTCACGCCACCGGCCGCTCAGGTTCCCGTACTCGTTTCCTATAAGGTATGACCTGTAGAGCCACCGCCCGCGGTCCCCGTTTACCTGGTCCGCAGCAACCATATCAGCACGCGTGCTCACGTCGGGCAATACTGCCACCCACATAGTCTTTGGACAAGCATATGAAGCCATCGCACGGCCGCACGCGGCCCAGGAGGCTGAATTGGCCCCAGGCGGAGTGTCCTTCTCCGGTGATAATCACGTCACGGACCTTCCTCTTGCCCCGTTCCCTTTCCGGTATGCGCGCCCAGGATGTATACAGGACCGGCATACGCCCGGGCACACGCACCTCCAGGCCCTCTGGTCCCTCACGTATCTCCGTGTTCGGAGGCATGTACCCGAGCAATGGGCTACCGGGGGCGACGGGATCGTCACCCTCTTCCTGGTTATCTTCGCCGTAATAGAGATGGTGCTCGCGAAGCTTCCACAGCTGAGGGTGCTGCGCGACAAGGCTGCGCTCGAGTACGTTGGGCGACGCGCCCGAGAGGAGCGCAGCATAGGCTGTGAACTCCGTGTATGTGAACAGGCCCTCCCAGTAGCCGTCGACGCTCCCGGGAACGAATACGCCCTCAGATAAGCCAGCCCCTGCGAGTGCACGCGACCAGTCCGCCTCCCATTCTGTGCTCTGCACGCCGAGTACGGCTGGGATTGTTGGGTCGGGCGGTTTCATGTAGCTGATCGTGTCCCAAGCGACGCTCAGTTGGTTAACGAGTGTAAGGTAGGCGAGGATGGCGGGAGAAGCAGGCGACGGTGGTGCCAGTCGAAGGGGCATGCCATAGTGTGTCACGAGATCACCGTCCTTCGCTTTGAGCACGGGGTGGAAGTCAATCCATGATGGCGTACAGAGGCTGTAATGGTGCGCGCCAAGCGCGACCAGCTTTAGGACGCTGTTTGCGCTGTGGAAAGCAGTTTCGTCCATCATATATTCCTCTGCGCGATTTAATTAGCAACATGCTGCGGTCAAATGGACGAGAAGGCATCGAAAAGGCATGTCTACACGGTGTAGAGTGCAGAGGCCATGGTCCGACGCTAACATGGGCAAGTGAAGCGTCCCGACGGAACCGCCGGCGCGCGTCGAAGCCATGGTCTATCCCCGTTCACAGGTAGTGGGTGCAATTGCTAATGGCCTGTGTTCAGCCAGCCTGTTATGCATTAATGCAGACCCACGAAACAGCCGCCGTGGACACAATCAGTCAGTGCGATAAGCCCCGGGAGAAATATGTACGGCAGGCCGTCGCTATGGACGCTCCCCTTTTTGCGAGCTTTTTCATGTGCAGGACGGGGCAGTAGTAACTGACTACTGGGTCATCCCAGTGGTCGTGTGCGGTGCCCCACTTGGCCCACCAGGATCAGGCGGTGTCAAAGATGCAGCCCCTGCGTTATGGCACGGTGAACCACAACACAGAAGTGTTATTGGCTTGCCATGGGGCCAGCGACCCCACACTCGCAAGAATGGAACTCGGCCCGCACGTCTTGCACTCTCCACTCAAGTTCCTCGCCACGGATCCAGGATAGGCAGGACAACGCACCAGGTCTAAGCAGCATCCAAAATAACCATATTGCCAAGGCAATGCGCTCGTCGTTCCCCACAGGCCACTCATCGCGTCTGACGGCGGATCGCACGAGCGATGCACCGTTCTCGTCGAGTAGGTATACTCGTAGCCAAGCGTCCATCCGAGCGTACTCCCGCAGTTGGCGTTCATTCTTGCCATCGTTCTCGAGCATCATGAGGTAGACCGTCCAGAGCAGGTCGCTGAGATGCCTCGAGTGCCCAGGGCTGAGCTCCCATATCGGTGCCAGCGTATCCGTCTTGGCCCGTATCCTCCGCAAGACCAAGCATCGTTTCCGGAACTCCTGGGCAATAGCGACCGGCGTGATACGGTCAGGACCAAAGCGTCGCAGCGCGGCGGCAAGGTCGAACTTGCTCGTAAATATGCGAGTCCAAATGTGTGGATTCCTATCGAGCGCGAGGGCGTCGTGTATGCGCCGATTCGTGGAGAGGAGTGGGATGAGCGGGGAGGGCGGTCCGAGGAAATTGGCGGTGGCGGTATAGCACGCGATGTTCTCGAGAATTTCCTGGGGAATGTTGGCTAGGCTATGGCCCGTTGTCATCGTGTACCACGTCGAGCAGCAGTGACGCTAGATGGGGGTTGCGGGAGGGAGCTTATATAGCTGCAGTGCTTTTGCCGGGTAGGTAGTGTCCCCGGGCTCCCCGAACCCCCGCAGAGCACTTGTGATCGGACTCCGGCGCGGACTCGGTGATCGAATGCCAAGTCTCGATCACTTTGCCCTTCCGCTACTCCGGACTTACCTATAACTCGACACTCACCTTCTCGCTTCCCTCCGAGCCTCCTCCCACCCAAGGTATATGCTGCTCCAGCAAGCAGGTGGGCAGTGATCTTGCGACAATGATGTGTGTAGAGACTAGACTAGAGTTGACTGATATCACGAAGGCAAAAGGCTCACAACACACGCAACTCCATTGTTAGTCGTCTGCTGGAACTAGATCTGGGGCCCGAGGGAAAGAGTGACGTTCGAGACGAAGGGAGATAATGTAGGAGATGGCGTAAATCTGCTGTTATATACATGCAAGCTGTAATGACAGCCCCGAGACGTGAAGGAAACGAGAAGTCCGCCAGCCAGATTCTAGAACATGAAGAGTGAAGGAGAACGCGATCGGGCTGAGGGAAAGCGAACGAGCAATCAAAAGAGGAAATACGGGTTTTCATAAAGCCTGAGATAGGAACTAGATACGTTACAACATCTCTCGGGATGTTAGCTCCACCCTCGACAGCAACTCTAGACTTTGAACAAAGACCAATGAAATGGGCTGCACACCCTGGCCGCCGCCGTAGCGGAGTCGCACATACGTGCCACGCTCCCCGACCTGATGCTGCAGCAGGGCATATTGTTCCAGTTCCATCTGACCAGTTGTGACCGTACCCATCAACTGTCTAGTCAGAGTAACGAGGCTCTTCATCATCTCATGATTCGATGTGTCTCTGGCTCCTAGTCAATAGGGTGTGTCATGAAAACCCTGCAACATATCACGGCGATGCAATTAGTCGACTTGGGCAAGCTCTTCCGTCAATATCACCTGGAGATCCTGACGAACAAATGCCCTCGTCTCATTTGCCACCTCCTTCGATACTGATGTATGAGTCAGGTATCGTATCAACGCGTCACGCTGCTTGATGAGAAGAGTATGTAGTTACGAGGAAGCCATGTTCGCATTTGTGAGACGTATGCACCTCTATCATAGACCCACCACGATATCCTTCAGTACGCCGAAGTTGGGTGTTCCCCAGCCAGTAACAGGATCCCATCCCGCCGTAGCCTAAGACACCATGAGCACGAGAAACCGGAGACCGACAACCGTCGAGCATCTGGACTCACATTGAATCCTTCAGTACCACATCCCGGATTGTTCCCGACGGTGATATCATGGAAGGCTGCAGTGCCTTTTGTGTTCAGCGCCCAGACGAGTGGGTTGATGAATCCCAGGGGCGACTTCCCGCTCGCGATGCGCGCGTCGTTCAGCAGAGCCACTATGCCGGTGAAGGCGGGCGTAGAACACGAGGTGCCGTCGACGAGGCCAGTCTGCCCATCTACGACGATTGTGAAATTGACTCCCTCGGCTGCTACGTCGGGAATGGCCTGTGTCATCCATTGTCAGCAGCATGCATCCGAGATGAGAATGGTCATGACATACGCGACCGGACCTGCGGCGAGTGAGATGTAAGCACATCACTGGTCACCGCTAATACCAAGTAGTACTCACGCATTGTAGAGACCTGCATACGTGCCCGGGGCCAGTTCAGCGAGGTATTTGCTTACAGCCTCGTCTTGGTATCTCGGCCGGGCGAACTGCGGGGCTACATGAGTGCCTACTGATGGGTGCTCGCATGAACAATGCTCACTGACATAGTTGCTAAAGCCGCCACCGGAGAACCACGCAGCGACCTCTTGGATCTGCTCGGTAGCCCCCACCGAAGTGATACTGACAATGGCTGCTCAGCAGCACGCTCTTCAGGAGACCGAGCCATACACTCACTAAGGGCAAGAGGCGGGGAACTCGGGGATGAACATCGTCACGTTCCGGCCGTCGTTGCTGAAACACTGCTGGGTGGCGGGGTCGGCGTCGCCATCACCGACCCCACCATCCCCAGAACCGAATACAACGGTTACTCCGCGGGCACCTAGGAGTTGGCTCTTGAGAGACATCCGAGTTCGAAGTAGGGAGTGAGTGCATACCGAGCTGCGCGAACTCGGCGCACACGCGCTTGGCGTAACTGTACGGAACTGCGGAGTTAGTTCAGCACGGTCAGCACGGATGGGCATTCCAATGGGCACTGAGAGGGCGCACCGGTCTGTTCGTTATCTGCGTAGCTGTTCGAGATAGCCTGCGGAAGCTCCTCGTCGTCCAGAGCCAAGACATACTCGAGCCACTGCCAGGGAAACAGGTGAGATGCGTGGCTCGGGGCGTATGCCTTGCTACTCGCCTGCATGTATGGCTCGTTGTCGTTAGTGGTCTCGAGGGCATCAGGGATGTACGGCGGCCGCCCTCCAGTGGTGTAAAACGTGCCCAGAGTTGGATAAGTGAGGCCGAATGCATACTGGACGTCTGCAGCGTGGCGGTATGCACAAACCGTATCGGATATGTGGAGTGCATCATGACGTACCCAGGTTTGCCTCAACTCCTGCGGCAGAGCGAGTCTGGTTGTTCTCCCCACCTGGAATCGCAATGTGCATGGGATTCAGTCGATCGGACCACCATGCGGTCTATATACACACCGTTGATGTAGACAGTAGAGAAGTTGCTATCAACAGCATAGGGGACGAATTCTTCCAAGAACTGATGGTAATCCTCGTAGTTCGCATACTGCTCCAGGTAGCCCGTGACGCCGATCTTGTTTTCACCGGGTACCTGCGGCTTGTAATCTGACGCATTGTACAGCTCGAGAAGACACTCTGGGGTGAGCGTGCCGTTGCAACTCGCAGCGATCAACCCTCCAGAGACGCTCGCAAGAGCGGATGAGCTACTCGGCTCGGATGCAGCAGTGATGGCGCGGAACGAGTGGTACGTTGCCCTATTCGAGCTGAATCGCGAGAAGATGGTGGTTGGCTGGACGACTTCGATGTGATCATGCAGGTGCTCGGGCAGGCTGTACGACGTAGCCCGTACGAGTACGTCGCCACTAGCGGAGTGGGTCCAGACCTGGTACGTCTGAATGATGTCAGAGTTAGATACGATCATGTGCACAGCGCCTGGTGGGATGCACCGTGTCTAGCATGGTCTCAGCGAGCGAGACTGGAACTTGCACGCTGATCCAGTCTCCTGCGGAGGACCGCGAGAGCGCATTGCCTGATAGCCCGTGCGATGCGAGCCATGCCTCCACCTGCTTCACGCTCTCCGGATGGGGAGCGACTAGCGCCTCCACCTCTTCTTTTGACAGGTGTTGGCCATACCTTTCGCTCCCAGGGTCACTGGCTCACACTGAGTACGCGAATGCACAAGACAGCAGCGCAGAACCAGCGCACCTCACAGCATACAGGTGCTCCTCGAGCTCCACAAAGTTAGACTGCGGAAGGCCAATGCGAAGCTCGATCGAGTGCCCCGACGATACCGCGTCCGTAGCGACCCAGCCACGAGGCGGCACCACAGCCTCTTTTACCTTAAAGGTGTATTCTGCAGGCGCGGCAGCCCCCAGCAGACCTAAGAGCACTGGCAGCGCAAGCGGATGGAGGAGATGCATACTGCCAAGGCGGAGCGAGGAAGCAAAGAAGCCGGGCCGTGTGTCCCACTCGCACCCGAGTACTTATGCATTGTATCGCGGCCGGAACACCCGCGTGGTGGGATCGTACCGATGAGCGCGCCCGTTGGATTATTGTTAGCACACGGACGCCTGATGCAGTCTGACGTCGATGGGTTCAAGATGGAGACCAGGAGCATAGAGTTCGGGAGGGCACAACGTGGCCGGATTCTTTGGGAAACATCTGTACCTGATGTTGATCTGTGGTAAGTAGATTAGCAGAGAATCTTCGTGGGAGCGAGACGACATTCACCTATCGAGACTCGTGCAGCGAGGGACGTGAGCAACATGCAGCTCCATCTACAACCTCTTAGTTAACACTCATCCATCGGCTTTGGCCGCCTTGCAAATTCATGAGCACATCTGACATATAGAACATGGCGGGCGGTGGACACGATAAGCATGGACCAAGCATTGCTAGCATAAGTTACAATCCGATTTCCCATCCAGGGAGAGGATGGTGTACCTGCGGAAAGCAGCTCACGCTACCTTCACGTTACCTGCCACGAGCCTCCACATTAACCAGCATACAAACGCCCTCGGGAACCACTGCAAAATCGCATTGGCCGTCGCACCCGTGCCCAGCGTCATGTATCGTGGTGGATTCGGTTGCAAGACCTGTTTGACCACGCGCTGTGCGAAGCCCTCGGCGGAGAGCGACGACGAGCCTTGTATACGATTGAGGCGGGAGACCATCGAGTCGAACCACGGCTTGTAGAGGCTGTCCTCGCGCAGGGAGAGCTGCGCGAGTGCGTTGGTGTTGATGTTCGTGCGGACGCCGCCCGGCGAGACATGCACGACGTGGATGTTGAAGGGCGCTACCTCCATGTAGAGAATCTCGGAGAGCCGGACGAGGGCGGCTTTCGTGGCACCGTAGATGCCACCCCACGGTGACGGTCTGCACGAGTGTCAGGGACGTCCAGCGGGAGTGGGGGGAGGGGACACGACGTACGTGTCGCCTGTAATAGAACCAATGTTGACGATGGTCCCGCTGCGCCTAGCGGCCATATGCGGGAAGACGGCTTGGGAGAGGCGGAGGACGGAGAACACGTTCGTGTCGAATGTCTTCTGAGCGCGGTCGAGGGGTATTTCCATGAGAGGGCCTGAGCATGGGCCTCCGGCATTGTTGACCACGATATCTACCCGTCCCTCGCGGTCCAGCACGGTCTTCACCACATTCGCGACGTCTTCGTCGGAAGTCACGTCTAGCTTGAGTGTGGATATGTTCGAACTCCTGAAGCCCTCCATCGCCTCAGGCCGGCGCGCGGTCGCGTATACTTTGCATCCCTTCGCTGCGAACTCCTCGCATCTTCGGTGAGAAACCTGTTATTGACTGATCGACCTAACATGGGTGAGGATAAGATACTCACAAAGCAAACCCAATTCCTCCCTTGGAACACCCGGTGACGATGACGACTTCTCCGGTCATATTTTGGTGTGCGCAGCTTCAGAGCAGCTGAGGAACGAAGGGGGAGGGATGTGAGCGACGTCGGCGTCTGGTCAGTGGGCATGCGCCATACTGATAAGTAGGCCCACAGCGCGGCTTGGATCAAACAACTTTGTACGCGCTAATGCAGATTTGTTGCCATCTCCGGTGTCAGTGGCCATTCCCGGCGCCGTCGCGCCATGCCTTGATGATGCATTGATGGTGTGGGATCGGTTAGTGAATCGCCCCGAACTTGAGCACTAGATCATAGCTGACTTACACTCTACTCATAGCTGGGTCTTGACCTATTGCGAGAGTCCGAGGGCTCCTCATGGCTGTGCGAGAGGCGCGCGCCTGCGCCTGTCTGCAAGCTATGCACATTCATTGAGGAAAGTGAACGTAGGACAATGATGTGACGGAAATCGGTGAAGGCTGATCTGCGTTTCAGAAGCATCCAATTCGGAAGGTAGAGCCTTTCGATCCTAACATGTGCAAACAACGCTGGCCACAACACCTCGCGCGCACTGTCTCAGGCACCCGGCGCACCGAGCGTCGCTTTCTAGGTCCCAATTTCCGTTCTTAAGGGCACACAAACACCTATTCTCTCATTTAGCTGTGCTTATTGTGCATGAAACAGACGCTTGTGTTTTCCGACTCTCTTGGTTTACGGTCAGTGTATCGCGGGCCGCCCGGGTGTGGCTGGTTGAAAACCGCTGTACACTGAGTATATATCACTGCGGATAATCCGAATAAGTCACCTTGAATGCTCTCGAGTAGGCGCACCTGGCCATGGACGAGGGATTTTAGATCCTGCGCGAAGGTTGGTAACTGCACCTGTGAGTCCCCATAGACGTCGACTGTCTAGGCTTCCTCTGCGCACACAACATCAGCATGCTCACGATTGACACGAAGTGTCCTCTGTTACACCTGGTAGGCTGGTGCGTACTAGATCACTAGAGCAGCAGCGAAAGAGCCGCATGACCTCCAGTCTAGAGGACGTCCAGCTCCCAGAGCGTTCCAGAGAATTCGGCCGCCTGCCCGATTTGTCTGCACCGACGGGCGTCGACGGTGACGACCTTTCGCGAACACTCGGAACCTCTCGCCGCCCTCCGCCACACCGCGCCACCTCTCGAATCGCCCCGAAGTGCAGTTCTAGCCGCCGAGGTACGTATATTATCGCTGCGTCTCCCGCCTCTTGCCGCTCACATACACCCATTGCACCACTACACATCACACACTACTTACGTTGCGCCTGCTTACGACCCTGACGACACGTTATGTTTGGCTACAGTCCGTACGGCGCATACTCTAGTCCTTATGGCTACGGACGGGCGACCCCCTCCTATTCCTCGCCCGACGCCGACTACCTCCGTGCCCTCGCTCAAGAACGCGCTGCACAAGAACAACTACTAGCGGCCCGCCGTGCACAGGAAGAAGCCCGCCAGCGTGCTGAACGCGCACGTCTTGCTCAGTCGCGCTACGGCCTCCCGTCCAGGTACAACGCACTGTACGACGATCTCGACGACTATGAAGACCACGACTCTTACGACGGAGGTTATGCCCCTTACGGCCTCGGGAGCTATGCCCCGACTTCACGCCAGCGTCAAGCTGCCCTGGAGCAGGAGCGGCAACGAGCACTCCAGAGAGAACTCGAGAGGAGGGAGCGAGAGCGCGAACGCGAACGCGAACTCGAGAGGTTGAGATTGGAGGAGGAGAAGAGACAGTTGGAGGAAGAGAGGAGGAGGCTGATGGAGGAGGAGCGCAGACAGCGACTCCGTGCGGAAGAACTGAGGCGGCGCGAGCAGGAGTACAACCGTCAGCGGGCACGTCAGTTCGACCCGCTCTTCGGTCCCTTTGGTTGGATGCCAGATGAAGAGGAAGAAACGGTGAGTACTCTGTCACGATACTGGATGTGGACGGCTAGCTCAACGTCAGCAGGTCTCGCCACGTACGGGTCGACGCTCTCAGACTTCTGCACCTGGGCATCGCCGAGGGATGGCCTCACAAGGCACTCCAGCGGCGCAGCCGTATCTGAAGCCCAACGGTAGTGCATCGCGGTCGTCGTCTGTTCCACCTCGATCCGCGGCCCCGCCCAGTCCCATACGACCCAGTGCCTCAGTCAGCAAGGCAGAGACCGGCCACTTCAAGGTGCCCATCCGCACGCCCTCGCCAAAGCAGAAGGCCCCTTCGCCGAAGCCCCAAGAGCCGCAGGCAACGCCCGAGCAACACGACGCCGCGCGCAAGATCCAGGAAGCGTACCGCGCACACACCGCACGCGCGTCCGCACTCCGCACGATCGACGAGCACCGCAACAAGTTCGCGCACCTCAAGGCGGGCTTCCGCTTCCCGACGTCGCTCGACTTCCAAACCGCCCCGGGTGCACACGACCACATCTCCGTCCCCGTCGACCCAGCAGCACTCGCCGCCCTCGTCCTCGCAGACGGCGTCAGCGTCGAGGAGGGCCGCAGCCGCCGTCCACAACTCGCGTACACGTCGCAGAACGCGCCCGTCCATGCGTACCTCGAGGAGCTGAACCGCCTGCTCAGTGCCCTTGACGCGGTGGAGAGTGGCGGCGACAAGGAGGTGCGGGAGAAGCGGAAGGGCATCGTGAGGGAGGTGGAGTCGGAGGCGGAGAGGGTTGAGGCGGTCGTTGGCGAGGTTTGGTCGAGGTGGCAAACGCGCCAGCAGAGTGGAGATCAGCAACAAGCCTCGGACACGGTGAAGGTCGCTCCTGGGACATCTCAAGCGACGGCCGAGCAACCGACCGACGCGCAGCAGCAAGAGAAGGCGATGGACGTTGAGCAGCCTGACCAGGACACTCAGCCCGAAGCACATCTCGACCAACAGCCACCTCCTCAGCCTATGCAAACGGAGGAGACGGCGAAGGTCGACCCGGATATGCATGATGCTGCCCCGCCGGAGTCGACCGCGGAGCAACCAGATGAGAAGCATATGGACGTCGAGCTCGTCGACGCGCAAGAGACTGCGCAGCCGGTGCTCCCCAGCCAGAGCATTCCCGGAGAGTCATCCGACGCTGATCGACCGCACACGGAAGACGGCGACAAGATGCAAGCCGAGTTGAGTGAGTCGGCCCAGCCCGCGGACGCGCCTGCCGTGCCCATGGACACGGACGCTGACCCACCTGTCCTAGAATCCGCCCCGTCGCCGGAGGTCGACATCCCCGACGCGGAGACGGAGAGGGAGGCTGGCGACGCTAATGACGTAGTTGCTGGAAGGTCGGGCGATCTGTCTGTACCTGGCGAGGTCGAAGCACCGCCGACTCCTGAGATCGACATCAAGGACGCAGACGAGGAGGACGAGCCTGCAGCGCACTCTCAATCGCAGTCACCCACCGAACCTTCGCAGGCTGTGACGGAGCCGGTACATGTCCACCCCTCGATCTCGGCCGTCGTCGCTGAATCGCCATCGCCCGAGTCTTCGCCCGCTACGCAGCCCAAGCCCGAGGTCCGACATTTTGAGCGCAGTCCAGAGGTGGAGGGAGAATCATCGACGGCGGGCGTCGAGCCTGACACTCCTACACTTAGCCCATCGCATGGCGACGCGGAGAGCGAGGAGGAAGGCCCGGGGACGCCACCCCTGGGGCCTTCACCACATATCGTCGTGACACCTGCGGAGGGGCATCCGGGCGTCCGAGTCGAGCTCGGAACAAAGGAGCAGAGTGAGCAGAAAGGGAGTGCGGAGGAGGCTCACAAGATGAGGATGGCAGGGGAGCAGGAGCTATTCTGACTACGTGTTCTCGATTTCAGAGAAACTCAGGCTGTGAGCCCCCGGCGGTGACGTCGTGTTTGCCCTTGTAAGTATACCCTGTAGCTTATGCATTCACATATTGTATGCATCACATTGTAATCTTGTAGTGTGCCGAGGACATTGCATGCAATACACGAACGTCTTCAGGACATCGATATTGGAGATGCATAGGCCGGGCGTAGCTGAGCGCTCTCCGAGTGAGGGTAGTAAGAGAACTCGGGTGAATCAAAACCGCGCGCTTGTCGCACTACCGTCGCCACCACGGGGACATGGTTCAAGTCCCTCTTGAGTGAATTATTGTGGGCTGTGCTGAGACTTGCAAGGTATGCTTTAGTCACCATCTTCCATCTTGAAAGTAACGGCTAATATGCCCTTCGACATCTTTGCGCCAGTTGACTGGTCCCCGCGGCAGCCGCACGGTCGTAGTATCGCACTCCAGGCCCCCTTATCATAGTGCATCGACGCTAGAAGAATCCCTCAGGCTGTGAGCATGCCAAATCGGTTCGAATATGAAAACACTTGCTGATGCTACGTCGCGCCCTCTTGTTCCGCAGAGCCTCTCAGAACTGCGCCCACTGGCAACTTGAACTCCCTTCAACCACACTGCTATATCGTCGCGTTAGGCACACAAACGTATTGAGCTAGTTCACTCCTTTCTTCAACAAGTCACCTCACCGTAGCTTGGACCTCTAGGTGTTTCCCTTCGGTATCGATATACCGAGATCGATAGGACGCCACGCATGGCAGACATGAAGAGAAAAGCGACCTTCTACACGGAATCCGACTACTACTCCGACTCCGACGAGGATTACTTATCAGGTGAGCATCTTGATACCACCTTCCCGCCTCTGTCCCCCCATCATGGACGCCCCTGACACAAACCTCCTCACTGTGCCTCCCACCCCTCACCACCCAACCGCCGGCGGCGCTCAAATGGGAGCAGCACATACATCGGCGAATCATCAGAATTTAAGCCAAGAGCTATCGGGCAAGGTCATATACGATGACCTATCTGTTTTTAATCGCCTCCGGGTCTTCGACGAAGACGCCACTATCGTTGCCGATTGCCACAAGGGCTACAAGGCCCACATGAAGAGCAACATTGATAAACTCATTCAAATTGCCATAGATGCAAGCAAAGACAGTGCCGGAGTAGATCCTGAGGGTGACGGAAAGACAAGACGGAAACAATACTTGAGAAAACAAGAACAACTAATGTATAAGCCACTTGTACGTCCAACCCAGTACTCTACTGCGGGATGTGGCTGCTATCGACTTGTTATACTCATACTCTACAGGATGATATCTTTGCATACCTACGCAGCTGGGGAGATAGCGGGGGTGCGGGGGGTGCAAGACACATTTTCAAACAGACTTCCTCCATCGCAATGTCCCCTCCCGAGAATGCTGCCGAAGCGTATACACCTGCCACTTCTCCCTTGCGCCCAGACTTCTGCCTGCTCACCGACAACCCAGATCGCGCCTCCTGGTACACCTGCAATGTGTTTGCAGAGATTAAGGCTGCCGAGGAAGAAAACAACCGACTCAAAGACCCCAACCACGTAATGAGTGCTGTCCTCCAGTGCGCGGACTACGGACGCTACCATATGGCCTTCCGGCCATTCTGGATCTTCAGCGTGACACTCCTGATCACGGGGACCACGTTCCGTGTCATGCATCAGCGGAAAAGGCGGAACCTTATATAGCTTTGGATTAGGCGTCTGCGCCTAGATATACGTACCAAACTGGCCGGGCAAGGTCGGGCCTTGGGGACAAGACACGGCCCTCTGCAATGTATTATATTTAGTTATCTTGGCCTACATATGGCTATCTATAAGATAAAAAAGGGTCTTATAGGCAAACTCTGTCCAGTCGAAGCCAATGGCAAGTGCCAGTGACCGGCACATGAGATGACGTCAGACATAGGCCGGCCACATACCTTATCAGTCACAGTGGCCATTGGCAGGCTTCATGACCAGAGACTATCAGGCCGTGTATGCCATGACAACATCTGGCTCGGACTGCTAAGGTATTGTGCTTACTGGCTGATCATTGGGGACTATAGGCCTTGTACGGTAGCCACAATGAGGGAGAACAATTATTTTATTTATTGTATAGTAGTACAGGCGGCAGGCCAACAAGCACGATGGGCGAGCAACAACTCTATGGTGACAATAGGCAGAGCAGAGCATGGTACGTACAAACAGAGCAGCTAGCAGACGACCGCGCGGTCGACACGAGGTGGAGAACGGGCACACGAGCATAAAGAACTGTATCGATTGTGAGTATATGTCGCGCAGGCGGGCACAGCCACATACCTAAGCAGCGTCGTCAGACGAGGCGGGGGAAGAGCGAGTGCGAGATTGTGCAGAGTCGTCCGGGGTCGTGGAGGCGTCGGCGGGCGGAGCAGAAGCAGTGACAACGGCGGCAGAGACGGGTGTAGCGGGAACAGCAGGCTCAGTAGGCGCAGAGACAGGTGCGGCGGGAGCAGGCGCAGAGGCGTCCAAGGCGGCGCCGGGTGGACGAGTGACAACCGGGGGCACGGTAGCAGGAGGGACAGGGGCGTCGACGAGAGGAGAACCGTCGGTGGAGACAGGAGTGGACCCAGAGGTCGGGGCATGATCGCCAGCCGCCCCCGACGCAGAGCTGGTATCGCCAGCCGCCGGCGACGCAGAGCTTGTGTCGCCAGAGGTAGATGCGGAGGGCCCCGTACTCGAAGTCGACGGTGCTGTAGGTGCGTCTGTTGTGCCACGCGCGCGCCGGCCACGGCTGTTCGCGATCATGGACAAGGACGACGGACCTGCTAGGAGACGACCCGAGTCGTCGTGATGGCCGGGGCCAAAGACCTCGCTGAGGGCAATGAGCATAAGCAACGTCGAAGAGAAAGGATGTACGCACACGTTGTACCACTCGATCGTCTCCGCCGCCCACTCCTCGTCCTCGAAGAGCTGCATGAGGTTCCTGTAGAAAGCCTCATAGACGAATTCTTGGTCTTGCTCGCACCACTCGACTTGACTGTCCAATCCGAAGCGACTCTGTTCGAGGAGTGAGATATGTAAGTGCAAAAGTGGACCCAATGTTACCAAGGCGGCAAAGGAGCAGATGGACTCGGGGACCGCACGAGAGATGGCGTATGTCTTTGCGATGGACTTCTTGCCCGCATTCCATCGCATGACGGTCGTGTTGGCCCCTTGCGGCGCTTTGGCGGTGCGCGGCCCCGTGATGATGCTACGATAAATCTAGGGAGAGATGTCAGGCAGCTATGGACAACGTATATCGTACGTACCGCAGCAAGGAGCGGCGACTGCAACAGCTTGTCGGCAGGTGCAGCAGAATCGTACCCGTCTTCAGGGTACAGCAACGACGAAGTCGGACATGCGCCTCATGGGGACTGTGCGCGACATGAAGCGTCGCCAAACGCAGCGTCGCGAGGACACCGAGCCAGTTCAGTACGACATCAACAAGACCCGCAGTTGGATCTTCGAGGACGGTATTGCGCCCAACAGCACGCTGATCAACAAAGTTCTTGCCTCGCGCTCACTTGTGCCCTTGCAGGTAAGTTCGCTCGCCGTGACGCGCTGCAAAGACTGACCCGTGCGGCAGAGCGCGTTCTCCGTATTCTCTGCGAGCCTCCCGAAGCCCCTCCAATTCAACCATTACCGCCTGTTTGGACCGGACAACATGCACGAAATCGAGGCCGGTACCTGGAAAGCCATCCTGATACACCTCCTACGGATCCTCCAGCTATTGAAGCACATCACACGGTTCAATCGACGGTATGTAGCGTCACATCTTGTCCCTAGTTTCTGGTGCTAACCCTCTAGCAGATTCCGCAAGGTGCCTACCTTTGGACACGACACCATCCGACGGTTTAGCAACAACGTGTCCGACCTGAAGCAGATGGCGGCGCGGATGTATGAAGATATTCTCCAGGTATGAACGGCCTGTTTTCTGCTTGACATTGTGCTGATCTGCTACTAGTGCATTATGCCGGTCATCGAGGGACTGCTCCCCGCCCCCCACGACGCCATCGTCCTCGACATGCTGTTCGCTCTCGCCGAGTTCCACGCCTTCGCAAAAATGCGCCTCCACACTGAGCGCACCCTCAAGCTATTCGAGAAGTCCATCAAGACCTTGGGCGAGGCCGTGCGCAAATTCGAAACGGTCACTTGCGCGGCCTACGACACCAAGGAACTCCCTCGCGAGACAGCGGCGCGAGGCCGTCGCGAAGCTGCCGCTGCTGCAAAGGCCAGCGGCAACAAGACCTCCGCGTCGGGGCGATCCAAAGGAAAGGGTAAGGCAGCAGCTCCAAAGGCCACTCGTAGGCCGGCTGGGAGCTCGCGGCACGTCAAGTTTCAGGCTTCAACCGTCAAGTGGCATTCGTTCGGCGACTACGTTGACGCCATTCGCGCATACGGGACACTGGATGTCTCGTCAACTCAATCAGTAAGTCGATGTTGTGCCATGCATACTGGACTGTATTCACGTCGCTGTAGGGGGAACTGGAGCATCGGTGCCTCAAGAAGTTCTTCCCTCGTACCAACAAAAAGAACTATGTGATTCAGGTAGGCAAGCAGCAGCGCCGCACTCGCATCCTCGCCAAGATCAGGAGAAATTACCACCGCGCGCACGGTCTTCCTGCTCACGCAACCTCGCGTCCTCAAGCCAACCTTCCCGCTGTGCCGCCGCAAACCGCTGATCAGACGTCCGCCTCGGACGCGCGCCGTGGAGGGACTCTCTCTTTCGCTGATAGCGAGGAGCTGTCCCCAGCAGCACCAGAGACTCGGTACCAGGTGTCGGACTCTCAACGCTTCCCGGTCCACATCCACGAGTGGTTGGACCGGCATCGCGATGACCCGGCGACCAAGGTGCGTTTGTATTCTTGCCGCAGTGGTATGACCCCTCATTCGGTGCCGCAGAACTTCCTCCCCCACCTGAGAGACCACCTTCTCGCGCGCATGCTGGGAAAAGAGTATAACGGAGACGAAGACGGTATGTCCCCCGCCGACTTACGCCGCCTCAGCATCGAGAAGGACCGCATGTACCTACACAAGGTTCTGCGGGTCAATTACACGACATACGACATGCGCCGCGGACAAGACTCTATCAACCCTAGGACCCACCCCAACATTATGCTGCTTGCGCACGAAGACGACGACGAGGCGGGTGAACACCCATTCTGGTATGCTCGAGTATTGTCCGTTTTCCATGTGTACGTCCGCCTCGCCTCCTCATTCTTGTCCCAACCCGACCGGGTCGAGAAACTTGACGTTCTCTGGGTGCGTTGGTACGGGCGGGACGCGACTGCCCCCGGCGGCGCCGAGACTCGTAGGCTCCACCGCGTTGGCTTTGTGCCCCACGAGGACCCGTATGCTTTCGGGTTCCTCAACCCAGCCTGTGTCGTGCGCGCATCCCATATCATTCCCGCCTACGCGCACGGCCAAATGCGCGATCTGCTGCCGCCGTCGGTGTGCGCGCGACGGAGAGATGAGGGGGACATGGACTACATGTATTACTACATCGGCATGTAAGTTCTCCTCGTTACTCCTCATGTTTTGTTCACTCAATGCTCTGTTTTCCGTCATAGGTTTGTCGACCGGGACATGGTCATGCGATACCTGCCAGGGGAGGCACCAGGGCATCAGGGAATGATCCCGACCAAGCGCAGACGTGACCGTACTGCGACCTCACATGCCGGCGCAGACGAAGCCGCCGACGAAGCCGCCGACGAGGAAGCCCACGCCGCCGCCCTTAACGCCTCACTGGCCGACTCCGTGCGGGCAGGCATTACACCGGAAGACGACGAGGACGAGCAAGGCGAAGATGACGACGAAGAAATGGATCGCTCAGATATGGAGGACGAGTCGGGTGAGGTGGAGGGCGCCGAAGACTGGGTCGACGAAGACGGTGACCTGGGGCCTGAAGACGGGGAAGCTGATGAGGAGGAAGTATTCGATGATCACTATGCGCCGTTCTAACAGTGGACTTTGTACACCGTGTCCAGTACCTATATTCTAATCACACTTCATTCGGTCATCCACATGACCGTGTACTCCTTAGACTCGGGTGACAACTTTGCTGAGCTTGTGCACGACGACCTTGTCCATTGCTCTGTAGGTGTAGATACCTATAGGTAGGTGTAGATACCTATAGGTAGTCCTATGTATTTGAACATCTTACATTGTATTACATTGACTCATAGACATCAAAACATCCTATAGATAAGTGTATGCCATGCCATGCAAGGCTGTATCTGAGCCTGCCAGACCGTGAGAACATGATATTAGGCTGTCTGCGCCTATAAGGCCTTGGATGGATCCGGCCTTTTTGCTGATGTGATCGTTGATCACGAAGGCGTCCTTCTCTCCCCTCTCCACAGCATTGTCAATGATGAGTACATTGACAGTAAGAGACGTGGTCCCGGTGCAACGGGGAAGGGCGCTGAGATGTTCGTTCGCGTTGTTCGCGCCCTCACACGTGGACTATCAGACTACCAGCTCGGGCACGACCCGTCGGTGGCAGCAGTCACCCCCTCAGAACTTTCCGGTTACTTGCAGCGGTCCGCTCTCGCTGAGACTCACCGGCGTCTCGTTTCCGTCACTGATCAGACATCCTACTACCCGTCTTACCGCATTGAACCTTTCGGCAATGTGAAGCGGACGTGGTGCACTGTCGGGCCTCCGATCTGGGTTTCGATATCGCTCTGCGGTCGGGGCACTCAAGTATGGCGTGTACTGGAACTGGCTTACGTCCAGGGGCAATGGGCCTTTGTAGGGAAGCCTCATGTGATGAAGTCTGCCTGGCGCGACGTTCGCAAGGTGGCGGAGACGGAAGTCTATCATCTGATCAACAACTTCCGGCTCGAAGAAGAGGCGGCACTGGCAAATCAGAGTGAATCCGAGGAGAGTCCGGTCCCCGCTCCAGCTAGCTTAGGCATCGCGCGAAGTGTGTACGGCAGCGATGTCTTCTATCACGTCGACCCTCAGACATGGTCTCAACTCAACATAGCACATGTCCGAGGCTTCAGTGGCCCTGAAGACCCGACTCTTCCGATTCCCTTACCTAAGACGCTCCATCGCATCATCCTCGAGACGTTCGGAGAGCCTCTATGGCTATATCGTGACGAGCTTGAATTGTTGGAGGCGTTTTATGCGATCGTTGAGGGTATGGCAATCATTATCTCGATGCAACTGTGTACTAATGTCATGGACGTGCAACAGCACATCGGTTCCTCTGCGAGAAGGGTATTATCCACCGGGATATCAGTCCCGGTAACGTGCTCCTCTGGCGTGGAGGTCCTGTCAAGGGCTTCATCACGGACTTCGACATGGCTCGTGTCGACGATTCGTTGATTGGCCATATCACGGTTCAGAAGGCTGTCAATCCTATCAAGAAGAGCATTGACCGCTCGAGTGGGAGGGCTGTGATGACGTCTGGCAGCGTTTTCACGAAGATCGACTTTACGTCGTCCAGACAGCGTGGAATACCGATAACGGTACGTGGATGACCGTTTTATGTTAGGGCGCCTGGTGTGTTTATACCTAACGAATACTCGAAGGGCACACTACAGTTCATGGCTCTCGCTCTGCTCGAAGCTATTCAGAGGAAAGAAGCTGTGGAGCACACTCCTGGCCATGATCTTGAGTCAATTGTATATCTTCTTGGCTACTCGGTCCTACGACGTCTTGTTGGCTCTGCAGGTTGTCCTGAATCTCTGGAAAAGTTCTTCAAGAATTGCTTTGGCAAGGAAACTGTCGGGGAGATCGCTTCCCAGCGAAACAAACACGAGCCCCTGTCGTGGTGGTACAGGGATAAGCGTGAACAGCCGCATATAGATAAGCACATGTCCGGCATTATGTGTCGTTTGTTTTCGGACCTGGAAACAGCAGTAGAGGCTGTCCATCAGGGACTGAAACGGGCTGTACAAGCTGAAAGACTGCTCGCTCGCGGACAGGTGCGGTAAAGTTCGACAGATGATGTGGCATCCGCTAATATTAATCATGGCCCCAGTCGCTCGACTCCATTGACGCTCCCTCACCACTACCCACCCTTACTCATGACACCATCCTGACGCTGTTACGACGGGCAATCAATGCCTTCAAGGAGAATCCTGAACTGATTGTTCGTTTCGATCCTGACCAAGATTTGAGGCCCATCTCGACCAAGAAGGGTTCCTCCAACACAAAGAAAGCTAGACTGAGTTAGAGGACATTTGGGACCGTCAAAGGCGCAGCACTGCGCCGAGGCGTGGCATATGAGATCTCGAAAGTCTCTAATGCAGAGCGCTGATAATGCGATGTAGTAACACCATTCATTTCTTCATTCCTATTGTATGCGTTGGGGCTTATTCGTATCAATGTGTCGTTTACAATCGCCTCACTGAGGTGCCGCATCTTGCCACTGCACTCCAGTCAACTGCGAGACGTTCCTCCTTTCTCTCATGTATAGAGTGTCTCCGCCACGAGAATGAGCTATATTGCAGGTTCTCCGGAAACCCTCACAAGAAATAATACACAATCTTGTCTAGGCTTGGGTCTGTCGCGATCGACCGGACCCGGATGCGGCGCCAAGATGTTGACGGGCCACAGCGGCACGACCTCGACGTCGGTACCTCAGCCTGTGTTTTCCACTCCTCCTGGCGGCCAGCTCTCTGCACAACTGCGCCGGTGTCGACCCGAGTTCTTGCCGACAGTCCCAGAGTGGATGATGCTCCGGACCTTGGTGTTGCTACGACTGCACTGGACTTGCGGCGGTATGTAGAGGCGGAGCCTGGCTCTGGCTGGGAACGGGATGGATGGGCCTTCTCCTATCTCAACACATATATAGGGCCATGTTGGACACAAAGGGGCCATCTGTAGACATATCCAAACTATCACTACTATCCCTACCCACCCGTCATGACCGGTGAGATTGTTGTCGTCACAGGTTGTTCGAAGGGCGGTATTGGGTTTGCGCTGTGAGTTCCTATCATCTTTCGCGAGCAGAGGCCGTGCTGAATTGTAATGGCTCCCCCCCTCAACCACGCCAGATGCGAAGAATTCGCGGACAAAGGATGTAGAGTCTATGCCACGGCACGGAGGCCAGAGGCGATGGAGAATCTCACGCACCCCAATATTACGACACTGAAGATGGATGTCACATCGGACGAAGACGTCGCCGAGGTCGTGAAGACCGTTGTCGGACAGGAGGGCTACATCGACATACTTGTCAACAATGCTGGCGGCCCGTGCTCAGGCCCGCTCATGGAGACGCCTCTCGATGTAGTGCAGAAGGCATTCGACACCAACGTCTTCTCCATCCTCCGTGTCACCCAAGCTGTGTTCCCGTACATGGCTACCAGGCGCAGCGGGACTATCGTCAATATCGGATCCATAGACGCCGATCTGTAAGCCCGTCCTCTTTCTTGCGAGACTCGTCCTCATCACCCTCCGGCGCAGACCAATGCCCTGGAGCGGAGTTTACGGCGCGACAAAGGCTGCACTCGCGCGCCTCTCCGAGACGCTCTATATGGAGGCGGCGCCGTTCAACGTTCATGTCGTGCACGTCGCCCCAGGCGGCGTCCGCACAAACATCGGTGCGCGCGCGCTCGAGCAGCTCTCCCTCGCCGAGTACAGCTTCTACAGCCCATGGCGTGCCTCGATGGTCGCGCGCATCAAGTCTACGCAGGGCGCCGCAGCGCCGACGCCCGACCAGTTCGCAGCGCAGGTCGTGCGGGGGGTCCTCAGGCGAGACCCTCCGCGGTATATGACGCTCGGCGCGGGCGCGTGGATCAACGCGGTGTTGCAGTGGTTCCCTCGCGGGCTCGTATTGTGGCTGATGTGGATGCTTGTTGCCGGCTCGCCGAGGACAGCTTGAGCGGTTGCGCTACGTTCGTCTCATAGGTATGTTCCACAACGCTTGCATGATGCTGTGTGTGTATCGCTGACACTGTTGGAGCCAGGGTATTGATGTTTTAGCGCTGGGTGTACGATATCCGGAAGAATCTTGTAGTATTAAGTCTACTCTCCGAACTTGACCTGTCAAAGCGAGATTAGTATTGCCTTGTCCTCGGAGTCTCGTGTCCGAGACAGTGTGGTTCGACGGGCGCTTATTCGTTGCCAAGCTCTCCGCTCATCAGCGAAGGTGAACCTTCGAGCTCCTCAAATAGCGACGCTGACTGGAATGGTGCTCTCGCCAACCTCGACGCTTCTTCGTAACCACCATCCCATTCGCGCCGGTGGCTCCATGTCAGCAAAAGTGGTCTTTATCACGGGGTGTTCCGAAGGGGGAATAGGGCATGCACTGTACGCTTGCCTGGTCTGCTTCCAGCTTGTAGCTCGCGATACTTATAGACTTCCGTGACTAGATGTGAAGAATTTGCTGCCCATGACTGCAAAGTTTATGCCACCGCACGACGACTGGAGGCTATGCAAAGCCTGACTCAAGCCAATATCGAGAAATTGACGCTTGACGTGACCGTCGACGCTAGCGTAGGGGAAGCAGTCAAGACTGTGATCAACCGCGAAGGGCGGATTGACATCCTCGTCAACAACGCGGGTGTCCTCTACGTAGGTGATTATGCAACCAAAGCCCACAGTGGAACGTGTTCTGAGAGAGGAGATCAGGCCCTCTGATCGAGGCACCCCTAGAAGACGTGCAGCGTGTCTTCGACACAAATACCTTCTCCGTACTCAGGATGAGCCAAGCCGTCTTTCCACACATGGCCGCGCGGAAGAGTGGGACCATCGTGAATATCGGTTCCATCACCGGGAATCAGTGCGTCGTCCCCACCGTGTGTTTACCTTCGCTGACCGGACCAAACACATGCCCACAGCGCGGTAGCCTGGCAGGGCCTCTACAGCATAACGAAAGCGAGCCTCACTCGCCTCTCTGAGATCCTCTACATGGAGCTTGCGCCGTTCGGGCTCGCTGTCGTGCACGTAAACACGGGTTGCGTGCGCTCGAACGTCGTCAACAACGCGCTCGCGACCTGGCGCGGGCTGGCACCGGACACACAGTACGGCGCGTGGCGCGAGACCATCGCAGAACGCTTCACCTTCGGCCAGGACGGCGCCGGCGCAATACCCGTGGACGACTTCGCGCGGCACGTAGTGCGCGAGGTCCTGCGTGCGAAGCCGCCGCGATATGTGAGCTATGGTGCGCTGTGCTGGATGGATGCGATTCTGGCCTGGCTGCCGAGGCTATGGACTATGGTGATTATGTGGCGGTTCACTGCGGGCAAACCAAAGCCTTCGAAGAGTTGAGGGGACGTGACCATTCAAGTCGAGTCAACTATTCTACTGCACGATTACTATTGATAACCTTGGAACAACGAAGTATCTCTGCGCCGGATACGCCTCGAACAGACACTTATACATATTGGGCTTCTTACAGCGCTCCGCCATCAGTATACTCGACTACCAGACTGCCGGGACGTGACCTTTTGAATGCGTGTCACCGATGTTCTCGGTTTTCAGTACACAGGTGTCAATGGAGTACGTTTCACAGTCAGCTTGCCGACGTCTATTATTCTCACATATGAACATGTACCACGCTGACAATAGATGGTCGATTCCATAACTGCTGGCTTCAGTTTCTCATACCTCACTGCTCTCAGTGAACGGTTTCTAGGTCTGTGAGCTTGCTTACATGTGGTGCCTTGCACTCATCGCACAATCTTGCCAGTGTTCACAGGAGTCAGGCTGATACCAAGGGACCTGCACAGCCGTCTTCGATTCGCATCGAGCGCCTTCTGCAAAGCCTGCCCGTGTATCCCTAGAGAGATTGAGCGTATTCGGCACGCCCATTGTGACTGGAGGATCCACTCTAAGTCGCCCGGACGCAGAAGCCCCGTCTTCGGGCGTTTGGCGTTCGGGTACAGTGATTTGCTTTCGAGCATGGAATTGCTCCGACCCTTCCGCATAAGCTTCGTCTCTCCTGCTTCAGCCGTGAGGACTTGTGGATAGGCAGTCAATGTACCGCTACCCCAAGCCACATGGCTCTCGCCCTCGTGCTCTGATTGAGTTTGGGAGGCTCCCACATCGGAGGCGTCGTCGTCGTCACTCTTCAGATGAACCACAGAAATCATGTCTTCCACTTCTTGGGCTTCACGACTGGTTTCCGGCATGGTTAAGCTGGGCGGCGTCTCGTGCATCGGTGCCTCATGACCCTGTTGATAGGAGGAGAGGGATTGGTCATTTGCTGTCGGTGTTGCATCCACTTCTTCTACCCAGCTCGATTCTTCCGGGCCCCATGATCTCCCCATCGCGCCACCACTGAATCGTAGGAAAGTGGCGAAACCCATGGCTTCTGACGCGAACGACAGGCCGATTTGAAGGCGAAAGTCAAAACCCTGTTCCCCAAGCGACGGGCCCCTGCGCCTCCCTCGGTGGGTCTCCGCGCTCATCACGCCGACTTCATGCTGGATTCCACCCGCGATGCGAGGACCTGGTATGGTGCTCGCGACCCGACGACGATATCTAGCTGCCATGTACTTGTCAGGATAATGTGGTGTTGTCCGAGGGCGTCGTCGGTGAGGTCGATGTTGTTCGCTTACGCTTGACGGCCGTTCCCTGCAGCCCGCGACGTACTGCTTATATACTCCCTGCAAACGAGTGACCCGATACGGAGGTGCCAATGGACAAGAGAAAGCCTGCTTAGCTCCAGGTATTTCCAATTACTCCAGGCTTTATTATTGAATTTAGTCCACCCCTTGATAGGCTCGAGTTCATCTGTTGATCCGCTGTCGTTAGCCTGTAGGTTGTTGACGAGTGAGTCAGCACGCACCGCAGAAGTAGCAGGCACCCACAGAGCCAATTCTGAACTCTGACTTACTGAAAACCAGCAAGAAGGCCTGGGATAATAATAAGCCAGCACAGTCATGGTGCATTGCGAATGGACAAACGTCGACTGTGGTCGCTCCGCCGGCGGCGTTCACAATGCGAGGTTGTGTAGTCTGTGCCGCAACGGAGCCGACACACATTGGTAGGTGTTCCCCGTAGTTGTATGGTGTATGAATAAGAATGCGCCACGATGTCTTGCCTTACAAGTCAAGAGACAGACAGCGATTGTCATTGACATCGAAGTAAGTTGGACATCAACCCATTTCTTGTCACGTAGCACGAAATAATCTTTTTTTAGCTTCTACAGCATCACATAGAGGATCTATGTAAGGTAGCTTACGTAGGCAGACAGTCGCGCCACCCTGACCGGTAACGGCCGGTGGCTCGATACGGTTCGGACGCGCTCGTAGCTACTCCTTAGTCTTTCTACCATCTCGCTGTACTAGCTTTCGTTGTCAATCTAGACCTCGTACTGCTTACCTGGCGAGCCCGAAGGACCAACCCCTCTTACACTTTTTTAAGCACTCAACGTCGTTAAATCGGCGCAGTCTCAATTGACAACAACCTCAAAGATCTGAACGTTATCCGACCGTCGACGGAGCCATCCAGCCCTATGTCGACTCGGACGACCACAAAAACGCGGAGACGTACAGGTACGTCGTCTGTGCAACCGCCTATACCCGTAACAGCCACTGTAACCGACCAAAACGGCGGGAATGGTGATGCTGAACCGGATCCCCCTGGGGACCCACCGCAGAATCCAGACGAGGCGCCCGATAACAACGAGCGCCCGAATAATGAGGGATCATCGCCTCGACAAAGGAATACCATTGTCGAAGAGGAGGAACCTCAGGGTGAGGCAGACAAGGGGAAAACCACATCCCCTCCAACGCCTACGCCGTCGCCGTCCCGGAATACATCAACGCCGTCGCTTACCCCATCGCAGACGGCAGAACGGGTAGACGAGACGGCTGCTGACCCCGCTACACGACTCGAAACCGAATTCCGTACCATGATCGATGAGGCTGAGGGCGTATTCAACGACCTTAGCCGCCAGATCCAACTGGCAATGGATTCGATCAAACGGGCGGACAGTAACGTCACGCGTGCTCGACTAGAAGTGGAGTCGGCACGCGTACACTCTCAATACACGCAAGGCGAGTTTGCGAAGGCGATCAAACGCTTCGGTGACCGCGCTCACGAATTCTACAAACGGATTCGCCCCGGTCAGACGGGATTCCGTGATGTAGGAGCGCCTCCACTGGAGGCCGGCGTGGAAACACATCGGGACGGCCCACGTTCTCCATCGCCAGTGTTGCGCGACGAGGACTATGTAGGTCCTCGTAACCCAACATTGGATGAACTCTTTGCTCCTCGCCAGAACGACGAGGACAACGACCATTATACTAACCGTGTTCATCAACAGCGCCTGTTCCTTGACCGTCAGGGCGTTTTTCATGCACGCCGTGAACGTGAAGAACAGGCCAACCGGATGTGGGAGGAAATAAACCAACAACATCAACGAACAGATGACCGACAGGGTACACGGGCCCAACCAGCTCATCGTCGTCCACCGGGTGGTGACGGCGACGACGGAGGAGATGACCATGATGACCGACCTTCGGTCAACCGCGATGAGCGTGACAATGCGCGCGCCCTGCCTCGACGCCAACAGTACAACCGTAGCGGTCCCCCAGGAGGTGGTCCACCTGATGGAGGCCATCCTGGAGGAGGAGCGGGGGATTCCGAATCTGACGACGATGATGAGGGTGAACCTGATCATCATGATTCGCGAGCACCGTCCCCTGTGTCTGCGCGACACTTGAGACAGCACCTCTCACGCAGCCCATCGTATTTACCTGAGCGAGTCGCTCAGCATGTACACAGTAGACACACTTCCCAAATAAATCGATACGACGCATCGTTCGATGATTCATTCACTCGTGAGACGATGCGGAACATCCGCACTATGATAGATGAGAAACTAGGGGAGCAAATGCCCGAAGTTTCAGCTATCAAGAACATCAAGAACCTGCCAGTCCCTGACAAATATGCCGGGGAAGACGACTTAGAGTTCTTCCTTAACTGGCTCAAGGCACTGCTTCGATGGCTGCGGACCATGCGTCTGGGAGGACCCGCTCTTGAGGAAGAACGAGTCCAACTCCTAGGTCAATTCCTCAAGTTGCGAGCGGCCGAGTGGTACAACGACACCATCGACGCTGAGCTCGTACGAGGCCCACCATGGACATTCGCAGACGCGGTCTGCGCGCTCTTCGAACGGTTCTTACACCACGCCAGCGCAGGAACTGCTGCCGAACAGTTCTACAGCGTGCGATACTCGAAGGACACCGGGGTTCAGGGTGTGTGGGACCAGCTAGTTAAGTACGCTCGCCGCATGCCCCAGTACCCTGATGACTACACCTTTGCACGCAAGTTTGCTCTTACCCTACCTCCCGAGATAGGTGTACCCTTGTTCCGCAACAAGAACGTTACTCTGGAGGGTACACCCCCTCGTAGCTTACGACGCCTCGCCGTGCAACAGGAACACAACAATAAACAGGCGGAGACTTACCGCAACAAGCTCACGCCCGCACGCGGGTCGTCAACCATTCCGACTAGTTCGACCATGGCCACGTCGTCGAACAACCGGAATCAAGACAGGCGAGCACCGCAGAGCTTACCCAAAATGCCCTCGTCAATGCCTGGCGGAGGCTGTAAGTTCGTTCGCATATTACGGCGTACTGATTACGATGCTGCTAGACAACCGGGTGGACCCCCTCTAGTACGCCCGAAATCTATGCAAGCCCCAGTAGCATCTCAGGTACGTGACTCATCGTCGAATGTCATCTCAAACACGCGGTCGGGAGGAGTTCACAATCGCCCGAGTGGTGGTAGTGCGTCGGCCGATCGCTGCTACAATTGCGGGAAATTAGGGCACTTCGCAAAGAACTGCCCCCATCCCCCGCAACCTAATTTACGTGCAGCACGTATCGTAGAGGAGCCCGATGGTCCACCTGAGACGAATCACCACCTCCCAGGGGGGGCTGATAATGCATTACAGGGTGTGGAGGCCGTTGACTCGACCGTGGAGGTCTCACCCTCAGGATATCACGAAAATGACTCGGACGTAGCCGTCACGCATGCCGAGACGGTTATGCCCAACGGGGACACTCTAGATGTTCCATTGGCTCTGCCCACTGTTGCGGAGCGCCATATACAGCGACCGTGGATGTCACTGCTCGGTGCCAGTGGTCTGCACGCTGGGATCAGTGAGGTGCGCGTTCCACCTCAGTTCCAGGATACTATCCTGGAACGCGAACTTGAGGAGTTCAATGAGAACTTCCGGCATACAGGGGATGCACGCGTCAGCCTGCAGACCTTGGACAATATTGCTGCACAGGATTTTATACAGCATATGGTGCCGATGGTACGGGATTGGAACATGCCTTCGTCTGGTGATGAATCGGATGATGAATCGTATGACGATATGCCTTCACTGATTGCGAGGTCCCCGTCCAGTGAATTGGGGGGCCGTGTCACGAATCACGCTGATGATATTCAACAGGGTAGTCCCATATCCTCTACCCTCGTGACGCTCACCGACCCGCAGCTACCCACTATGCTCTACCGCGAGTTATTGTGGACACGGATGGAACTACTTCGAGCACTGTCTGGTGATTTCGGAGAGGAAGCCATGAACCCTGATGGCCGGATGCGCCGGCTGCGCAACCGGATGAGTACGCAGGATGAGTTGTTTACCTCACTCCCTGCATTGTTTCCAGTGGACTATGCTGATGACCCATCACCTAACACAGTTCTACGGTATACCCGTCAGTTGTTCGACAAGTACGAACAACTACCCTCTTACCCAGGTACACCATCTATGGCCCCGACGGCTGGTGATGGGGTTGACGCGCCTCCCGTGTTCTTCGGTATGATGATGACACGGGGTGAAAGCACGCAACGGCCAACAATGGTCACACGAGCGACTGTGCGGCGACCGCAATCTGGCCGTCGCCCCGCTTTAACTTCGGCTGACCTGACGTGCATTACAGCCTACGTCACTATCAATGGTCTTCAAGCCCTTGTTCTCTTCGACTCCGGGAGTACTACGGACTCCCTGAGTCCCGACTTTGCGTGCGTTGCCCGTGTCTCGACGTTCGAGCTGGAGAACCCGGCCGTATTGCAACTTGGTTGTGTCGGGAGTCGCTCGCGCATCAGCCATGGTGCGAACGCACCTGTCCTATGGGGTGAGTTCTCTGGCGACGTGTATTTTGATATTGTTAACCTGGACCGCTACGATGCGGTCCTGGGTACCCCCTTTATGCGGAAATTTGGAGTTATGCTCGACTTTGAGCATAACTCTGTCCATGTTCGTGGCCGTGCGTATGCCGCGCTTCTTCCGAGGGAGGAGGAAGCTGCCGCTAAACGTGTGCGGATTCCTTACAACCGCACTCCACGCTCTGTACCAACTAACTCAGGCTTGGTACGCGAGTCAAACCGTGCCACGATTGCTCCCAGTGATCGTACCTTGAACTGACTACCAGCACAGGAAAACAGTCACAATCAGTCGTCAAGACTGATTGAGCACCGCGTACCAGTGGTGCAACTTCACCGCATAACTACTACGCCAACAGCACAGTCTAACGGTGCTGCTGATGAAGCACTTCGAGAGGCCATACGAAGACGCATTCTACAGGAGAATGCGGAGCTTCTTGGCCCTGTACCTCCGGGATTACCACCTTCGCGAGTGGTAAACCACACTATACCGCTCATCGACGAAGGTAAACGGTATAATTATTATTCTCCGAAGTGTCCAGATTCGCTCAAGCCCAAGTTACTTGAGAAGATCAACACATATGTCTCAAATGGGTGGTGGGAGCCGTGTCAGACGAGTCAGGCTGCCCCACTCCTTTGTATTCCGAAGAAGAATGGAGACTTACGTGCAGTCACCGACCTTCGCCAGCGCAACTTAAATACAGTCAAGGACGTAACGCCCTTCCCAGATCAGGACCAGATCCGGAACGATTGCGCTCGAGCAGCTGAGTGCTCGAAAATTGATATGACAAACGCATATGAACAGGTACTCATAGAATTACAGGACGTTGGGAAGACCGCATTCGCCACAATTTATGGCACGTACCTTAGCCGAGTAATGCAGCAGGGTGATTGTAACGCGCCCTCTACATTCCAACGGTTAATGACCGCGATCTTCCGCGAGAACATCGGTATATTCATCCATGTTTATTTGGATGACATATTCATCTTTTCAGATACTATCAAGGAGCACGAACGCCACCTTGATTGGGTCTTTGCGAAACTGCGCGAGAATCGTCTATTTTTGAGTGCAGCTAAGTGCGCACTTTATGCGAAGCGTTTTGAATGCCTAGGCCATCTCATAGACGAACGCGGACTTCACGCGGACGCGGACAAGATGGCCCGTGTGCATAATTGGCCAGTACCCAGAAACTACCACGACGTACAACGATTCTTGGGTCTAGTACAATACCTTGCTCACTTCATGCCTGATCTTGCGGCGTACACAGGACCACTTAGCAGTATCACTCGCAATGGGCAGGCGTTCGAGTGGCGGCCCATACATCAAAAGTCGTTTGACGAGATCAAGGCCTTGGCCTGCAAGACCCCGATCCTACGGCCCATTGATCCACGAAGTTCAGAGCCGATCTGGGTCATCACAGACGCCTCCACCTCAGGAGTGGGTGCCGTTTACGGCCAGGGACCCGAGTGGGACAATTGTCGTCCTGCAGGGTTCATGTCCAAGAAGTTCACGCCAGCTCAGCATTCGTACTATACGTTCAAGGCTGAGGCACTGGGCGTCCTTGAGGCCCTCCTTAAGTGGGAGGACAAACTCATTGGACGACATTTCAACATTGTTACTGACCATCGTGCGCTTGTCTTCATACAAGACAAGTGGAAACTGGCGCCACGGCTCGAGAGGTGGATCGAGTACCTCACTCGATTTGACTTCGAGATTATACACGTACAGGGTTCCAAGAACCTTGTTGTGGATTCATTTTCACGCTACTATGCTAACAACAGGGCTGACGACTGGCTTGACCCACAGGACATGGTGTCGGCGGACATCCGGCTTGACCCCCATGGCGAGACGTTATCTGATGCACGACTTGCGGAGGTCCACGAGATCCGTGCTCAGCGGATAGTGGATCCTGTTGAACCCCGTGTCCAAGAGGCTACCCAACTGGCCCGGGCGGGAGGAGCAGGTGTTCGCATGGAGGTGAGTAGCAATCCTCAGCCAGTCGATGATGATCCGGCAGCACTTGCTTCTGCTGTTCACGGCCCTGCGCTTGATGCAGTCATCGAGCAGGTCCTCGACTTCAAGGGCATTGTCCGAGCCGGGTATGACTCGGACAAGGTCCTACGGAGGGTACTTGATCATCCCAACGAGCACCGAGTATTTCGGGTGCAAGATGGTTTGATCTGGTACACCCGTACTGGGCACCCCGACGTGCTCTGTGTCCCGCGCGTGTTCTATCGGCGACGACTCCTCACCGAGATCATTCTCGATGAGGCACATCGGGCTCTCGGACACCTTGGACATCGACGCACATCAGACTATGTGCGTCGATGGTACTGGTGGCCAAATATTGGCAAGGAACTTGTGAAGTTCTGTGCCAGCTGTCCAACCTGCCAGACGACCAAGGCCTCGAGGCAGCAGCCGATGGGCCTGCTGCACTCACTACCGGTTCCAGAAAGGCCTTGGGATTCAATCGGAATGGATTTCGTTGGTCCGTTCCCCGAATCTATGGGATTTGATTACCTTTGGGTAATCATTTGCCGTCTCACATCTATGGTGCACCTGGTGCCTACGCGCACCACGGTTCGTGCTTCGGAACTGGCCTGGTTGTACCTTAAGGAAGTCATCAGACTTCACGGCCTCGGCTCCTCAATCGTCTCCGATCGGGACCCTAAATTTACATCCAAGTTTTGGGGCAAGCTTCATCGCCTCCTGGGCAATAAATTGCTGATGTCAACAGCTTTTCATCCACAGACTGACGGCGTGTCTGAACGCGCCATACAAACTGTGTCGCAAATTCTGCGGAGCACGGTGCGCCCCGACCAGACAGATTGGGTTGAACGCCTCCCTATGGTCGAGTTTGCTATCAACTCGAGCATAAGTGCATCAACAGGATTTGCGCCGTTTGAGCTCAATTATGGGTACATCCCGTCAATGGTGCGTCAGCTCACTCGCGAGCCTGCCATGCCTGGTGTAAAACATTTTGCCGAGGCCGCTATTGATAATTTGCGCATTGCGCATGATGCGATCATCGAGAGCCGCATTGCGCAGACGTACTACGCTAACCAGCGACGTCGGAATGAGGGTACTGCATACACTGACCAATTTGATGTGGGCCAGCGAGTGTACCTCAGTACCCAGAATCTTGCACTGCCCAAGGGTCGTGCGCGAAAGCTTACCCCTCGGTTCATTGGACCGTATCGCATTGCACATGCAAATAAGGACACATCAAGTTTTACCCTTGATTTGCCCGATGAGCTTCGGAAGCGTTGTATCCACCCGACGTTCCACATTTCCTTGCTCCGCCCGTATGAGCCGAATGATGAGGTCATGTTCCCTGGCCGCGAGGCCACAGTGTTCTATGATTTCGGACTGGGCGAGGACGAAGAATTTGAAGTGGATGAGATCTTGGCTCATAGATGGGATGGGCGTTGATACGACCCCCGCGTTTTCGGTCGCGGAATCTACTCAACCTACACGGAAGATCGCTCGAATCGCAGTCGCGCACCGAAGACAATACCCGCGACTCGCTGGCGGTAGGTGCTACACCCGCGGCGGCGACTACGAACTCTCGCGACAGCGATTGCCGACCGCTGCGGAGAACATCGCGCTCACTCCGATAGAACCGGTAATCGGCACACCCAGTGCCCGACCCGCGACTGCGACCGGACCGTCCGTCTTTGCAACTCCGTTCGCGAATCGCGCTCGGCATCCTACATCCCCTGCCGTGACCAGGTGGTGACGGTAGGAACCCTCGGGACATCGGGAAGGATCGGATTAGGAGCGGCCAATCAACGAGGGAGTTCGCGACCTTATCAGGGAGAGCCTCGACTAGTCTGCCCGACGTGGTTACCCGAAGATCCGGATCGACGCAGCGCGACGGCGGGAGGCCCACTTTGGGTGACGTCAGGAGTCGACCCGCCGGTTCACCCACTTGTCCCGATTCGCTGAAGACCACACGGTTGTGGCTCGCGGGCCTCTGGAACGGTCGGATAATGCAGGAAGAGACCGGGAGGAGAAGGGTTTCATTCAGGTGTCAGTCGGGTTGGCTCGGAACGTAGCAGTAGGGCTGTTGTATATAAACCGCTCGTTACGGTGCAGAGAATCAAGCATTCGTACCCCACGAATCTAGCGTCTCAATCGCGGCTGAGTTCTGCGACTTGTCAGCGTCCCGGCGATCTTGCGACCTCGCGTAACCCCCTTGCGACTGCGTTTGCGAATACCGCGACTTAACCCCCTCACTGCGCGCCCGGACCGAGCCTTTGACTCTCCCGCCTTGCGTCCTCAGAGGATCACGGAGCTGTGACCTCGCCTAACTTTTCTGCCTTTCGACCCTCGGTCTCGCGCCGCTAGCACTACGCCCCGCGCCGCGCCAATCGCGCTTCGTTGTCCGACTCGCCACACACTCCCCTACCTCCCCGCTCGACGGTTGCGCCGCGAAGGGAACTCGACCTGACTCGCCTCCTCACACCCTTAGTCCCCAGCCTCGTCCCCTCGGCCCTCGGCTGTCGCCTTTCGGCCTTGTAGGAGAGTTGGGTGCATCATTTGGGAGCCCACCGCGAGGGGGCTAAAGGTTTCGAATCCGCCTTCAACGCGCTACAACATCGCTTTTCCTACCAATCGACTCCTCTTTTCACCATCGCCCCGCCGACTCTCGCAAACGAGTTAGTTGCAGCACGTGTCTCTCGGCTAATCGCGCTCTCAACCTCTACGTCCGACATAGAACGGTACAACTCCGCTATTGACTACGTCCTGCGTACCCTCGACTGCGGCGTTCAGTCGCTCAAACAGAACCCCCAGGCTAACCTCTGGTTACAAGAAGACCAGTTCGCAGACGATCCCGTCCTTTCGCGGTCGCCTATATCCCCCGCCCACAATCCTCTTTCGCCTTCGCACCCCCTTTCGCCCCTTACCCCGCTTTCGCCCATTTCAATGGCGGACCCGGCAGCCGACCCAGCGCCCCCGCGACTAGCGGCAGCAAACACCCCTGCAATGCCAGCGCGGGGCCATGCGACCGCACCCGAGTTCGACCCCACTCAGCCCCGCACGCTGCGCAGGTTCTTCCAGGACATCGAGACCCAGTTCGAGCGGTGCGGGGTAACCGATGACCAGTCGCGCAAGCAGTGGGTCGTTCGGTACATGCCCATAGACGTCGCGGACCTCTGCGAGACCCTCGCTACGTTCTCCCCAGGCAAATCATACGAAGAATTCCGTACGGAGATCAAGTCGTTGTACCCCGGAGCCGAGGATGAGCGCAAGTATACGATCGCAGATGTCAAGAGCTTAGTCGCGCGCCGCGCTGCGAGTCCGATTCGCAATATCACAGACTTATCGAGCTACTACCGGGAATTTTTCACTATGACGACGTACCTCATCAGGCAAAAACGGCTCGCAGAATCGGAACAGTCGCGCCTCTTTGTCGAGGGAATCACCCAGCCGTTGTGGGACCAAGTCCAGCTGCGGCTCCAGATCAAGCTAACGGACCACTACCCCGATGACCCATACCCCATGAACGACGTCTACGAGGCAGCCAAGTTCGTACTGCACGGAACGCTCGCCTCTGCGACCGCACAAGCCGCGCAGCCATCCGCAGAAGCGACTAACGTCAAGATAGAAGACTTCGCGCCCCTACTCAAACTACTCGCGCAGGCAGTAAATCACGAGAACCAGTCGCGCGGAGCGACGAACAGCGCGGGTCCATCCACGGGGACAACATCGGAATTGCGCAACGACGGGACCTGCCATTACTGCGGCAACGCGAACGATAGAATGTCCACCTGTGTGCACGTCGAAGAAGACATCAAGAACGGTTTGATCATGCGTAACGCGGACAAGAAAATAGTGTTACCCAACGGCGCGTTCGTCCCTCGCAGTCTACCAGGTCTTACGATGCGCGATCGTGTTTACGAGTGGCATCGCCGCAACAAAGCGACTAACGCGACTACGGGCCAGGCTAGCGGCATGCTGCTCGAAGTCGCAGCAAGCGCGGATGAACCATCGGGCGATCCGGTAGTCGAGGCCAACTTCAACGCGCGTATCGAACAGCTCGAGCGAGAGTTGATGGAGCTGCGACGAAAGCGTGTGTTCGACGGCGTAGAGATCCCGGTACGACGTTCGCGACCTCAGGGCGGCGACTCGAACAAAGCGCAAAACCCGGACACGACGCCCCCCGTAGCCCAAGAGAAGCCTACCGCACCGCGCGATAAGTCACCGCGCGACAAGGACGACGCGAATGCGACCTTCCGCGACGATGGACCGGAGCATCCGTATGCAAAGGCCAAGGACGCGATCCAACCGCCGCCCCAGCCAAGTCGCGTACCTCCTCAGTCTCAGGTCCCGGCTAAAGACAACAGCAAGGAGGTCGCATATCGTAACCAGGCCCCGATTTACCAACCCAAGCTAGCCGAGGAGGTCTTTGCGCGATCTATGAAGACCCCGACCGTTACGCTTACCCCTGAAGAGCTGCTGTCCATCTCGCCTGAGGTGCGCAACAAGTTCCGTGAAGCGATCACACCCAAGCACGTCCCAGGAGGCGAGACTCGCACAGTGGCGTTCAACGCAACTAGCGTGCCTGAAGAGCGAACGTGTACGGGAGAACCTCTCGAGCCTGGAGGAGTAGTCGTCCCCGACCCGTATTCGGTATATCTCAACAACTTCGATCGCGACGGACCGAGACCAGCCCCAGTCGTCGCACGCGAATCGCATTCTCTGCGATCAATTGTCGGGCTCGTTAACAACCAGGAGTACGTCGAGGCGATAGTCGATCCGGGCTGCCAGATTATAGCAATGTCGCGTGCGGTTTGCCATTCTCTCGGGTTAGCCTACGACCCCACAGTACGGCTCGACATGCAGTCCGCGAACGGCGAGCTTGACAAGTCGGAGGGACTACTACGCAACGTACCTTTCCGCGTAGGCAACATCCAGCTATACCTGCAGATTCACGTCATTCGCGACGCAGCATACGACATACTCCTGGGTCGACCCTTCGACGTCCTGACGCGTAGCGTCGTAAAGAATTACGCGAACGAGGACCAGACAATTACGATCGCATGTCCCAACTCGGGCGAGATCGCGACTATACCTACCATACCTCGCGGGTCCTGGCGCGCGCGATCGCAGCAAAACCCGCACGCCCCGACCGAGGGTTTTTGATCTTCGAGGATTTGGTCTCAGACCAAGGAGAGGTCGCCCTGGTCATTACAGAAGACAACGGGAAACCCCATATCTCGGCCTATACCGTTCGCTCGGATCCTCAAGTCTCTCCTGTCTCTACTTATCTCTCTGCTTGCGACTCAGTCTCAACCTTTCTTTCGTCCCTTTACTCCCGAGAATCGGCAACAACACGTGTATCCAGTGAGCCCTCAACCCGTGAAAAAGCAGCGTTCCCTTTAGCGACTACGAAAACGGCGGCCACGGCCGCGACTGCGCCTCGATACCCATCGTCTGCTCCGAGTCGCGCATCCGCGATTCTATCTTATCTCAACCACCTACACCTCCTCCAACGCGACAACGCCCCCTACGCCACCTTCGCCGCGACCAAGAAGAAGTACAAGCCAGTCGCACTCAAGACGCGCCCTGTCTTGGGCACCGTGCCAGAACGATTTCGCATCGTGCGCAACATTACCGGCGATCCTCTCGCGTCAATGCCGAGTCTCCCGACAAGCCCTGGTGACTACGTTCCCACTGGTCGCTATACGCAAGAGCGCAAGGAAGCCTTCGACAAAGCGCACGACGGCGATTTCCTGTGGCCCGAGGAGCGCAAACTCCTCCACCAATTCATGTGCCTCCAGAACGAAGCTTTTGCCTGGTGCGACGAAGAGCGCGGATGTTTCAAGCCCGAATTCTTCCCGCCTATCGAGTTTCCAGTCGTTCCTCATACCCCTTGGGTACAGAAGAATATCCCGATTCCACCGGGTCTCTACAACGAGGTCTGCGCGATCATCAAACGAAAGATCGCGGCTGGCGTATATGAGCCCTCAAACTCCTCCTACCGATCGCGTTGGTTCTGCGTCGTCAAGAAGGACGGCAAGTCGCTACGACTCGTCCATAGCCTCGAACCACTCAACAAGGTTACCATCCAACATTCTGGCGTCCCTCCAACTCCCGACTATCTCGCTGAGCAATTCGCGGGTCGTCCTTGTGGAGGAATGTTCGATCTGTACGTAGGCTACGACGAGCGACTCATCGCCGAGTCGTCGCGCGACTTGACGACGTTCCAGACACCGTTCGGCGCCTTGCGACTACGCACGCTGCCTATGGGCTGGTGTAATGCGGTACCCATATTCCACGACGATGTCACCTATATCCTTCAACCCGAAATCCCGGACCTCACCGTACCCTACATAGACGATTGTCCTGGCAAAGGCCCGGAGAGCGACTACCGCGATCGCAACGGCAGGTACGAGACCATACCGCAGAACCCCGGTATTCGACGATTCGTGTGGGAGCACTTCAACAACATGAATCGTATCGTCCAACGCATCAAGTATGCCGGCGGGACCTTCTCCGGGACCAAGTCGATTATTTGTGCTCGCGAAATCATGGTTGTCGGCCACCGTTGTACACCAGAGGGGCGACTTCCAGACGAGTCGCGAGTCGCAGTTATCAAGAATTGGGGACCATGCAAGGACCTCTCCGAAGTTCGCGCGTTCCTTGGAACTGTCGGAGTCGCGAGGATATTCATCCGCAACTTTGCCCATCGCGCGCACCCTCTTGTGCAGCTCACGCGTAAAGGTGTGCCTTTCGAATTCGGCGAGGCGCAGATCAAGGCGCAGGAAGATCTTAAGCAGGCACTGCTTGAGTCGCCGGCGTTGCGACCCCTCGACTATAATTCTCCCGCGCCCGTTATCCTCGCTGTCGACACATCGTACATCGCGGTCGGATATCACCTTTGCCAATGCGACGAGGAAGACGAGCGACGACGTTACTACAGTCGCTTCGGTTCAATCACGCTGAACGAACGAGAATCGCGATTCTCCCAGCCCAAGCTCGAGATCTACGGCCTCTATCGTGCATTGCGAGCCCTAAAGGTCTACCTCATTGGCGTCCGGCGACTGGTCGTCGAGGTCGATGCACGCTACATCAAGGGCATGCTCCAGAACCCCGACCTCGCCCCAAACGCGAGCATCAATCGCTGGATCGTCACAATCCTCACCTATCACTTTGAGCTCGTCCACGTCCCTGGTTCATCGCACGCGCCAGACGGTCTATCGCGACGCTACCCTCAGCCCGGCGACGTAGAGCAAGAAGACGACGACTTCGAGGACTGGATCGACAAACTGCACGGTTTCCTCCACCAGATTCTCCCCACTCGCACAGCCGCATTGCGGTCGCGTTCCCCCGTGCAGCTGCTCGCCCTAGCGACTGGGGACAGTCGCGATTTCAGTGAGGGGGAGGGACCAGCCAGCAAGAGCGTCGACACCACCGGACACAAGTCGCACGAGTCGCAAGAGTCGCAAATCGAACCGCAGGGTGACCGCGACACAGAAACCCAGTTACCAATGTCTGACGCGGCACGCAAGGCTGAGGAACGATTACACGAAGTAGCAAACTGGTTACGAACTCTCGTCCGTCCGACAGGGCTCACCGACACAGCGTATACCGCTTTCGTCAAGTACTGCATGCAGTTCTTCGTCGACGGCGACAGACTGTGGAAGAAGGACACTCAGGGAGCCCACAAGTTAGTCGTGTTCGCGCCTAAGCGACTGGCGATTCTCCAGCAGGGGCATGACGACGTCGGCCACCGAGGGCGGTTTGCGACCCAGCAGTTAATCGCGGAGCGATTCTGGTGGCCTTTCCTGCGCGAGGACGTAGCATGGTATGTCCGAACCTGTCACTTATGTCAGGTCAGGCAGACTCGTCAAGTCCTTATCCCACCCAAAGTCGCGGTCCCGGCGCCCTTATTCACCAAGGTCTACGTCGACAGCATGTACCTACCGGTTTCTGGCGGGTACAAACTCATTGTCCAAGCTCGTTGCTCAATTAGTCATTTTCCAGAATGGAGAATGTTACGCCGCAAAACGGACAAAACGATAGGCGACTGGATCTACCAAGACCTGCTCTGCCGATGGGGCGCTCTGGCCGAAATCGTTACCGACAACGGTGCGCCGTTCGTCAAGGCACTACGCTACCTAGAGAAGAAGTATAAGGTCCATCACATCCGGATCAGCGGTTACAACTCGCGAGCGAATGGAATCGTCGAACGACCACATTTCGACGTGCGACAGGCCCTTTTCAAGGCCGCCGACGGCGACGAGACCCGATGGTCACAAGTCGCGCACTCTGTCTTTTGGTCGGAACGCGTCACTATCCGAAAGCGTATGGGCTGTTCACCATACTTCGCAGTGACGGGGTGTCACCCAGTTCTTCCCTTCGATGTCGCGGAAGCAACCTACCTACAGCCAGCGCCGACGTCCATCCTTTCCACTACAGACCTCATCGCGCGGCGAGCAATAGCGCTTCAGCGATGTCAGGACCAGCTGGGCCGACTACACGAGCAAGTCTATCAAGCGCGAGTACAGGCGGCAAGAAAATTCGAGCACGACCACGCCACGACTATCCGCGACTTCAACTTTACCCCCGGCGACCTAGTCCTTATGCGACACACGCAGATCGAGAAGTCGCTCAACCGGAAGATGCGGCCGCGGTACACAGGCCCTCTTATCGTAGTCGCACGGAACCGTGGTGGAGCCTACATTATCTGCGAGCTAGACGGCACGGTGTTCCATCGACCCATAGCCGCCTTCAGGCTGTTGCCGTATCTCGCCCGCAAGCAGCTACCTCTACCCGAAAATTTCGTCGACATCTCCCAAGCGCGACTTGAGGAACTGGTTTCCTCGGACGACGATGGATCTGACGACACCGACACCGAAATCGTGGAAGACCGCGGCCTTGACGACGACACGGTGGACTTACCCCAAGAATAGTCGCGCGACGGAGTAGCTGACAATGGCCCTCTTAAGCGTTTTGTCCCTTTCCTTAAGTCAACAGTTTAACTCACTATCAGTTATTATCGCTTATAGACTTCTTCTAAGTCGCGATTCCGCCGACCATAGTGAGTCGCACGGAGATTGCGCAGACCTTACACGAGGTTTTGGCTGTGATGATCTACTGAGCCTTACCCCGTCTTTCCTCCTTTTCGGACGCCTACTTCACCCAGATCCTCACTCACTCACTCTATTTCGCGGTTCAAGCTACAATACAGGCCGCCTGTCTACGCTACGTACCAGGGTCCAAGTCCTCGGCCGACCAGCCCACCCCCAGGATTCCCCGCTCCAGCTCCTGGTTTGCCTCGATCGCCTCATTGATGACGCGGATACGGAGCCGCATCAGCTCGCGCTCCTGTCGAAGGGCCCGTATGTACAGGCGGTCCTCCTCCGAGAGGTGAGGCCGTTGGAGCAAGTCGTCCTCGAGCCCTAGTGTACTCGCGCGCGGGTGTGGCGAAGCCTCGACGCGAAGAGGGAGTCGCGCGACTCGAGTAGGCACCGGCGACGACAATGCCGTGCTCGTACCCCGCAAGAAGAGAGCCGGCTCCCCGAACCGATTGAGGGGGACCTCCGAGACTAGCCAGGTCTAGTCAGCGTGCGCGAACTCAAGTAGTGCGCGTAAGACTTACCAGGCTGTGTCTCATCGAGCACCGCCGCGTCGAGAGCAGCGCTCAGTCGCGTTTGCGGCGCAACGACTTCTTGACCACTCTCTCGAGCAGCCCCCTCCGCGACTCTATTCGCGACGCGCGGCACCGGCCTCACGACCTCCTTCCCCTTTGCTGGCAACGAGGCGTCCCGTTCGGCTGAGGCGCGCGACGGCGTAGTCGCAGGCAGCTCGTCCTCCTCGTCAGTCGTGGCCTCTTCGCTGAGCGTGCAACCCTTGCGACTATGAGCGCACTTGTCGCATTTGGCGAAGCCCACTCGGAAGTGGCAGTCTTTGGCCTGGATGCCGAGTCTGCGACATCGCCGGCACTGAAGCACGGACAGAGTCAGCAACAGGGCGAGAAGAAGGCACAAGAACTACTCACCACGGAGTCGAGGTTGCGCTCACGCGGCACGGATCCATCCTTGTTTACTTGGGGGGGAATATCGGTGTCCCCGCGGCGCCTTCGCCTTTTGACCGGTGCACTGGCCCTCGACTCGCGCGCCGCCCCACTCCCCTTTGCTCTCGCACCACTCGAGGTAGTACGCGCCTTCTTGCGACTAGGGGGTTGCGACTCCTCCTCGTCGGTACTCTCGTCGTTGTCGTCCTCTTCTTCAGGGGCGTCCGTTGTTGCCTCAGGAAGGGGCTGCCGCACGGTAAGGGTCACGCGTGGCAGCCGATGCGACTGGGTAGTGGGACGGCCACGCGATGTTGTTCGCAACCCGGCTTCGCTGTCGTCCAAGCGCCGCGACAATGCAGCCAGTCCGCCCGATCGTGTACGCTTGCGCGACTCGCGCGCCAGCCGGTCGAGTGTCCGCAGGAAGACGGGGCCGTAGCCCGGGATCGAGTGGGGGACGGAGAAGTCGAAATGGTCGCCCACCTCCTGGATGGCGCGCTCGACCTGCGCCTCGAGCAGTTCAGGATCGAAATCCTCGGCCGCCGCTATCTGCTGCTGGGAGGTTAGTGCGCTAGTCGCGGCTGCACCGACGCCACGTACTGCCGTGCGACAGAACACCGCCACCCATTGCTCGTAGTCTTCAGGCTCGGCAGGCGGGGCAGGGACGCACATCCACAGTTCGTCGAAGAATTCCGGCACGGATGCCGCGCGCACGCGCTGTGCTTTCTTGCCGGTAGAGGCACCAGCGTTCGAGGAGGAGGCAGCGGCGGTGTTGCGGGACATGGCGAGCGATGAAGACAGAGCAGGAGTCAACGAGAGGGAGTCGCGAGACGCCGCGCTTATCGATAATAGCGGAGTCGCAGCTGCTAGGCGCTGGCGAACCACGGACACGTTGTCGTCCACGAGGCGTGCCGTCCAGAAGCCAGAAGCAAGGACAGCCTACGCGCCTGCCTGGGAAGTCAGGATCTCAGTGAGGGGGAGATGATACGACCTCCGCGTTTTCGGTCGCGGAATCTACTCAACCTACACGGACGATCGCTCGAATCGCAGTCGCGCACCGAAGACAATACCCGCGACTCGCTGGCGGTAGGCGCTACACCCGCGGCGGCGACTACGAACTCTCGCGACAGCGATTGCCGACCGCTGCGGAGAACATCGCGCTCACTCCGATAGAACCGGTAATCGGCACACCCAGTGCCCGACCCGCGACTGCGACCGGACCGTCCGTCTTTGCAACTCCGTTCGCGAATCGCGCTCGGCATCCTACATCCCCTGCCGTGACCAGGTGGTGACGGTAGGAACCCTCGGGACATCGGGAAGGATCGGATTAGGAGCGGCCAATCAACGAGGGAGTTCGCGACCTTATCAGGGAGAGCCTCGACTAGTCTGCCCGACGTGGTTACCCGAAGATCCGGATCGACGCAGCGCGACGGCGGGAGGCCCACTTTGGGTGACGTCAGGAGTCGACCCGCCGGTTCACCCACTTGTCCCGATTCGCTGAAGACCACACGGTTGTGGCTCGCGGGCCTCTGGAACGGTCGGATAATGCAGGAAGAGACCGGGAGGAGAAGGGTTTCATTCAGGTGTCAGTCGGGTTGGCTCGGAACGTAGCAGTAGGGCTGTTGTATATAAACCGCTCGTTACGGTGCAGAGAATCAAGCATTCGTACCCCACGAATCTAGCGTCTCAATCGCGGCTGAGTTCTGCGACTTGTCAGCGTCCCGGCGATCTTGCGACCTCGCGTAACCCCCTTGCGACTGCGTTTGCGAATACCGCGACTTAACCCCCTCACTGCGCGCCCGGACCGAGCCTTTGACTCTCCCGCCTTGCGTCCTCAGAGGATCACGGAGCTGTGACCTCGCCTAACTTTTCTGCCTTTCGACCCTCGGTCTCGCGCCGCTAGCACTACGCCCCGCGCCGCGCCAATCGCGCTTCGTTGTCCGACTCGCCACACACTCCCCTACCTCCCCGCTCGACGGTTGCGCCGCGAAGGGAACTCGACCTGACTCGCCTCCTCACACCCTTAGTCCCCAGCCTCGTCCCCTCGGCCCTCGGCTGTCGCCTTTCGGCCTTGTAGGAGAGTTGGGTGCATCAGCGTAGCATTGAATTCTACGTGCGATTCAAGGATGGTGATATCTTCTGGGAAAACTATGCTAACTGCAAGGACCTTGCTGCGTTGGACAGGTACCTTGAACTCCAGGGAGTTACTTCCTGGAAGAAACTCCCTCGGAACACGCACACTGACGCATCGCGTCGGTGATGTGATCTGTGCGGATGGCCGGTATTGGCCCCTGGTCACTGACATATAGGGGCCTGTGGTGAGTCAGTAATTGCACCCGCCCTGTTTCTAATCACCTCGTGGCCGGGGGGCGCACTGATTGTATCTGTGCGCCATCAAGCTATTAGGGGGCTGGGGAGCGGTCACGTCCCCCAAACATCCACCTTCACTTGCACGCCGTACTCGCCACACTTGTTCGCTATATCCTGATGACGCCGAACACCTTGACGTCCGATGTCGACGTCACCATGCACCCTGCCACCGCTGGTCGAGGTGGGGGCCCGGGAGGTGAGGACTCACTTGCCTCACCCGTCAACATACGTCGCCGCCCACGCTCAGATTCGGGTGTGACAGGCCACGTATATCTGGTCCGTAAGGGCCACTGGCTCTACGATACCGACCTCGGGAGCATCATTCATGGAGGCGCCACCTGCACAACCTGTGTCGATTTTGCTCGACACGCACTTCCAGCGGCCTCCGACTCCCTCGTATACCGCGCCGCACTCAAAGACCAACGTGAGACGCTATCAACTGGCGTCTGGCGGACAGCTTACCACTCCGGTCTCAATGACACTCTTGCTGACAACCTCGAGCTTGAAGAGAAGGTCGCTGCACTCCAGGCGCGCATCCGTGAACTTGAGGATGTGCAAGCCCGCTTGCATTCAGCGGCACCGTGGCACACCGCCTCTCGCTCTGCCACTTTCACTGGAGGGGGAGGACCTGTCGGACAGGTGGGATCATCTTCTTCTTTCCCGCGCCATCGCCCTTCTGCCCAACCAGCTCGCTTCGTGACGCGGACTGCAAGTGGCCGACAGGCTGGTTTGGCCAATCAGCACCAGTCTACGGATAGCTACAGTGATGCGCCGGAATCGAATGACGAGGTCAACCACCTGATAGAGGTTGCCTCGTACAACGGATTTGCAGGGAATGCAGCTGTCCACCAACTCCGACATTGGGCACGGATTGCGACCCAGGCTTCGAAGGAGAAACAGACGACGCCGACCCAGGCATACCTCCTCGTCAAATGGCGCGTCCCGCAGTGGTTCAAAGACAAGAACCCTCAGATGTTTACCGCGAAGGAGCGCGCCCCCTCCGGGGTCAAGCAACCGACCCTTAGTGACCCAGTGGAAGACTGGGTCCTACACTTCAACACCCATCGTAAGGCCCCGCTACCCACCGGTGTGCACCGTGGAGCCGACGGCAACGTCGATGTCGGCCTACTCGAGGGTCATATGCTCACGGTCAAGCTCATCGGGCATGGGCCGTGACGTAACTCTATTCGTCGCAACACGCAGTTTGCACTTGCGTGCTTGTTCACCGACCCAGTCGTCTACAAGCAGCACCTCGCCGACCATGGCATCGTACCGGCCCAGGCTCTTAATATTGAGCCCACTCAGCGCAATCACGAATGGTCATCAGCCACCCGAGGCTTTTAAGGCCCTATAGTATCCATGGGCCGATGTCGGCCGATGCACCAGAGTAGATGAATGCCCATCCGGCAACCGAGGGTTGGGTTGCCGGATGGCCATCGGTGACCCGATGTTGGGTTCGTGGGGCCCGCCTTCTGAGTACCCGGGTTGCGCATACTCCCCGCGTACTCCAACACGGATGCCCATCGGCGGCCCGATATCGGGTGGGTTGTATGAGAGCCAGGAGGGTGTATGAGAATCGGTCTGCCCGAGTAGGCTCACCATATGGCCATTCTGCAGCCGACATTGGGTGGGTGAATGCGCATTGGCCACCCGACGTCAGCCCATGGGATGGCCATACGTCAACCGACGTCGGGTCCATGGATCAGCATCGGCGGCACAATGTCGGTGCCACCAATAGTCATCCGTGAGCCGACATCTGGTGAGTGGATGCGCATTTGCCACCCGACGTCGGCCCACTGGATGACCATACATCAGCCGACGTTGGGTGCGCGGATCTGCATCAGCAGGTCAATGTCAGCGCCATCCATGTTCATCCGTCAACCAATGTTCGCTGCCATACAAGTAGAGCAGTGTGTTGATTGTCATTCACCAGCCAACAATATTTTTTGGAATGCGCATCTCATTGTTCTAGTCACAACCACACGGCGCATACAGATTGTACGACTAAGTAGGCGTCATGGGCACTCACTCAACAAGCCCCGCCTACGCCGCCAACGACCGCCCGCGACCGCCTACGCCGCCCACGCCCGCCTACAATGCGTGCGACCGCCTACGATGCGCGCGACCGCCTATGATGCCACGACCGCCTACTCGACCTGGACCGCGTACGCTGCTCATCACCGCCTACGCGTCGGCGGACCGCCTTCTTCGCCGCCTTCATTGTGGTCGTCGTTGCCCGCGCGCCATTGCGGAGTGCATTAAACAGCCTGTGAGTGTCAGCAGCCGGCACAGCGCTCTCAATACAGCACATACCTGGCCGAGCGCGAACGCTTAATTTTGGGCTGCACTTGATTGGCGACAGCAGCGAGCTCGATGCTCACTGCAGCAAGCCAATCCATCGCTTGGGCGAGGATGGCGGCCTGCTCGAATTGCAGGTTGCGTATCTCACTGAGGAGATCAACTTGGGCTTGAAAGTCTAGATGGGGGACGGTCGTTTGAGGGCCGTGTGAGGTTAGTACGCGGGGTAGGCGGGTAAGGGCACGCACCTGGCATGTTAGATGGCGGTGGGAGAAGGCGAGGGGAGGGGGTGAGGAAGGCGAGGGGCAGAGGTAGGCGGGGAGGGAACGCGAGCGCGAGAATGCATCCGGCGCCTATGGAGGGGGGACGCGTACGCGGCGCCTATGGAGGGGACACGTACGCGGCGCCTATAGAGAGGGGACGCGTACGCGTCGCCTATAGAGGGGACGCGTACGCGGCGCCTATAGAGGGGACGCATTGATACGACCTCCACGTTTTCGGTCGCGGAATCTACTCAACCTACACGGACGATCGCTCGAATCGCAGTCGCGCACCGAAGACAATACCCGCGACTCGCTGGCGGTAGGCGCTACACCCGCGGCGGCGACTACGAACTCTCGCGACAGCGATTGCCGACCGCTGCGGAGAACATTGCGCTCACTCCGATAGAACCGGTAATCGGCACACCCAGTGCCCGACCCGCGACTGCGACCGAACCGACCGTCTTTGCAACTCCGTTCGCGAATCGCGCTCGGCATCCTACATCGCGCCTTACGATATCCCCTGCCGTGACCAGGTGGTGACGGTATGAACCCTCGGGACATCGGGAAGGATCGGATTAGGAGCGGCCAATCAACGAGGGAGTTCGCGGCCTTATCAGGAAGAGCCTCGACTAGCCTGCCCGACGTGGTTACCCGAAGATCCGGATCGACGCAGCGCGACGGCGGGAGGCCCACTTTGGGTGACGTCAGGAGTCGACCTGCCGGTTCACCCACTTGTCCCGATTCGCTGAAGACCATACGGTTGTGGCTCGCGGGCCTCTGGAACGGTCGGATAATGCAGGAAGAGACCGGGAGGAAAAGGGTTTCATTCAGGTGTCAGTCGGATTGGCTCGGAACGTAGCAGTAGGGCTTTTGTATATAAACCGCTCGTTACGGTGCAGAGAAAAAAGCACTCGTTACCCCTCAGAGCTAGCGTCTGACTTGCGACTGCGTCTAACAGCGTCACCTGCGACTTGCGAACTGCGACTGCGACTGCGTACTGCGAACTGCGAACTGCGATTTGCGACTTGCGACTTCGTCTCGGCCGAGCCTTCGACTCTCCTCTCTTGCATCCTCTGAGGATCACGGAGCTGTGACCTCACCTAACTTTTCTGTCTTTCGACCCTCGGTCTCGCGCCGCTGGCACTAAGCCTCGCGACTGTGCGACTACCTCGCGACCCGCGCCGCGCCAATCGCGCTTCGTTGTCCGACTCGCCACACACTCCCCTACCTCCCCGTTCGACGGTTGCGCCGCGAAGGGAACTCGACCTGACTCGCCTCCTCACACCCTTAGTCCCCAGCCTCGTCCCCTCGGCCCTTGGCTGTCGCCTTTCGGCCTTGTAGGAGAGTTGGGTGCATCATTTTGGAGCCCACCGCGAGGGGGCTTAAGGTTTCGAATCCGCCTTCAACGCGCCTCAACATCGCTCGATCTATCAACCAACCCTTCCTTCCACCATTGCCCCTCCGACTCTCGCGAACGAGTTAATCGCAGCGCGTGTTACCCGACTAATCGCGCTCTCGACTTCTACGCCCGACATAGAGCGATACAACTCCGCCATCGACTACGTACTACGCACCCTCGACCGCGGCGTTCAGTCGCTCGAACAAAATCCTCAAACCGACTTTTGGTTACAGGAAGACCAATTCGCGGACGACCCCGTACTCTCGCGATCGCCTTTAACTCCTGCGCGTAATCCCCTTTTGCCATCGTATCCACTTTCTCCACTTACTCCCCTATTCCCCACCTCATTCATGGCCGACGCTACTCCTGAGCCCGCACCCCAGCGTCCAGCGAACATGCCCGCGATGCCAGCCCGAGGCCACGCGACCGCGCCCGACTTCGACCCTACCCAGCCCCGAACCCTGCGACGTTTCTTCCAAGACATCGAGACCCTCTTCGAGCGCTGCGGGGTAGTCGAAGACCAGTCGCGCAAGCAATGGGTCGTTCGCTACATGCCCATCGACGTCGCAGACCTCTGCGAAACGCTTACTACGTTCGCCCCAGGCAAGTCGTATGAAGATTTCCGCACCGAGATTAAGTCGCTATACCCTGGGGCCGAGGACGAGCGCAAGTATACGATCGCAGACGTCAAGAGTTTAGTCGCGCGTCGCACTGCGAGCCCCATCCGCAACATCACCGAGCTATCAAGTTACTACCGCGAATTCTTCACGATGACGACGTACCTCATCAAGCAGCGGCGGCTCGCGGAGTCCGAACAGTCGCGCCTCTTTGTCGAAGGGATCACCCAGCCGTTGTGGGATCAAGTCCAGCTGCGACTCCACATCAAGTTGATCGACCACTACCCCGACGACCCTTACCCGATGAACGACGTATACGAGGCCGCCAAGTTCGTTCTGCATGGCACGCTCACCTCTGCGACTGCACAAGCCGCGCAACAATCCGCCGACGCGACTAACGTCAAGATGGAGGATTTCGCGCCCCTACTCAAGCTACTCGCACAAGCGGTGAATCGCGAAACCCAGTCGCGCGGATCGACGAGCAGCGCAGGCCCATCCAGCGGTGCAGCCTCCGATATGCGCAATGACGGAACTTGCCACTACTGCGGCAACGCGAACGATCGCATGTCGACCTGTGTGCACGTCGAAGAGGACATCAAGAACGGCCTAATCATGTGCAACGCCGAGAAGAAGATCGTCCTGCCCAATGGCGCATTCGTCCCGCGAAGCCTGCCAGGTCTGACGATGCGCGATCGCGTCTACGAGTGGCATCGTCGCAACAAAGCGAACAACGCGACTACAGGGCAGGCCAGCGGCATGCTTCTCGAAGTCGCCACGAACACGGAAGAATCCTCGAGCGACCCTGTCGTCGAAGCCAACTTCAACGCGCGAATCGAGCAGCTCGAGCGGGAGTTAATGGAGCTGCGACGGAAGCGTGTATTCGACGGCGTTGAGATCCCGGTACGGCGTTCGCGACCTCAAGGCGGCGACCCGAACAGAACGCAACCCCCTGTTACGGCGCCCCTGGCATCCCAAGAGAACCCTCCTGCGACTCGCGACAAAGACGACGCGAATGCGACTTCGCGCAACGATGGACCGGAGCATCCATACGTGAAAGCCAAGGATGCGATTCAACCGCCTCCCCAGCCCAGTCGCGTACCTCCTCCACCTGTCCCTGCGAAAGACGGCAGCAAGGAAGTCGCATACCGCAACCAGGTCCCGATCTACCAGTCCAAGCTAGCGGAGGAAGTCTTCGCGCGATCCATGAGGACCCCGACCGTCACGCTTACCCCTGAGGAGCTACTTTCCATCTCGCCCGAGGTCCGCAACAAGTTCCGCGAAGCGATTACGCCCAAGCGCGTCCCAGGCGGCGAGACGCGTACCGTAGCACTCAACGCGACTAGCATACCCGAGGAGCGAACGTGCACTGGAGAACCCCTCGAGCCTGGAGGAGTCGTGGTTCCAGATCCTTACTCGGTATACCTCAACAACTTCGATCGCGACGGACCGCGGCCAGCTCCAGTAGTCGCACGCGAATCGCACTCCTTACGGTCGATTGTCGGCCTCGTCAACAACCAAGAATACGTCGAGGCGATTGTCGACCCTGGCTGCCAGATCATAGCAATGTCGCGCGCGGTCTGCCATTCTCTCGGATTAGCCTACGACCCTATGGTGCGACTCGACATGCAATCGGCGAACGGCGAGCTCGATAAATCGGAAGGACTCCTGCGCAACGTACCTTTCCGCATAGGCAACATCCAGCTCTACCTCCAGATCCATGTCATTCGCGACGCAGCCTACGACATACTCCTTGGCCGACCTTTCGACGTCCTGACGCGTAGCGTCGTAAAGAACTACGCGAACGAAGACCAAACGATTACGATCGCGTGTCCTAACTCTGGCGAAATCGCGACCATACCCACCATACCTCGCGGATCCTGGCGCGCGCAATCGCAGCAAAACCCACACGCCCCGACCGAGGGTTTTTGACTTTCGAGGATTTGGTCGCAGACCAAGGAGAGGTCGCCCTGGTCATCACTGACGATAACGGAAAACCCTACGTCTCGGCTTACACAACGCGCCCCGATCCTCAAGTCTCTATCGTTTCCACCTATCTTTCGGCCTGCGATTCAGTCTCAGCTTTTCTCTCATCTCTTTACTCTCGCGACTCGACTCCAACTAGCATAACTAGCGAATCAACAAGTCTCGAAAAATCTGCTTTCCCTTTTGCGACTGCGACCACTGCGACCGCGACTATGACTGCGCCCTGATACCCCCCGTCTACACCGAGTCGCGCACCCGCGATTCTATCCTACATCGACCGCCTCCACCTCCTTCAACGCGACAACATCCCCTACGCGACCTACGCCGCGACCAAGAAAAAGTACAAGCCCGTCGCCCTCAAGACGCGTCCAGTTCTAGGCACCGTACCGGAGCGATTTCGCATCGTGCACAACATCACCGGCGATCCTCTCGCATCAATGCCAACGCTTCCAACGAACCCCGGCGATTACGTTCCCACCGGTCGCTATACGCAAGAACGCAAGGAGGCCTTCGACAAAGCGCACGGCGGCGACTTTCTGTGGCCTGAAGAGCGCAAACTTCTCCACCAGTTTATGTGTCTCCAGAACGAAGCCTTCGCGTGGTGCGACGAGGAGCGCGGTTGTTTCAAGCCCGAATTTTTCCCTCCGATCGAATTCCCAGTCGTTCCCCACACTCCTTGGGTGCAGAAGAACATCCCCATCCCCCCAGGTCTCTACAACGAGGTTTGCGCGATCATAAAGCGCAAGATCGCGGCAGGCGTATACGAGCCCTAGAACTCCTCCTATCGGTCGCGATGGTTCTGCGTAGTCAAGAAGGATGGCAAGTCGCTGCGACTCGTTCATAGTCTCGAGCCGCTCAACAAGGTCACGATTCAACACTCCGGCGTCCCTCCGACCCCCGACTACCTCGCTGAGCAATTCGCGGGTCGACCCTGCGGAGGGATGTTCGACCTCTACGTTGGCTACGACGAGCGACTCATCGCCGAGTCGTCACGCGACTTGACAACTTTCCAAACCCCCTTCGGAGCCCTGCGACTACGCACCTTGCCTATGGGTTGGTGTAACGCAGTACCTATATTCCACGACGACGTCACCTACATCCTTCAACCTGAGATTCCCGACCTCACCGTGCCGTACATCGACGACTGCCCAGGCAAAGGACCAGAGAGTGACTATCGCGATCGCAACGGCAAGTACGAGACCATACCGCAGAACCCCGGCATTCGGCGATTCGTTTGGGAACACTTCAACAATATGAATCGCATCGTCCAGCGCATCAAGTACGCCGGCGGAACCTTCTCTGGCACCAAGTCGATTATCTGCGCCCGCGAAATCATGGTGGTCGGGCACCGTTGTACGCCTGAAGGACGATTACCGGACGAATCGCGAGTCGCGGTTATCAAGAATTGGGGACCGTGCAAGGACCTCTCCGAAGTTCGCGCCTTCCTAGGGACCGTTGGAGTCGCAAGGATCTTCATTCGCAATTTCGCTCATCGCGCGCACCCCTTGGTACAGCTCACGCGCAAAGGCGTGCCTTTCGAGTTCGGCGAAGCTCAGATCAAGGCTCAAGAGGATCTCAAACAAGCATTGCTCGAATCGCCAGCGTTGCGACCGCTCGACTACAACTCCCCCGCGCCAGTTATCCTCGCAGTCGACACCTCGTACATCGCGGTCGGATACCACCTTTGTCAGTGCGACGAAGAGGACGAGCGGCGACGCTACTACAGTCGATTCGGCTCCATCACGCTGAACGAACGCGAATCGCGATTCTCCCAGCCCAAGCTCGAAATCTACGGCCTCTACCGCGCATTACGAGCTCTCAAGATTTACCTCATCGGCGTCCGGCGATTGTGTGTCGAAGTCGACGCGCGATACATCAAGGGCATGCTCCAGAATCCCGACTTGGCCCCAAGTGCAAGCATCAATCGCTGGATTGTCACCATCCTCACCTACCACTTCGAGCTCATCCACGTCCCTGGTTCATCGCACGCACCCGACGGTTTGTCGCGACGCTACCCCCAGCCCGGCGACGCAGCGCAAGAGGACGACGACTTCGAGGACTGGATCGACAAGCTGCACGGATTCCTCCACCAGATTCTCTCCATTCGCACTGCGTCGGCAAGATCGCGTTCCCCGGTCCAACTGCTCGCCCTTGCGACTGGGGACAGTCGAGATCTTAGTGAGGGGGAGGAGCCAGCTGCTGCCAACCCAGACGCGATTGAACACGAATCGCAAGAATCGCAAACCGAGTCGAACGAAGTCGAGCTACCGATGTCCGAGGTCGCACGCAAAGCCGAGGAGCGTCTTTACGAAGTCGCGAACTGGCTACGCACCCTCGCCCGCCCAACAGGTCTTACCGACGCCGCATACACCGCCTTCATCAAGTACTGCACGCAGTTCTTCATCGACGGCGACCGACTTTGGAAGAAGGACCCTCGGGGAGCACACAAGCTAGTCGTATTCGCACCCAAGCGATTGGCGATTCTCCGACAAGCTCACGACGACGTTGGTCACCGAGGACGATTCGCGACTCAGCAGCTAATTGCGGAGCGATTCTGGTGGCCGTTCTTGCGCGAAGACGTAGCGTGGTATGTCCGAACCTGTCATTTGTGTCAGGTCAGGCAAACGCGCCAAGTTCTCATCCCACCCAAAGTCGCGACCCCGGCACCCCTATTCACTAAGGTTTACATCGACAGCATGTACCTACCGGTGTCGGGTGGGTATAAGCTCATTGTTCAAGCCCGCTGCTCGGTTAGCCACTTTCCAGAATGGCGAATGCTGCGACGCGAAACGGACAAGACGATCGGCGACTGGATTTATCAGGACTTGCTCTGTCGATGGGGCGCTCTGGCCGAAATCGTTACCGACAACGGTGCCCCGTTCGTCAAAGCGTTGCGATACCTCGAGAAGAAGTACAAGGTCCATCACATCCGGATTAGCGGCTACAATTCGCGCGCGAACGGTATCATCGAACGTCCTCACTTCGATGTGCGACAAGCATTATTTAAAGCAGCTGACGGCGACGAAACCCGTTGGTCGCAAGTCGCGCACTCGGTCTTTTGGTCGGAACGCGTTACCATCCGAAAGCGCATGGGCTGCTCGCCATACTTCGCGGTAACAGGGTGCCACCCAGTACTTCCCTTCGATATCGCGGAAGCAACGTACCTACAGCCAGCACCAGCGTCCATCCTCTCCACCACCGATCTCATAGCGCGCAGAGCAATCGCACTCCAGCGACGTCAAGAGCAGCTAGCCCATCTCCACGAGCAGGTCTATCAAGCACGAGTCCAAGCAGCAAGAAAGTTCGAACGCGACCACGCTGCGACTATTCGCGATTTCGACTTCAAACCAGGCGATTTAGTCCTCATGCGACACACACAAATCGAGAAGTCCCTCAATCGCAAGATGCGCCCTCGATACACCGGTCCACTCATCATAATCGCAAGAAACCGAGGAGGAGCCTACGTTATCTGCGAACTCGACGGGACGGTATTCCATCGACCTATCGCTGCGTTCAGACTCCTGCCGTACCTCGCCCGCAAGAACATTCCCTTACCCGACAACTTCGCCGACATTTCTCAAGCGCGACTAGAAGAACTAGTGTCTTTGAACGACGACGGCTCAGACGATATCGACACCGAGGTTATTGGCGGACCCGACCTCGACGACGACACAGCGGACTTACCCCAGGAGTAGTCGCGCGACCATACCACTTTCCTTCGATTATGTCTCTGTTCTTACTTGTACAGCATTAGCTTACTTTCTTTGTTTTTATACTAGATCTTTGAAGTCGCGATACCGGCGAATCGAACGAATCGCGGGCGATTGCGCAAGCCTTCAACAAGGTTTTGGCTGTGATGATCTACTGAGCCTTACCTCGTCTTTTCTCCTTTTCGGACGCCTGGCTCACCCCAATCTCCACTCACTTTCTCTATTTCGCGGTTCAAGTTATAATACAGCCTGCCTGTCTACGCTACGGGCCAGGGTCCAAGTCTTCGGCCGACCAACCCACCCCTAGGATTCCCCGCTCCAGCTCCTGGTTGGCCTCGGTCGCTTCGTTAATGACGCGAATACGGAGCCGCAGCAGCTCGCGCTCCTGTCGAAGGGCCCGTACGTACAAGCGGTCCTCCTCCGAAAGGTGGGGCCGCTGGAGTAAGTCGTCCTCTAGCCCCAGTGTGCTTACCCGGGTACGTGGCGAAGCTTCGACGCGAAGAGGGAGTCGCGCGACTCGAGTAGGCACCGGCGACGACAATGCCGTGCTCGTACCCCGCAAAAAGAGAGCCGGCTCCCCGAACCGATTGAGGGGGACCTCCGAGACTAGCCAGGTCTAGTCAGCGCGCGCGAACTCAAGTAGTGCGCGTAAGACTTACCAGGCTGTGTCTCCTCGAGCACCGCTGCGTCGGGAGCAGCGCTCGGTCGCGTAAGGGCCGCGGCGACTTCCTGACCACTCTCTCGAGCAGCCCCCTCCGCGACTCTATTCGCGACGCGCGGCACCGGCCTCACGACCTCCTTCCCCTTTGCTGGCAACGAGGCGTCCCGCTCGGCAGAGGCGCGCGACGGCGTAGTCGCAGGCAGCTCGTCCTCCTCGTCAGTCGTGGCCTCTTCGCTGAGCGTGCAACCCTTGCGACTATGAGCGCACTTGTCGCATTTGGCGAAGCCCACTCGGAAGTGGCAGTCTTTGGCCTGGATGCCGAGTCTGCGACATCGTCGGCACTGAAGCACGGACAGAGTCAGCAATAGGGCGAGAAGAAGGCACAAGAACTACTCACCACGGAGTCGAGGTTGCGCTCACGCGGCACGGACCCATCCTTGTTTACTTGGGGGGGAATATCGGTGTCCCCGCGGCGCCTTCGCCTTTTGACCGGTGCACTGGCCCTCGACTCGCGCGCCGCCCCACTCCCCTTTGCTCTCGCACCACTCGAGGTAGTACGCGCCTTCTTGCGACTAGGGGGTTGCGACTCCTCCTCGTCGGTACTCTCGTCGTTGTCGTCCTCTTCTTCAGGGGCGTCCGTTGTTGCCTCAGGAAGGGGCTGCCGCACGGTAAGGGTCACGCGTGGCAGCCGATGCGACTGGGTAGTGGGACGGCCACGCGATGTTGTTCGCAACCCGGCTTCGCTGTCGTCCAAGCGCCGCGACAATGCAGCCAGTCCGCCCGATCGTGTACGCTTGCGCGACTCGCGCGCCAGCCGGTCGAGTGTCCGCAGGAAGACGGGGCCGTAGCCCGGGATCGAGTGGGGGACGGAGAAGTCGAAATGGTCGCCCACCTCCTGGATGGCGCGCTCGACCTGCGCCTCGAGCAGTTCAGGATCGAAATCCTCGGCCGCCGCTATCTGCTGCTGGGAGGTTAGTGCGCTAGTCGCGGCTGCACCGACGCCACGTACTGCCGTGCGACAGAACACCGCCACCCATTGCTCGTAGTCTTCAGGCTCGGCAGGCGGGGCAGGGACGCACATCCACAGTTCGTCGAAGAATTCCGGCACGGATGCCGCGCGCACGCGCTGTGCTTTCTTGCCGGTAGAGGCACCAGCGTTCGAGGAGGAGGCAGCGGCGGTGTTGCGGGACATGGCGAGCGATGAAGACAGAGCAGGAGTCAACGAGAGGGAGTCGCGAGACGCCGCGCTTATCGATAATAGCGGAGTCGCAGCTGCTAGGCGCTGGCGAACCACGGACACGTTGTCGTCCACGAGGCGTGCCGTCCAGAAGCCAGAAGCAAGGACAGCCTACGCACCTGCCTGGGAAGTCAGGATCTCAGTGAGGGGGAGATGATACGACCTCCGCGTTTTCGGTCGCGGAATCTACTCAACCTACACGGACGATCGCTCGAATCGCAGTCGCGCACCGAAGACAATACCCGCGACTCGCTGGCGGTAGGCGCTACACCCGCGGCGGCGACTACGAACTCTCGCGACAGCGATTGCCGACCGCTGCGGAGAACATTGCGCTCACTCCGATAGAACCGGTAATCGGCACACCCAGTGCCCGACCCGCGACTGCGACCGAACCGACCGTCTTTGCAACTCCGTTCGCGAATCGCGCTCGGCATCCTACATCGCGCCTTACGATATCCCCTGCCGTGACCAGGTGGTGACGGTATGAACCCTCGGGACATCGGGAAGGATCGGATTAGGAGCGGCCAATCAACGAGGGAGTTCGCGGCCTTATCAGGAAGAGCCTCGACTAGCCTGCCCGACGTGGTTACCCGAAGATCCGGATCGACGCAGCGCGACGGCGGGAGGCCCACTTTGGGTGACGTCAGGAGTCGACCTGCCGGTTCACCCACTTGTCCCGATTCGCTGAAGACCATACGGTTGTGGCTCGCGGGCCTCTGGAACGGTCGGATAATGCAGGAAGAGACCGGGAGGAAAAGGGTTTCATTCAGGTGTCAGTCGGATTGGCTCGGAACGTAGCAGTAGGGCTTTTGTATATAAACCGCTCGTTACGGTGCAGAGAAAAAAGCACTCGTTACCCCTCAGAGCTAGCGTCTGACTTGCGACTGCGTCTAACAGCGTCACCTGCGACTTGCGAACTGCGACTGCGACTGCGTACTGCGAACTGCGAACTGCGATTTGCGACTTGCGACTTCGTCTCGGCCGAGCCTTCGACTCTCCTCTCTTGCATCCTCTGAGGATCACGGAGCTGTGACCTCACCTAACTTTTCTGTCTTTCGACCCTCGGTCTCGCGCCGCTGGCACTAAGCCTCGCGACTGTGCGACTACCTCGCGACCCGCGCCGCGCCAATCGCGCTTCGTTGTCCGACTCGCCACACACTCCCCTACCTCCCCGTTCGACGGTTGCGCCGCGAAGGGAACTCGACCTGACTCGCCTCCTCACACCCTTAGTCCCCAGCCTCGTCCCCTCGGCCCTCGGCTGTCGCCTTTCGGCCTTGTAGGAGAGTTGGGTGCATCAGCGTACGCGGCGCCTATAGAGGGGGCACGTACGCGTCCCCTATTATGAGGGACCGCGTACTCAGCGCCTATAGAGAAGGGGCGCGTACGCGGCGCCTATAGAAGGGACGCGTACGCGGCCCCTATTATGAGGGACCGCGTACTCCGCACCTATTATGCGACGCCGCGTACTCTGTGCCTGCGGAGGCGAGTGCCTTGCGCCTACTGAGGCACACCTAACTATCTACTGCTCTATATACATGATTTAGGTAGTGCAATGCCCCGACAGGGCCTCTGTGGATCAACGGTTTGAGCTCTGGTTTGAGCTCGTCTCCCATTGGGTCACATGTCCAGCCCTGTGCAGATGCACATCTGGCGGAGGCACTCGGTCATTTCATCATGTTATGCAGTGTGAGGCAATGCTACATAACATGCGTGGAAATGACCAAATGGCCTTCGTCGATGCGCAGATGCATCAGGACGTTTTTATTATTGGAGTAGACATTGATGCCAAAAACACGGAGAATGTTTTCAGTCCGGACGGTCTTCTTCCGCCCAATCAGAAGAGGGGGCGCATACTCGGCGCCTATAACGAGAGGGGCCGCGTACTCCACGGAAGGCGGTACTCAAAAGAGAACCCTCACAGCAAGGGTGGGTTGCAACCAATTGCGTGATATGCTGATGTTGAGCATAGAGTTTAGCAGAGTGGGTGCCTGGAGCAACAGGTCGGTGCGGCACACTTTGGTGCACGTGGTCTATGGGATGTGATTGCTCCTATTGGACCCATTCCAGTCTTTCCTTGAATACGACCACCATCACTATGGCGGCAAACAAACGAAGTAGACGATCCCGGCCCCTGACATTGGCAGAGGCAGAAGCCCAATGCAAAGGGTACATGGTGGCGCGAAGTCGCAAGCGCATGAAAGCCGGAAAACCCTACGACATCATTCACATAGCTCCTGCATCTCAGCAGGCAGGCCCTAGCTTTCAGTCTCGTTTCGATGATTCTACGTCACAGGATGGGCTCTTGGAGCAACCACCCGCCGATGGGGGTGTGTTGGAAGATCACACGACCTACTTTGGACCTCAAGATGGGCGACAGAAGCCTGGTAGGGCTCCTGGCTTGGTGTGTGAAAAGTAGTTCCAGACTGCAGCGGTGTTCATGTCGAAAATAGTCGCAGGCCGAAATGATGCACGATTGGTTGCCTTATCGGGATTTGTTTCTAGAGACAATCATAGATCTCGAGGGGCCGAAGGGTTTACGGACTTGTGCGGGATGCTCCGCCAATTGGAGCCCGTGGAGGTGCATGGACTGCCTAGACCTCCCCGCTCTCTGCACCGCTTGCTGCCTTACCCGGCATGCACATGACTATCTCCATCGAATCGAAAAGTGGACTGAAAGTCAAGTTGATGCGGGTTCACATCGTGAAGGCGCGGGCAGCGCCTTCTTCAGTGGACCGGATAGTGATGAAGAGGACGAAGAGGAGGATGACGACGAGGCAGCTGAAGGGGAGGAGGATGAGATGGATGAAGCATTTGTTCCGCCACCGGCAGGACAGGGGCCGATCCAGAGTGAAGAAGGTAAGTTGGATTGTGGCTATAGGACTTTACGCTAACAACACCGGCCATTCGTAGGCTTCTACCAGAAGAGCTCGCTATGTGAGGTGGGGCTTACAGTTTACTTTGGCCATGACGGCGAATGCTGCCCCCGCTCTTCGGCAGTGACGAAGCTGACAGTGGTTGACATCACCGGGGTCCATTCCTTGCGGATTTGTTGGTGTCGCTGTCAACTGCGAGAAGATCCGCTACAGTTGCTTTCGGCTCGCCTATACCCGGCTTCGATGAACTGTCCGCGTACTGCATTCACGTTCCGCCTACTCGATGACTTCCTTTTAAGCAACAAGATATCCGGCTGTCCGGCCCAGAGCTACTATGACCAGGTTAGACAGCTGACAGATTCCGCCTTCCCCAACAAGGTGCCAGTGCGTGTCTCTCCAATAGAAACCTTGTGTATCTATCACTCATATGAGCAGAATTCATGGATTTGGGCGCTTGACGTAGGCGGTGACACGGAGAACGCTGAATGGCTGGATGAGTGTAAGTGGCTCCGCTTACCTCCCCGGATATCATGCTGACCGCCTACCAGTACACCGAGTGAATTGGCTGCGCCAGAAGGCGGTTACAGATCGTTGGGACGAGCAGTATATCCTGGTGGGGGAAGAGATGAAGCAGACGGTGCGTTCATTTGAACACCGCGTTCAAATGTGGAAGAGGTTATGTCAGGGGAGCGACGGACGGCGGGCTTATGCGAGGAGGCAGGCTTTTGTTTGGCAGTCATTAGCAGATGATGCCCGTGCAGAGTTTCAAAAGTACATAGCATTGGAGTAGTTGGTACCGTCATTGGGCATGGCGTTATTAGTTTACTTTACCTACTAGCAGTTCCCACCTCGACGTTTTGCAGACCCAAACTGCCACATGATGTGATGCATGCGATGATATCTATATAGCGAATGCGAATGTACACCGATACAGTCCGTATGAAGCCCGCTCAGAGTCTGTCCAATATGTCCGCCTCCTGCGCCCACGGAATCTCCGGTATGTGTGCCCACTGGTACAATGCGTCCTTGACAAACCACGCGAAGGAGATGCGATTACCTTCATAGGGCATCACCTCGTGCTCAAACACGCGCGACGCGAGAGCCAGGATGGAGCCCGGGGATTGTCGAAAGTCGTATGGGCTGTTAGTAAGGTGGATATGACCACCTTTGAATTCCCCGACCGCCGCGATGACGTCCAGAGACGAGTACGGTCCACCTGTGTCGCGGTGAGGCCCAATGATGCGGTTGTTGATAACCTGCATCCCGGTGAAGCACGACGACCACTTGGCCATCACCTCCTTGAACGGCTCTTGATCGGCAAGCTGATCGTTCAGTGCCATTCCGTAGCGAAATTGTTGAGGGTGTATGATGGCCAATATGGCAGATATGATGGCGTTGGGGGCATACACCTTCTCCAAGAACGCTGCGCCGCTTTCACGGTTCTCTCTCGTAAGAGAACTGGAGACGATGGGCGAGTGGCCGCTCAAAGGCTGAAACACTGTGAGTGATGATTGACACAAGATGGGCTGGTCACGTACTGAGCGACCGGTCGGGAATAGCGCGGGCGAAAAGACGGGCACTCCTAGAGGAGGAGCGACCCCCTCTGGCTGTTGGAAGAGGGCCGCCTGCCGCCGCCAGCTGCCCTTTTGTCCCGGGCCTAGGGGCTTCTTCTCTTGTAGTTGACGAGGTATCAACAACAAGCTGGCCTGAAGTTCAGCCTACCAGCTAGATATCAGTGGCAGTCATGCGCGGGCGACAAGTGGCTCACCTGGACATCGGGCAGGAGAATGTCGGGTAGGTAACACCCCACTATGACCCCAAACTCATCCATGAGCAGTGTTGGCGTCATGATCAGTTTATTCACCTGCTCGGAGGCGGATCCGAAGGCGTTGAGCTGCGCGGTGGCTCCATCCCGCGTACCGTCCCTCGTCTCGCGAAGGGCATTTGAGTACCGGACAGCGTCGAGCTTTTTAATACAAACTATTGAAAATGCACTGTCAGGACGACGCGATTGTTGTCATAAGAAAGAATGCTACTTCGGTTCTTAATGGCGACCGCAAGTACGGACGCCGCCATTACGCATTGCATTCTGAAACTTGCCTTCAGAGTGGACGGCTGGTAGGCAGGAATGTCATCAGTAGGCACCGTGTCCGGGTTGCCAAATTCCTCGGGCAGAAGGCGGCGTAAGGCGCGTTGACATTCCACCTGGAGAACGGCCTCTGCAATGCGCGCCAAGGTGCTACCTAGTTCAGTAGATCAGCCCTCTGTGTGGCCTGATGCGTCTGTCAATGTACCTGTGGGGCTCGACATTTCTGGACTGGAAGTTGACAGGGATAGTGAGGATGATGGTTTTGATGAAAGATGGAAAGATGACGATCGCAATGTGAACCGTGGGGTACAAAGCCACGCAATCTAGATTGGATCTTATTTAATGGAGATGTACAGATAGCCTTTTCATGGACGCTCTATCCCATTCAGAGTAATACGATCAGAGCGGCACCACCCACCGAGTTGCCGTGATCGGATATTTATCCCGACGCCGGGTACCATCAATGAGCGGGCCAAGAAAATATATCGAGCCTTTGCAGGTTAGACCCAAATTGCTACATGACAACGGTGGTGGTTAAACTACCTTTCGCTGAGTATGAGAAGCTGTTGGGGGCTCTCAGGCTGTTCAAAGACGTGCGTATCACCTTCGGGAATGCCAGCTCCAGCACCCTGCAGTCGCCATCCAGGCCGGGACCTTCAAGCAAGCCAAGGCCAAGGCTGATATACTCCGACAGCCTCACCAGTGCAGAGAAGGCGGTCATGCCGGCAACAAGTAACAAGTCCATAGCAATTCCTTCCATTGCTAGGGCATCACCACCGCCTTCCATCCCTGTTTTGCCCTCCATCCCGAAGCGCCTCCAAGCCACCGGGTTCCCCACCCTTCCAGCAAACATGGTATCCAGCCCTCCTATCCCAGTGGTGCTGACGCCGTCCCCCGCGCCTTCACCACTTCTTGGGCTGGTGCTGTCTACTCTGCAGCCATTGGAGGATCCCTCGCCAACTGTATTGGTGCAACCTGCTGAACCCGGGCCAGAAGGCGGAGTATGCGGCGACACCCCAGGAACAACAGAAACGAATAAGAGTGTGGAGATGCCACCACCGCCTACACCGCCTACCTTAGTCGAGGTTGGTCCTAAGCGGCCATCGCCAGGGCCCTCTGAAGATGGCGGTCAACCAGCCAAACGACAGAAAAGGAGGGGGCAGGGCGAGGAGTCTGGCACGACGAAACCGCCTTCCCCGCCCACTCAGGTACCATCCCGCTCTGCTCGACCACAGAGAACCTGAAAGCTACCACTGCGCTTCCAACCGTAGCATTATAATGTACATTAGTATGAGGGGCTTGCTAATAGTAAGCCGCTCCACCTCTACATCATTGACTTGATGATATGTAGTCCTAATGGAGTCGTTAGTCTGTATGTCCCGTCACCATGTCAAATTAACCACTTCTGACCGACAGAGTGTGTCTCTACGAGCTCTGGCAGTACCCGTAGAATGAATGGTTGGAATAGTATCTAGAGCTGTTTTTGACCCATGTAGTAAGCGGCTGCATTCATACGCTCGCCATCACAACAGAAGCCGCACAGATTAATCCATCACAAAGTTAAATACAGCAGGTACAGCGCATACTACAGTCCGTGTGTCCGTATGAATACTAGTTGTCCAGTTGAGGTACCCTACTCCGATGTGTCCATGTCCACGCTGCCATCGTCTTCGCGAATCTCACCCTCCTCAAGCACAGCAGGCAGAGCTGGCTGCGGACCCGCACTCGCAGAACCCGCCTCCTCAGCACTCGGCGCAACAACTGGCTGCGAGAGAAGGCATTCTCCACCCGCAGGGTTGGCCTTCGCCTTCTCCTGCTCAGCCTCCGGGGTGCCCGGTGCAACGACAAGCTGGGAGAGGTGTTCTGGACTCACCAGCTTGGCCTTCGCCTTCTCCTGCTCAGCTGGCGAGACCCAAGTCTTTGCCACTGGCCGCCCATCCGCTCTGCTGGAGTAGCCCGGTGTAGGCGGGACGCTGAACGCCCGCAGCGTGATGGGCGAGCGCGCGGCATCCACGCTGGCCTGTCTGCAAAGGGCCGAGGTCGGTGATGTCGACTGGACTCTTGGAGTGAGCCCGGCCAAGGTACGCGCCACACCCACTGACAGAGCAGGCGTGGCCTGGCGACTTCGCCTCATGCTGAGGAGGTTGGGCAGAGGAGGGAAGGCGGCAGGGTCGTGCTGGGCTGGCGCAGGCATGGCCGCAGGGGTGGCCAGACGGGGGGTGGATGGCGGGGCCGGCGATGCAGCCCGAGGAGTCGTTGCACCGCCTTGCTCCGGTGTCTCCTGTTTGGGCGCGTTTGCTTGGAGAAGGCGCCTCACCTCCGCTGCGACCAAGTCCATGAGCCGGTCTTCCAGCTGCTGGTTGCGCTCATCCTGCTGGCGTAGTGCACCTTCGAGCGACGCCTCCCGCTCCTCCATGGTAAAGGCCATCCCCTGGAAACTCAGGGTCAGTGCTTGGTGCCGCGCACCCCACGCCTCCTCGACCTGCTCCAGAACCTCGGCCCGGATTTTTTTCGCATCCGGTATGTTGAGCACCTTTTGCTCAAGCTCACCGATGCACTCCTCCTGCTCAGCGCGTAATGCCCTGGCCTCCTCGACTTCGTTGGCGAGGGCCTCATTCGCCTGGCCGAGCTGCTCAAGCTCCTCCTGCAGCCTCCTCACCCTCTGGCGGAGTCGGGCCCCTGCCGCCTTCTCCTCGGTCAACTCCTCCTGGGCCTGCACCACCTGACCCTCCAGGTATCCTACCTCATCCGCCAAGCTGCGGACACGGCCCCGGAGGAAGGCGACCGTCGCCATGTTGCCCGCAGAAGGCGCTGGCGGGCCAGCCTCCTGGGTCGCCTTCGTCGGCGCCGCCTTCGCGAACAGGGGTCGGGGCGCAGGCTGCAACTTCGTAAGCACACGTTGAACGGGTAAAGAGTAGTACTCACCCTTTTCTTTGGCACGACGGGCTCGTCGTCGTTGTCGATGTCAATGGGCGAGCCCAAGGGGATGGGTGCCCGAGCTCTCCCCTTACCCTTGTCTGCCCTCGCCTTCGGGGCCGCCTTGCTCGTCTCGAGCTCCACGTCGGTGTCGTCGACTTCCACGTACGCGGGCAAGCCCTTGCCCCCGTCGAAGTCCTCGACGAGGCTCGGGGACACGGGAATCGGCCCCGCAGGGACTAGGGGACGTGGCCGGGGTCGCTCTGCCCTGTCGCCGCCGGAAGTCCCCGCTGGACCACCTGCTGCGACGGCAGGCGGTGTGGGTGCACGGACGGGCGGGGTAGCTGCATGGGGAGAGGGCAGCAGTGGTACGCGGGGAGGGGTGGGAGCCCGAGGAGGGGGAGATGGCAGGCGCAATGGCGATGCTGCGCGAGGGGCCGGGGAGGGCAAAGGGGCAGGCGGGGTTGGGGTGTGAGGAGCTGATGATGGTGCCGGTGGTGGCACAGGAGTAGGCGGCGACGGTGCGCGCACTGGCGGGGAGGGCACAGGGGCGAGGGGAGTTGGAGTGGGCGCGGGAGGCGAAGGCGGCTGAGCTGGGGGAGAAGGCGGCCGCTCACCCTCACTGCCTGGCGCGTCAGTCTGTGCATCAGTCTGCGCGCCCCAGGGCTACGACCCCGCCTTTGTTGGCCGCCTTCGTGAAGGCGCCAACCCAGGCCGCCTTCTCTCCTTGCGCCGCCGTCGCGAGGTTAGGTTCAAGGTATGCTTTCCATCTCTTCCCGCTTACTGGGCTGACGACTCCGCAGGTCAACTACCACGGCCAAGAGATGATTGTCTCCCGCAGCACCGAGCCAGGAGGTAAGTGCGCCTACTCACTCCGTCGTACATGACTGATGTGCTTCAGAGGGCGGATATGTCATGCACGGCGAGGGGCTGCCCGACAACCTGCCTCCGGGGTCCAATCCCCCACCCGCGTTCAGGGACAAGGATGGCCTCGAATACTGGCACATCAAAAAGGTCCATCAAAAGCGCACTAACCCGGCAACAGGCGAAGAAGAGTTCTTGGTCGAGTGGGAGGGGTACACTGACTTTGAGTGGCTACCCGCAGAGAATGTTGCAGGATTGCCGGAGGCGAAGGCTTTGAAAGCGGGAGGTGGAGTATTCGGACCTTTCTAGTTACAATGCAGCTGTGTTTTATATCTGTACAATCAATTGGGTCAGTCAACTGCTTGTGGTCCCCGCCTACTCAACCTGAAGCATGTTCATGGCCCCGCCTTCTGCCCCGCCTACTCTGTGCGGGCACCTGCCCGCCAACTTCACGCCTTCTATCACTGACACTTGATTGATGTAATCTAGTTCACCCCCCGCCTACTCGGCCCAAGCACCAGCCCTCCAACTTCACGCCTTCTATCACTGACACTTGATTGATGTAATCTAGTTCACCCCCCGCCTACTCGGCCCAAGCACCAGCCCTCCAACTCCACACTGTACCACCGCCTTCTCACCAGATCTTGATCATGCTCATGACCCCGCCTTCTCTCCCCGCCTACTCGGCGGGGGCACCCGCCAGCCAACTCCACGCCTACTCAGCCCAAGCACCTTCATTCTCGCCTACTCTAAGCACATGTGCCAACTCCACGCCTTCTACCGCGCATACTCAGTACCCCGCAAACAGCAAGAGAACATTGACCCCTTCGCCACCCACTGTCCGCCTACATGAGCCAGCCAACCGATCCATTTACTCATCAGCCGATGTTTGTCAACGTATCGTCATTCTGCGAACCGACCCATCCACCCAGGCAGCCACTTCATCTACCTCGCACCCTATGTTTGCTAGCTGATCATGATCAGCCTACTGCCAAGGAACCAACCAGCCCCGCCAACCCAGTCACATACCCCTCCTGCCTCGCCTACTACCCAGCCAACCGATATTGGGTATCTGATCATGACTACATAACCCCCCTACCTACCAGCCGACATTGGCTCCCCAATCACCGTCCTCCCAACCCACCTGAAGACCCCCTCCCGCCTACCCCTCCACCCGATATTAGGCGTGATCACCATCCGCCTATTACCGGGGCATCGGCCGACATCGGGTCGCCTATACAATTGGGTGCTCGGACACCTCAGTTGACTGATGGGTATTGGCGACTTGCGCTGCCTGGTGTGTAATATTACGCCGCTGCCCTCACTCCCGGAGCAACCGGGCGATGCCCCGAATGTCGATCGCGTGGATGCTTCTGTGCCCGCTCTGGCCGTACATTGCGCTGCTGTTGGTATAACTGAAGATATGGTGCTGTCGTTCCTGTTCCGTTGGGCACGCTCGTATCTGGAGAGTTCTGCGTCAGGCCTGAGTGCCGGACTGCACCAGAACGGCGCGGCGAATTCGCCCGAGGACCTCGATGAACATGAAGAGCCCACCGATCAGCCACCGGCACCGTCTACTGCCTCCGTTGACGCGGAAATGACAGAGGATGTCGGTCGTATGTAAGGCACGGTGTCCTTCCTCAATGAACGACCGCACGTGTATCGTATACCACCGTTCTTCCTTCAGCTCATTCAACTTCTAGCCCATGGCCTTTGCCCACCGACGACGACTTTCCCTCGTTGCCATCCACTGTCTTTACCGAAGGCACACTCATTTATCTCGGACTGCTCGCGACGGCACTCGTGTCGTCGTAACCACACTCGTTAATTGTGTTTGTTCTCCTCGACGACTCTCGTTATACATCGCTTCGGCCAGAGGGGGAGGATGTAAGGTAGCTTACGTAGGCACACAGTCGCGCCACCCTGACCGGTAACGGCCGGTGGCTCGATACGGTTCGGACGCGCTCGTAGCTACTCCTTAGTCTTTCTACCATCTCGCTGTACTAGCTTTCGTTGTCAATCTAGACCTCGTACTGCTTACCTGGCGAGCCCGAAGGACCAACCCCTCTTACAATCTAGATCATCTTATTCGTTGGGCCCATCACGCAGCCTCAGGCCGATGCTCCGTTCCGCGGCTCTGACGCCAGGTCTCTGGGCCCTAGAATCACGTCGCACGTCAACATCATCCACCAACGGCGTACGAGTGCCTTACCTTCTGGTTCTTCGTGCGCTGGTACTTGATCCTTCGAGAGAACCATTCCTTCGAGGTCTGCCCGCTGTTGAAGATCTCCTTGTTAGTGGCGTTGGCGACGGCATCCGCCACCATGGCGCTCTCCTCGGTGAGAGCGCGGAGGACAACAGCGTCGCTCGGACGCGTAAACATGGCGAGAGACCAGCGGGGCAGGACGGCTTGAGCTCCAGGAGAAGGGCTGGGTAGGTTGAGTGGATTCGTAAGCGACGCTCCTGCTCCTCGATTTGCTACGCTTACACTACACGGTGCAGATTCGACTTCAGTATACCGCCGCTGAAGATATACATCGCGTCGCCAAGGTTGCACACGGCGTGACCTGGAATCGGCTGGAGATACTGCGTCGATTGAATGCGCACTAGCTTGCGGCAGAGCCACATACCTTGATGTACTGCCATTTATCGGAGCCCGGTGGCATGACCTGCAAACCCCCGAGTCGGTTGTGCAGGAAAGTCTACGTGAAGCAGATGCATCAGTTAAACCGCACTGCTGCCCAGAGCGTAGTTGAAAGGTACAGCTGACCATCGATCCAAAGTCAGTGTGAGCTCCGAGCGCCGCCTTCTCTTCCGATATTCCACCCGGCCGGGGAGGGTTCCGGATGCATCGCGTCTCGCTCCCACTGGTCTCGTCGAGCCGATGCAGCACGGCGAGCGTGCCCGCCTTGAAGCCGAGCTTCTTGCCGAGGATCTCCATGAGCGTGCGGTTCACTTCAGCGGAGTGCTGCACGAAGGGGCGTATGGCGCTCTCCATGCGCGCGTTCACCGTCGCCGGGTACGTGCGGTGGACGGGCTCAGGCCACGCAAGCGCGTCGTCCTGGGCGATGTTGATGAACTCGACCGTGTCGAGCGCGCCAGTCTCATCGACAGCGTTCGCGCCAGCGGCTTTGTATCTGGTGAGGCGGATGTAAGAGCAAGTGGAGTATTCATGCGCGAAACATTACCCGAAGGACATGCCGTCGTCGCCTTGTTCGAACTTCATCTTCTCTTCGAGAGGCAGGCGCATTGTCTCCTCGCCCATGTCGAACATGGCGTTGACCAATTCATCGGCGCCATGGTTCTTCATACTAAGAACAGGAGATGAATGTAAAGCTCTATCCGACATGACAAGTGATGCTTACTACCAGAAGCCGAGGGTAGTTGCTGCCGTCCAGAACTTGTCAATTTCTTGTGCGTCCTCCGCCTTGAGTAGCTCGTAGTCGATGATGAGAAGAGGGTGTGTAGGGACGTCATCTGGGAATGGAGGGTAGCTGATGAGGCCTGGCATGATTGCGATGTTGTCGTGATGTCGAAACTCTGCTGTGCAATCCTTGCTGCGTCAAGCGAAGCAAACCGTGCCTTTATATACGTCGGCCGCGAAAAACACTGTCTGTTCGCGATGTCTCTATAGGTTTCGTTTCCTACAACGCACCCGCATCCAGGCGACATGGGGCTACTGACAGTATAGAGTCGGATGCTCTAAAGGAGATATCGGAATCGTACCGGCAGAAGAGCACATCGGTCGCCGTTATGGGCAGGTGTCTCGTGTCCAAGCATTGAAATTGCATGCTCCTTGGGGTAGAGTACTACTTGCGCCGACGCAGCTTTTGGCTTTGACATGTAGGCCTCCGGTGCGTCAGCGCCACACTGAGACACAATACCGTGGACACGATGTTTCACGTGGCTCCATGTAGGGCTTGCCGGCTGAACAGTAGTTCTTGTACGAGGGCTGTGCGTCAGGACCTTACCGTGAGTTCCAAGGGAAGCAGACATGGGGGTAGGGTACATGATATCAGCGATATCATACGGGAGCTGCAAACGACTCTTGCGAGCTGGGGTTCCCGGAGGTCGCTTCTTACATCTCGAAGCCTCCGGCGTTCGGTGATTGGGCGTCCTCGGTGTATATAGTACTTTGGCATAGGGACGTAGGAGTCATGACACTCATGGCGATCATCATATGCGGGGCGGAAGTGACTCACCGCATGGTCTGATGCAGATGCAAGAGCCACGCAGTAACAACATAGCGTTTTCTGCGGCCTTGTTCAGCATGTATGACCTGAGGGTCCCGATGGGTATACATCTCTGGGTATTACTCACACGACCAGCTATCATTTGCGACGGTACTGAGAGGGATTTGTCTCAGCCCGGAGCTCAAGAATCAAATAGGATCTGCTTGATTCGTCTTTTCATACGCTGATTCAACACAAGCAAGTAGTGATTATGGAGGATCGGGAAAGGTACTGCCGCGCAGCGAGTCGACCAGTGCCAGGCTCGCCGTAGAGGCGCCTGATGGGCACGTTGCACGTGACATGATCCGCCTACTTAGCAGAGAGGCGCAGCCCTCTCCAGGCTACTACCACGCAATCTCCAACGCTCAAATCATATTAGGACTGCAGGTTGGTTCAATAAGTGAGCAGTCAATTTAGTTATAGTACCACTCTTGCATACGTATTGGCTGTGACTTCTCATTGAACACATCCCTTTGATGGCCCGAGGCCTGGTGGTGACAGTCGAGTCTGCAGTGCTTCATCGAACGTGACGCACTGGCGCACGTTCAACTGAACTGAACTTACACCGGAGACATGAGCCTGTATTCGACGGTCTGAAATTGGGCAAACATCTGTTCAACACGTATTTCTGACAGGCACATACCCAAACATAGACTTTGGGTTTCTGAGGTGATCTAGGCTTGTCCAAGTTTTGTTGCTGGAATCTATCAACTCAATTGTTTTTCCAATGTTCACTTGTGGAAGATGCCAAATTGACAATTCAGAGTTTTGATTCAACCCAAAGTAAGCCAAAAATATAGAATTGTCGCGGAAATGTAGGCCAAGTTCTCCATTCCCGTCACAATACTCGCCCAATTCAGGATACATAGGCCAAAATGCGTGTATGTCTCCGGTGTACGGAGGCCACGACTTGGCAGATCGACGCCCACCGCAGACTCGACCTGCAATTCCCGCCTCTCTGATTGGCCAGGGCAGGGCTCGTGACCGCGTCCCGGACGGGGGGCGCTCTGGCCAATCACAGCCACACGAACTCAGTCGCCCGCGATGTGACACGCAGTAGCCTCGCCACAGAGTGACTGCAACACCCTGACGCGCTCCTGCTGACTGCCAGGCTTAGTGTCCACCGGCCCCTCCGCAGCGCAGGACCCAGACGCGCGCCGGGTGAACACTCAGTATCAGCAACTCACCTCAGCCGCTCCACTCGACGGCGATCTGGGGTTCAATCAACACCCATGTCAAATCCTCCGCGAAGGGCTGGCCGCACCGAGTCCGGACACCCAGCACCCCCTCCAGCTTGGCGCGGTACGCACGCACGCACGCCGATCCGATTGCGCGCGTATGCGTACGTACAGTAGTACGTGGGTGTGTACTCGCGGCCGCGGCGCGTGCGGCGATTGCGCGCGGGGACCTGTGTGCACCCCCATGGGCCTCGACGATGCGCGGCCGCGATAGGCAAGTGGCGAGGCGCGAGGGCCCGGTCGTCGCTGCGCTGCGCCCGAGGAGCCGAGTGGAAGGGCAATCGACGACAGCCCATGAGACTCGGACGGGAGGCGCGATACATCGCGCGCTGGGAGGTGGGAGGGCGAGGGACTGCGATCCGCTCGGACGTTTGCCTTTAGACTTTACGTCCGCGCGCCGCGTCGTGTCGTGTCGTGGCGCGTCGACACCCGCGTTGGGCGGTGCCTGCCGGGCGGGAGGGGCACTGCTGTCTCCAAGGCGAGGCCGCAATGCACAGGCTGCTGACAGTTCGCCGCGGAGTGCCCTGTGCAGGGGCAGCGCGCGAACGTGCGTGGTAGGCGGTAGACAGGTATGTAGGGATGGATGGAAGCCGGGGCGGGCGCCCGGGCAGCGCGTCGACTGGCCGTGGCTGACTACTTACCCACAGGGAACCGCGCACCGGTGAGGACGGCTCGCGCGTCCACGTACGCACGCCCCCCCCAGTGCGGCTCTCGGCCCAGCCGCCATCGATAGGCCCCCGCGTGGCCCGCACACGCTGCCCGCTGCGGCGCCAGCGCGCGCTATTGGCCGGATATGGACGGGTGATGGCCGCGCCCCGCTGCTGGGCAGTAGTGTTCCTCCCGAGTGAGTCGAGTCGAGTCGAGCGGCAACTCGTCGGAGCTCGACATCTGTCGAGTTTGGCCGAGTTGACTCTGATCGAGTTGTTGAGTTGCTCCACCTCTCGGGCCGGCATCCCTGGCCAATCAGTGGGTAGACGGCAGGAGCACGGCGCCGCTGCGTCCGCGCCGAAGACAAGGCTTGGCAGCCCTCATTCGTTTGGTAGCCGGGGTTTGTTAAGTCTCGGGATGGTTTTGTAGCTAGTCTCTGCTCATACAGGGACACTGTAAATCCATGATCTGAGTTGCATATGTGGTAGTCTGATAGAGGCGAGGCACGAGCCGATCGCAGACGTAAGTCCAAGTACCGTCGTGCATAGATTAGGCGCGCGACGCTTCGCTCGTTGCGCGTTCACTAGTTTCCGCCAGCGAAAGCACGCGCTACACACCATAGCTTTCGCAACGCTTAGGTCGCCGTTCAACCCACCCGTCACTCCCAGGGTCAGCAACGTCAAGCCACCTGCCAACGTACAAACTCATACATGCCTGATTGGCTCGACGCGCTTCCTCCCCGCGACTTGTGAAGCTGCAAATGGAGAGCAGCTATCGCGGCGGGCCCGCCCACCCGCGCAGCTCACCCATTGCTCCACAGGTCCCGGAGGTTCGTTTTGGGCCGGGCTGCCCAGAGGGCTGCGCCCCGCACCCGCTACTACTTCATTGCACATAATACACTTTATCACCCATAATTCCATGGCGAATGACACTCAAGTCTCGCCGAGAATGTACACACAATACCAAATAATCAGACTACATCGGCACAAGGTACCTAGACAGGGTATTACACTTATGATCTGATCAGAGGGCCGGGCCAGCGTGAACTCACTTTGAAAGTGCAGCACGTTGAGTTGGCTGGCATTATCACATGATCCCACTACGGCGTAGCCACTCTGACTCGGAGTCAACTCCGAGTCGGAACTCGACTCGATCGACAGAGATCGAGTCACGACTCGACATAACTCACTCTCATCGAGCCGAGTTGACTCTGACTCGAGCAGAACACTACTGGGCAGCAGCGCGAGACGCGCGTGCGCTGATCTGCGAGGGGGTGGCGGGCGCGGGGGCGGTGTGGCGGGCGACGGCGCGCGCGGCGATTGGCTGGCGCGGCGGGCGGCTCTGGCTGAAGGATGCGCGCGGGGCGGACCCGGGCGCAACGCCGTGGACCGGCATCCGGATTGGGGAGGAGAGACGCCGGTGCCGGGGGAGGCCGAGCCGGGAGGGAGGGCCTGGGCCGGGGGTGCGTCAGACGCGGTGGTGGCAGGCGTGCGCAGGGAGGAGAGAGAGCGCGAATGACACACCGCGTCCTCCGCTTTCCAATTTCCATCCGCGCGGTTCCTTCCCCATGCCGTCACCCTCGCTCTGACTCAGATTTCTTCCGCCCGCGTCCTCCCCTGCTCCCTCCCTATATAACCGCCCCCTCGCCACTCTCCGCGCACCCCTCCCTCCCCCTCCGTCCTCCCCGCCTGCCCGCCCGTCGCCATGTCCGCGTTCCCGACCCCGCTCACCGCCGCGGCCGCGCCCTCTTCCTCCTCGAAGCCCCCGCTCCCCGCACCCGCGGACGCCTGCATCCCGTGGACGCCCGCGCCCGCCCCGATCGACCTGCACCTCGCCGCGCGCGCGCCCGCCAAGGGCCGCCAGACCAAGTTCGTCGAGAGCACCGCGCAGCGGCGGCAGCGCGTCGAGTTCCTCCGCCGCCGCGAGTGGACCCGCCGCATCGCAGAGTGGATCGACTCCGCCGCGGGCACCGGCGCGGAGGCCGCAGAGGCCAAGGTACGCGCCGCCCCCTCGCCCCGTCCCGCCCGCGCTGACGCCCGCACCCTCGCTGCGCAGGCCCTGGCGCCCATCACCTACTCCTGGGTCGACATCCTCGCCGCCGCCGACGCCGACGACGACTACGAGGACGCACCCGCGCCCGCCCCCGCGCCGTCCCCATATCCCGCCTACGCGCCTCCGTACGCGTATACCCCGGACGAGCAGGACGACGAGCCCTACATCATCTACACGGCCTCCCCGCGCTCGAGCGCGTCCCCCGCTCCGCTCCCACCCCCACCCGCCCCCGCGTACCCCGCGCGCCCGCCGGCCCTGCACTGGCAGCCCGCCCCTGCCCCACCCGCCCCGCGCCGCCGCTCGGGGCCCTCCCCGCGCTCGCGCCACTCCTCGCTCTCCTCCATCTCCGAGGAGGACGAGCCCGCCCCGGCGCCCTGCCTCTGAGCCGCCCGCCGCGCGTCCTTCATGACGCCCGTGCGCCCCGCCACCGGCCGCAGTTGCGCCACCGCCCGATCCGGTGCGCACGCGCGCTCGCCGCCACCGTTCTGCCTGTTCGGGCTGAGTCTGCACCCCCCGAGCTTCCTGTGCTGCGCTGCGGCCAGTTGTAAAAATAGCACGCGCGCCCTCGCGCTGTAGCACCCGCGGGCCGTCCCCCTCCCCGACTCGTTCTGCTGCACCCTCCCCCACATCTAAGAGTATATCCGCCCATATCGTACTGCCCCGAATCTTGTATTTCTATACCCTACGCTAGATAGACGAGTTAGTAGTACGCCCCGCGCGCCTGTGCGACGCCGGCGGCGGTGGTGATGACGGACGGTTCTTGTGTTTATCGCGGTCGGCCGCCACCAGCGTGGCGGCGGAGGCGCGTCTTGTTGTACATGCTTATATCCTTATGCCTACTTTGCGATCCTCCCCGCTGAATGGAATATGCTTTCCGCGCACCGCGCCTGTGCACGCCCCGTAGCTCGCGTGGACCGGTGTGAGCTGTCTTGCGTGGATGTATGCGTCAGAGAATGGCGCAAGTGAGTAAGTAGTCCGTCGTAGATACGCATACGAATCATGCACAGGACAGACCGACAGCAGGGGGGGTATGCACACACACGCGCGCCATCACGCAAAAAGGCAGGAAAACAACACGACACGGACAGGGTCAGAAAAGAGAGCAAGAGCAAGAGCAAGCCGCGCGTCCGCGGCAACATACTGTAAGGTATACTATGCAAGGTATCGGTCCGTTCCGCGTCCTCCAGCATCCATCGCCAGCGTCCCACCTCCAGCGCCCACCACCCCACCACCCTAACCTCCCCGCTCCTCGCTCCCGTGCGCGCGGCCGGCTCACGCGGGCGTCTTGGGGGGCAGCGGCGGGAGCGGCGGGATGGCGGGGACGGAGGGGTGCAGGCCCTGGCGGGGGCGCGCCGCCTTGCGCCGCGCGGCCTCCTGCTCCTGCGCCTCGCGCTCCGCCTGCATGCTCGTCATCGCCTGCAGCTGCTGCGCGATGAAGTCGGACGTGCCCGGCCTGTGTCCACGGTATGGGATAGGATGGGTAGACGTGGTTAGGCGGGAGAGGGGGGAGGGAAAGGGAGAGGGTGTACGCACCGCATGCGGAGGATGCGGAGGATGGTCTCGCCGTTGTTGACCTCCTTCTCCTCCTGCTTCTCCTTCTTGCGCTTCTTGATCGTGCCGAGGTTGCGCTGCTGGTACACCGACTTGGCGCGCTTCTTCACCGCCGGCGATGCGCGCAGGCTCTGCTGCATCATCCGCACGCACTCCTCCATCAGCGCGTCCCTGCGGCGCCGGTCAGCGGTGTGGGAGAGGGGTAGGGGAGGAGGGGAGCAGGGGGAGGGGACGTACGTGTGCCAGTCGTAGTAGAGCCGGATCGAGAGCACGTCGCGGTACTTCTGGTTCTGGAGCGACTCGAGCGGCACGGGCCCTTCGCCGCCCGCGTAGAAGTAGTCGCGCAGGAACTGCAGGAGCGGCGCGTCAGCCCCGCACATACACACATACACACACACGCGAGCGACACCGACCTTGAGCCACTTGAACACGATGTCGACCTCCTTGTCCGAGAGCGGCTTCATGTCGCTCGAGATATCCGACAGCGGGGGGATGAGCAGGCCCTCGATGACGTTCAGGATCTCCTTCCACACGCGCGTCATGACCATCTCCTTCGTCGCCTCGCTCAGGTACGTGTTGAACGTCGGCAGGATCGCATCGAGGTAGTCGAACAGCGGCGCGATCGCCTGCTCGATCTCCACGTCCGAGAGCGCCTCCGGCCGGATGCGCGGCCGCTCGCTCTGCGGCAGCGGGATCATCACCTCCGCGCCGCTGCTCTGCCCGAGCGCCGACCCGAACAGCGCCGTCACGTTCCCCAGCGCCTTGTTGTAGTCGATGCTCCCCCCGCTCGACTTCACGAGCGTCTTCAGCACCGGCCGGGACAGGCATTGCCGGATGAACGGCGACACCTGCGGCGCGTGCCGGTCGTCAGCAGTGCGCGAGACGGGGGAGGCCGCGGGCACGCCACACACGCACCTTGTCGATGAAGACGCGGACCATGTCGGACTCTGCACGCTTGAGCGACCGGAACGCGCGCCCGAAGTAGAACTGCAGGTCGTCCTTCTCGCCCTCCATGCTGATGCGGAGCAGAATCCGCCCCTGGCTGTCCAGGTCCATCCATTGGTCGTGCGTGAGGAAGTCCCCGTAGCGCTGCGGGTCCAGGCAGATGTACGCCCGCCCGACGGTGTCGTGCTTGCCTACCAGGGCACGGTCACGCACGCTTACCATCAGCCACAGCGGCTTCTGCACTGAAATATCGAACGTCTCGTCCCCTGCGATAAGGTTAGTCTACCGAGGCCAGACACAGGTGAAATGAACGGCCGACGTACATCGCGGGCTCAGCGTCTCATAGATGGTGCGTGTCTTGGCGAGCCGGTGGCCATGCTCGTCGCTCAGCGTGACGAAGGTGTCCAGCTTCGACGATGGACTCGTGTCCAAAGGCACGAGCCCCTCTGCGATGCAGACCTTGACCGTGAACAGGAACCGATCATCCCGCTCGACCTTCTCGGGCACGGGCGGCGCCTGTTGCAGGATCTCCGTCTTCTTGTCCGCCTGCATCTGCGCGTACATCTGGTCGAGCAGTCTCCGTGCTGCCTCGACGTTGTTCAACTTGACACACGACTCGGGCTGGAACGTGAACGCCTCGACCTTCTTCTCGCCGACGGCCGCTAGCTGCTTCGCCTTCTCGAGCCAAGCAGACGACTTCTGCGGCTGTAGATGGTCGGTTGGCCGTGGGAACATCTCCGCCATGAAGAGCTCCTCAACGCTCCGGCAGTACTGCTCGATGGCTTTGCTGATGGTCTTCGCACAGTCCGGTGAGCCACAGACTTACGCGATGCGGACGAGGCTTACCTTCGACAGGCTTGTGAAGAATCGTGCCTCCTGGTATTCATCCTCCCATTCAAGCTCCTCCAAGAACGTGATGGGACTCCGCAGAGAGTCGAACAAGTCGATGATTGACGAACTATGTCCCTCCGTACCTTCTGGTTGGAACTGTGATGGCAAGATTAGTCATAGACTGAGGACACATGAAATGACCGCACTTTGTCTGCGGCGATGGCCTGTTACAATCGTCGTGAGTGCGTCTAACGTGCAGAACCAATTGGACGCTTACAGCCTGGACCCACTGTGTTGTCTTGTTGTCTGTGTTCACCAGCCATTGCTGCACGTATGGTTGGAAGAAACCAGCCAGATCGAACTGGATTTCTCCGCTATGCATTGACCTTCAGCATGAGATCCTCCAGTTATGTGCATGTGCACGTACTTTGGTACGAACGCCTTGTGCATGGCCATCAAGGTCTTCGTCCGCCTATACAGAGCGAAGATATCCTGAATCGGAACGTCAGGCGTCGGCCCGTTCATCGAATCCTCGAACAATCGTCTCCGCGACTCGTCCAAGTCCATGATGAAATTGGGCACCTGGACTTCGACGACTAGTGAGACGATGTCCAGTTGGCTGTCAAACTTTCATGAGGACAATCCAGCACACGCAGAGCACAGCACGCACGCGTACCCGAGCAGAGGCTCCGGGAACCGCTTGTCGAGCAGTTTCGCGGCCTTCTCAATCTCGTCGGTCATGAGTAGGTGCGGGAGCGCCTTGTTCACGCCCGGTGTCGCGTGCAGCTCTTGCCGCTTCTGGCCGTAATAGCGAGCAGCTACGGTGCGTACTTGCTCCTGGACGTCAGCGATCCGTGCGGCAACGTCAACATCGTACTTCTCCAACAGCCCGCTGCCGCGGACCACCTCGAGTACGTGGATGTAAGGTTCTACCTCTGACCGCTTCAGGTGCGGAATCGCTTCCATAGCGTGGTATAGGGCAGAAAGGAAAATGCTGAAGAGGCTCCCGTAGACTTGTGCCAGGTAGTCGCGCTGCCGTTGATGTCAGTGGGGTCAACATCACGACAGTAGATGGATATTGCCTACGTCCTGAAGAGGCCATTTATCGAGCTCGACTTCACTCAGCACTTTCTGTATGTTCTGCAGCGCATCAGGAATGCACTCTAATGGCACCTCGTTGCGCTCGTAAAATTGCCGTACAAGGTCCAGGAAGCAGGTCACACGATATGGTTGGCCTATCCGCCACCGCAGTGCGACTTCGTTGATTAGATCGATGTGTGGTGCTGAGAGGATTCCTAGCGAAACCTCATCGTCATCACCCACCGAAGGGCTAAGCATCGCCTCGAGATCCGCGAGCAGACAGTGCTCCAATAACCGCTTGTAGTATTTCCGGGGATTCGGAGGGATGAATGTGAAATGGTGTCCCACAGGGATGTCGTCGTCACCATCCACCTCCTCTTCGATGTTGCCGAAGTCGTCGGCAGTGATGCTATTAGAGTGGTGCAGCGAATTCCTGCTGCTGATGGACGCGTGTCGTTGCGAGGTGCCTGCGGCGTAGAACGAGTCTGGCCGAGTAGACCGTTGGGAGTAGATAGACCCTGGTCGTCCATTGGGACCTGCAGAGAGAGGAGGATCGGAAGAAGGGCCCTTGGCGATGTCGGGGTTGATTTGTACCATGATCAACATTAGTTGTGAGAGGTGTGAGGTCTCAAGCGTTCGCCAGTACTGCCAAGCAGCTTCACTGTCGAAGTCTTCTCGGCGACCAGGGAAAGGTGCGCCTGCGGAGATGTTCTTGAGACAAGTCTAGCAACATGTTAGCAGGCTAGCTGATGCATCATCTGCAAAGAGCCGGTACCTTCAAGTCTGTGAGGGCAGCCTGACGGACCGTGAATCGGATGTGCAATAGTGTATGAGTAGGGGGCTCACCTTGGGAGTGCAGTACTTGCCGAGCTCCTGAATCTCTTGCTGTATAGATGACTCCGGTAGCTTGAAGAGATGGGCAGCAGTCAGGAGCAACGGCATGTCGGATATACTTAGACTGGCCCGCTTGGGTGATATGATGGAGTCGCGTGTGGAAGACGAGTCGTAGCCAGAGTCACTGGCAGCTGTCGATGGTGCTAGCTTGGCGGCGTACATATCCAAGCGAGACGTCAGTTCGGGGGGTACATGGCTAATTTGCCGCAAGCATTCCCTTAGCAAGCGGACAAAGTAGGAGATGTGGTTGTTCAGTTCCGCCTTCCAGGCATCGCCTGCCAGGGAAGGCTCCTTCTTCAGGACGTTCGTAGCATTCGTGGCGAACATTAGGATAAGCTCCTCGATCTTACGATTCTCCTTCATTTGTCGTCGGAAAGCCTCGTCCTTGACTTGTCCATAGAATACGGCCATGGTTCTCCGAGTCAGCTGGTCAGAGTATCTGCAAGAATTCAGAAGGGGTACATAATGCGATGGTTACACGACGCACGCGGGGTCCTTGCCCATTGCGATGTTCTGCAGCTTATTCTCTAGCACCTTCATCAAGTCCTTTGGAAATCGGACGGACTTCTGTCCATCCCGCATATCCTTGAACAGATCGCCAATAGAGAAGATAGAATTGTGCAAGGCGCCTTGTATTCGCGCGGAGTAGTCCGTGGATTTGGTCTCCTCCTCTGCTTGGGTCTCTGCGGCCTTCGGTTGGAGCTGATAAGATAGATATCTGCTGCATGTTCATGAGGTATTCATCAGGGATAGATGGCGACATACGCTACTCGGAATACATAGCTATAACGAGAGGGCAGTCAGCCGTTGTCCGCACCGCAGCGGCAGTATCACGCACTTCATCAATTCCTCGTCGGACACACGGAACTTGGAGACCCGACGTTCATGGTGAACCGAGCCTGCGTAGCTGTGTCTTGACATGATGTACGAGCGGAAGCGTAGTCTTTCAAGTCGACTTCGCCCAGGGCAATGGGGCGCACGAATCACGCGTTCCAATCTCGATGTTCCGACTCCGACCTCAGGTCCAGAGAAGATCGAAGCAGCTCCGGGCGCAAATGTGCGCTGACGAGACGGGAGATTCAGAAAGTGTCGCGGAAGGTGGGGACGAGGTTGGTCGTTTGGGACAGAAATGAAGAGTGTGGCAGGTCGCTGTTCTACCCAGATTTGCAACGCCGGCGCGACTTGTGCTCGCGTGGCAAGCGCCCGGATTGCGGCACAGTTCGTACACACACCGCCACCAACGGCTCAGTCTGCCCGTACGAAGATGGAGCATACGTTCGTAATCAGTATTCTTCTTTGTGGATAGAATTCTGACTGTGTGTCCGTCTCGTGAGGTTGTAGATTTCGAGGGCCAACGCGAAGTAGGCAAACGGTCGCCAACATACGTATGCCGCCTCATCGGCAGGCCGTCTTCATCAAAATGCAGTCTGAGTCCTATGGGAAGTCACGAACCCTTATAGTACGTGTATTGTGCGAGACAACGCTGCTGCATGACCGTCTGTGTAATACTAGCGGAAGTCCTGAGCGCAAGCTTGAGGTGCCAGCTATCTTGAACCTGCTTATGATGCCTATCCCGGTTGAACCCCACGCGTCAATACATCCCAAAGTACTATAACACGACATAGGACAAGTCACACATCCTTTCCTCCACAGCTGCAAGGTCTCATAGTAGCACGAAAGCCCCTCGTCTGAAGTCTATTGTCCGCAGCAAGCCATAAATGAGTAGTCATTGACTAGGCATGCATCCATGATATTGCGGTGCGAGTGATCCGCGCCAATTCTCATCCACTTGCTCCAGCGCTCATAATGCAGATACTGGGTTACCCACATGGAATATATGTACGAGCGAGGAGCGTAGTAACTCCTACGAATGCCAGAAATATGTCAGCTATACAGCCCTGTTAAGCCAGACTTTGTGCAAGTCACCGACCCACATAGCAGCAGTAACCCGGGCGCACGCCGCACATCGCAACATCCGTTGTCTACCCGCCGTACGATCTGTAATTAGAGTGGTCGATTTCCGGCACGTCCGGGAGCTCAAGCCGTACGATTCCCCGCTCGAGCCACGGCGCGAAGAGAGGCACCATAACCTTGATGACCTCTGCGGACGCGCACTGCACAGCCAACATGTCGGTGCTCCCCCAGTCGTAGAAGTCGATTCGGACCGCATTGCGAGGAATCCCGTCAAATACGGGACGGCAGAGGAGGACGTGAAAGGCAGCGGACGCCTCCGGGGTAGCGGTGTACTCTCCGAGATCTTCCTCCGCCCAGGGCAGTGAGAATTCGGTATCCAGGCAAAACTGTACCTGGATGTCTTGCAGGCATGGACTCGTAATCTGTGAGAACAATTTGACGAGGGCTCGGTAAACCCATGGAATCCCTTTCTTGGACGGCATGACGGTGAACAGCTGAAGCGACCTGAGGTTGTCATTCTGAATGAAAGAGGGGAAGAAGAAGGGCACTTGCTGGAGCACACACTCAGCCTTTCGATGATCGGTGCGTCAGGACACAGAACGACTTACTTGAAGGGAAGTCTCTCGCAGAGCCTCTTTGTCTCGGCACGAGTCCCAGAAGAAAGTCGTCAATTCTGGTCCGCACGCGCGTGTTAACTCTTCGATGGCATCTTCCAGCGCAGGTGTCAACGACCCGCGAAGACTGAGATAGATATCACGGTATTTGCGGTATTGGGTCGTGAACAGTTGGATAAACCGGCGCAACACCTCTGCGGTCATGTCGTGAAGGGCCAGCATAGGCCATATATCTATGGGCGCATCGGTTTGCAGCAGCGTTGTGTTGGCGGAGGGGCCGGGGATGATCCAGGCAGGATCGCCATGAAGTAGGACCTCCCGTAGCTTTGGGAATGCTCGCATGGAGTGCTGGAACTCTGAAAAGCTGCGGTATATGATTGTGTCAACATGCAGACACGATATGGTGGGATGCGCAGGAAGCAACGAATTGTTAGGCTTGCCCGAGGATACTGTGCTGGAAGCAGTAACAAACCCATCGGACTCTAGATGAGATGTGCGGGTACGATGTTCACCGACCTCCCCCGCATTGCCAGGTGGATCGCCTCCGATCACAGTCGTGTCTATGTGGAGGCGCTCGAGTTTGGGCAGCGCATCTACAATAGAGTGTACGTCTTCCGCATGACGAAACCGACAATCCTCGAAGTTTAGCGTAGTCACAGAACCGAAAGAAGTCAGCCATCCGAAGTATACTGCTTCGTTCGGTCTTGAGGACTCAGACGTCCAGTCTAGCTGCGATAGATTCAAAGTCTCGACATTTGGCAGTAGAGATCCAGGTAGGCGGTCAGGAAGGGTATGGACAAATCTTTCCTCTGGGTCGTCCTCGATGTCCAGGAGTCTAACCGCACGCCCAAATCGCTCGTTCCTCGAAGACAGCAGGACATGAGTGAAGTCGTCCAGGTCTCTCTTCGTCCCGAGACTCTTGAGGCCTCCGAAGCCGAGCAGGTGACGTCGCGACGCAACATACCAAGCGGTGCATACAAGGCAGCACTTGGCGAGCTGCTCAGGCTCGTCCCACAGAAAGTCGACGATCCGATCTATCACCTTCTGCTCTAGAGCTGGGGATAGGTCACTATTGGACGGAGATGAATGACTCTGCTCGATGGGGTGTCGATATACAGTACCTAGCACATGGTAGCCATCTATTGCCGATTTGCAGGTCGCTCAACATCTTCTGATCAAATAAGCGACAATTGAACTCGATTTTAACACCGGAGACATACACGCATCTTCATCGCAAACTTCCCGGGGATCTTACGACCGCTGGTGGCGCTGATAAGATAACCTCCCCGCAATAATCGAATAGGGACGCTCAGGGTTCCGGGTAAGGTTACGGGTAAGGGTACAGGTACGTCACATGAGCGGTGGCGGTGGCGGGAGGGAAGGTCCGCTAGGGTTAGACTGTTCCAAACCTTAGCAGTTTTGAGTCTTATAAACATTCTCCTTTTATGGAATTCACGATAGATCATAGAGATAGTATCATGAGTAGCTGCACCGGTTGCACATTCGACCCCACTATGCCTGCGGAACCCCTACATAACTCTGTGTATAGAACATACCTCCTTCATATGATTCTTCGAGACCTCGTCGCACCTAGCAAAGATGTCAAAGAAGCCCTTGCACGGCTGCAGATTGATCTGCGCCTCCTTGACACTATCCACCACACATGCTATCTCTGTGCCCGCACACCGCTCCCAAAAGCGGGGGACCTTCACCTGCTTTGGCAGTATGCCGAAAACCCATTGACATACAAACATTTCATACAGATGGTCCGGGTCTCCCCTCAGGTCTTCTGGGTCATCCTACAACTCATCGAGGATCACCCCATCTTCACCAATTCGAGCCAGAATCCCCAGACCCCAGTTCAGATTCAGCTTGCCACTACTCTCTTCTGTCTTGGATGGTTGTTCCGAGGGAGCGGTGGAGGACTATACCAACTGTTGTTTTACGGCAATTGAATCACTCCATGATCTCTTTGTCCACCCGCTGATGGAGGAGGAGAAGGAGTGTGAGAAGCAATGGATGGCAAACCATCTTGGGTTTGCAGGGCTATGGTGTCAAGGGTGGCTCCTGTATGATGGGACAATTGTCATCCTGTACAAGCGTCCTGGATTGAATGGTGATGCCTATTATACTCACAAGGGAAATTATGGTCTCAATGTTCAGGTATGTGTTCATTTGTACAGCATATAAAAGCCACTTAACCATTGTCACTAGCTTGGTACTTGCTCATCCAACCTGCGCATTGTTGATTATTCACATGGACACACTGGCTCAGCCCATGACGTGAAGGCTTTTGAAGGCACGGCTGCTTCTTGGTGCCCAGACTGGTTCTTTGGGGGTGATGAATTTGCATGGGGTGACTCAGCATACACACTGACATCACGCATGATGTCCATCCACAAGGAGCCCGAGAACCACATTCCCAAGAACCGTCTTTTCGACCAAACCGTTTCCCAATTCCGTGTACGCTCTGAGCATTGTATGGGTGCCTTGAAGGGCCACTTTCAATGCTTGCGTGGGCTACGTGTCAATATCAACTCCAAGGCTGGTCATCTTGCTGCTATGTGATGGGTCACAGTCTGCATTATCCTACACAACCTCATAATTGATGTTGAGGGTACACACTCTGGAATCCTGACTGCCCATGGACATGCCGAGGAGCTAGAGGATTGGGGGCCAGCCGATGTACCAGCAGGTGCAGAAGATGAAGGCGAGGCGAAGCGCCAGAGATTAATTGCTGAGCTCATAGCTGCTAGACAGAACTAAGTGGCTTTGAATAGCATGTACATGTAAAGACAGTAGAATTAAGAGTGTAGTGTGTATGCAGTACAAACTACTCATCATCTTCAAGGTCATCACCAAGTGGCATACTGTGTTCAATATCCCAAGACGGAGAATGATGGTGCTCATGACGAGGCAACACATCAAGTCCCATGAGTTGGCGCCACTCAGAGTGGTCACATAGCCCAAGCTTAAATGCCTCAATCATGGTGCGCTGCTTCTTGTACCTGAGTTCTTCTTCGTCACATCGCGCAAGGTTTGCCATGTGCATTCTGAGGTACATAAGTGAAGGAAATGTAGCAGGCACCCGAAGGACGTACTGAGTAATCTCGATTACACTCTCTTTGATGGAGCGCTTCTGCGGGATGCACTTGACAGTGCTCTTTGCCTTCTCGAAGTTGACGTAGTCCTTGGAGAATGTAGATGGCTTCACAGGCGTCCTGTGGGAGGACAATGATGTCTGTTCAGGTACATTCAACCCGCCTACAGAGCACGTAGCATCAGCGGATGGATCAGATGTACTAAGTGCATCAGTCACTGGCACAGCTGGGACATTGACAGTGCCCTGTGACACAGGCAGAATGGCCTGATCAGTGGTTGTGTGTGCTTCATCAAGATCCCGGAGCTGAGGGTTGATGTTCTCGTCGGGCGGCTGGTAGAGAACAGTCTCATGCCCCTTGGGCCCAATGCCCGTTGTCACCACAATGGGCGTGACATTTGGGCACGTAGACATGAGGCGATGGAGGCGTGGAAACGGTGGGAACTTGCGCACAATGTCCTCTTCAAAACCATGTTCAGTAGGATTTTGCATATGAAGAGAACAAATGACGCACACCATAAGTTCACGGCCTGTTCAGGTGCCATTGTATCTGGCCCTTCGGGCCCGATATAGAACTCAAGGAGGACTTGCGTGCCGCCAGCCTCATCCTGCACTCCACCACCTGTAACTTGGAGCCATTTGGACTGCATCTTGTACATCTTCGTCAGGCTGAAAATATCGTGAAGACATGTCATGGGACATACTCAAAACATCACAACTTACCTATTGATCTTCCCTTTCACTCGCTCAGCCGCTGTACCACTATGCCGAGCATAGAGCTCAGGCAATATCCTCTCCGCAATCCGCTTGTAAACATCGACTTTGGTGTCGCTTGATGTATTCTGGTGGCTAGTTAGATTGATACAAAGACTGACTGTCCTCTATACCTCATTCTTGTCCCTCTTCCCAAATAAAACACAGTAGTTCTCGTGCTTCTCAAGCTGCCCAACAAGTTCCCAGGTCAGCGTGAGGTCATTGGCTTGCCAGTCAACATCTGGAAGGTCTGCTCTCTTGTTTCCACCCATTTCAAAGCTTCAACGATGAGATACAGACCTCCCAAAAGCAATGATGCAAGTAGACGATGACCGTAGACAACAGAGCACAAAGATAGTGTGTTGACGACACGGCGAGGGGGAGTAGACCAAGCGTGAGAATTACATTAAGTAAGCCTACACTAACCCTACCGCTAACCCAACTAACCAGGAGTTTTTTCCAGGCTGCCGCCATCTCGCCTCGCCACTGCCACCGTTCATGTGACGTACCCATACCCTTACCTGTACCCTTACCCGGAACTCTGAGTGTCCCTAATGTAAGCATCTCGTAAACACCTATTAAGATCGCGCCTCCTTACGAGCTGCTCATGAGGCCTTACGAGCACTCATGAGACTTGTGAGCATCGCGTATGATCGGTGAGTACGTCCCTGGTCTGTGCGCAAACTGAGTCAGCAGGCAGGCGTCTCTTGTTGACACTCTGCGCAACCAGTGTCGCCAACACTTGGTCCAAGTTGCCCTCCTCGTTCCTTCACTCCGGCCGCCGATCCACCTTCTACCGCTCTCTGGCTACAAGTATCCTTGAATCTGTCTGATTATGGAAATCAGCTGTCAGATGGCATGGAGCCTCATGCACTTGCCTGAGCCTGTCGATGTCGTCTGGCTCAGTTGTGGAGTGTGTGAGGCTCCTGTAGCTTGAGGCTGTTCATTGTCCATAAATCATAAGTGTCAATCATAATAGGTTGCAAGGTGTTGCTGTTAGACTGCGGGTATGTTGGAGTTGGGGCAGTATGGCGCAGAAAACAGCAATGAGTATCTCTCGTTGGCGCCTCCGTGCTGTGGGGCCTTCACTTCACCATTGTCACAGTCACCAACTGAATCAGCAAATGTGACATTCGAATGGCAAAGCAAGCCACGCAGGCGATTTCATCCAAGCTGAGAAATTTCTACCCGAAACTTGAGGTTCGTCTCTTGTCACGACTTCTCACACACTCCCTTTATTCAACATGATGTTCGAGTGGCGATCTTAGCCACAACGCAGGTGCTTGAGGGTCTGGCGCAGACCGGAGAGCATCAACTTCAAACAACTGAGGTTCGTGCTCTTTTCTACCCATAAATATGCATTTTTATAAGTGAATCAGACATGGCAGCAACAGCCGGCAAGGTCCCTTACGCTCGAATGCATATGGGCACGATGGCCTTGAGGCTTCGACCCAAGATGGCGAGCGATGTTTGCGGGTGTTAAGCGCCGGCGTGCTACGCAGCGTGCCACAGGTTGTAGTAACAGGTGGTGCAGAACAGTGCGGAGGCTCTCCACAGTTGGTGAACACCTACGAGGGGCTCAGTGTCAGATGGTTGTTCAGAAGGTAGTAATGCTGCACTTGTCACTGTAGTATCTTTCGGCAAATGATCAGAATATCTACCACTACCTTTGTGACTGTGAAGACCTGGCCCAAGGCCTTGAGGAGCAACCCAGAGTGCTGCTAATGAGCCATTGTCATGGCTTGTGTCGCTGATATGGGTACAATCATGCTTGTGCATTGTTTCATCATATTATTACTAGCATACATTATGGGGTGTATATCAGCGCCATGGAAGTGCTGAGCAGATCTGACATTGAAAAGTGGCGCTTGTGAGCAAAAATGCTCAATTACGAGTACATATGACTGCTTATAATTTTTTCGGGAAGTTTGCGATGTTGGCCTATCCTGAAGTGGGCGAGTATTGTCACGGGAATGGAGAACTTTAGATCTCAATTCTGGCGACAACTCTATATTATTGGCTTACTTTGGGTTCAATTGAAACTCTGCATTGTCAATTTGGAATCTTCGACAAGCAAATATTGGAAAAACAATTGAGTTGATGAATCTCAGCACATCATACATGCATATTTTTAGCAACAAATCTTAGACAAGCCTGCATTACCTCACAAACTCAAAATCTATATTTGGGTATTTGCCTGTCAGAAATATGTGTCGAAATATCTCCATTCTCGAACAGATGTTTGCTCTCTGGTGTCAGCTACCATCTATCAGTGCTGTGAGTCCTCATAGAATTACCGGAAGTTTGCAATGGGTGGACATTGTCTTATTGAGATTCGCATGATCAGCACATATCGTTCCAGATGTATGGAAGTAGCTCAGTCCAACTGTAAGAGGGGTTGGTCCTTCGGGCTTGCCAGGTAAGCAGTACAAGGTCTAGATTGACAACGAAGCTAGTACAGCGAGATGGTAGAAAGACTAAAGAGTAGCTACAAGTGCGTCTGAACTGTATTGAGCCACCGGCCATTACTGGTCAGGGTGGCATGACTGTCTGCATACGTGAGCTACCTTACATCCTCCCCCTCTGGCCGAAGTGATGTATAATGAGAGTCGTCGAGGAGAACAAACACAATTAACGAGTGTGGTTATGACGACACAAGTGCCATCGTGAGCAGTCCAAGATAAATGAGTGTGCCTTCGGTAAAGACAGTGGATGGCAACAAGGGAAAGTTGTCATCAGTGGGCAAAGGCCATGGGCTAGAAGTTGAATGAGCTGAAGGAAGAAGGGTAGTATACGATACACGTGCGGTTGTTGATCAAGGAAGGACACCGTGCCTTACATACGACCAACATCCTCTGTCATTTCCGCGTCAATGGGGGCAGTAGACAGTGCCAGTGGCTGATTGGTGGGCTCTTCATGTTCATCGAGGTCCTTGGGCGAATTCACCATGCCGTTCTGGTGCAGTCCAGCACTCAGGCCTGATGCAGAACTCTCCAGATATGAGCATGCCCAATGGAACAGGAACAACAGCACCATATCTTTGGTTATGCCAACAGCAGCACAATGTATGGCCAGAGCGGGCACAGAAGCATCCACGGGATCGACATTTGGGGCATCACCCGGTTGCTCCAGGAGTGAAGGCAGCGGTGTAATATTAAGGGCCTGGGTTGGTACAATGCCATGGTTGGCGAGGTGCTGCTTGTAGACGACTGGGTCAGTGAACAAGCACGCAAGTGCAAACTGCGTGTTGCGACGAATAGAGTTATGTCGTGGCCCATGCCCAATGAGCTTGACCGTGAGCATATGACCCTTGAGTAGGCCGATGTTGACATTGCCGTCAGCTCCACGGTGCACACCGGTGGGTGGTGGGGCCTTACAATGGGTGTTGAAGTGTAGGACCCAGTCTTCCACTGGGTCACTAAGGGTCGGTTGCTTGACCCTGGAGGGGGCGTGCTCCTTCGCGGTAAACATCTGAGGGTTCTTGTCTTTGAACCACTGCGGGACGCGCAATTTGATGAGGAGGTATGCCTGGGTCAGCATTGTCTGTTTCTCCTTCAAAGCCTGGGTCGCAATCCATTCCCAATGGCAGAGTTGGTGGACAGCTGCATTCCCTGCAAATCTGTTGTACAAGGCAACCTCTATCAGGTGGTTGACCTCGTCATTCAATTCCGGCACATCACTGTAGCTATCCGTAGACTGGTGCTGATTGACCAAACCAGCCTGTTGGCCACTTGCAGTCCGCGTCACGAAGTGAGCTGGTTGGGCAGAAGGGTGATGGTGCGGGAAGGAAGAAGATGATCCCACCGGTCCGACAGGTCCTCCCCCTCCAGTGAAAGTGGCAGAGCAAGAGGCAGCATGCCATGGCGCAGCTGAATGCATGTGGGCTTGCACATCCTCAAGTTCACGGATGTGCGCCTGGAGCGCAGCAACCTTCTCTTCAAGCTCAAGGTTGTCGGCAAGAGTGTCATTGAGAACGGAGTGGTATGCTGTCCGCCAGACGCCAGTCGATAGCATCTCACACTGGTCTTTGAGTGCAGCATGGTATACGAGGGAGTTGGAGGCTGCTGGAAGCGCGTGTCAAGCAAAATCAACACAGGTTGTGCAGGTGGTGCCTCCATGAATGATGCTCCCAAGGTCAGTATTGTAGAGCCAGTGGCCCTTATGGACTGGATATACGTGGCCTGTCACACCTGAATCTGAGCGTGGGCGGCGACATATGTTGACAGGTGAGGCAAGTGAGTCCTCACCTCCCAGGCCCCCACCTCAACCAGCGGTGGCAGGGTGCATGGTGACATCGACATCAGACGTCAAGGCATTCAGCGTCATCAGGATATAGCGAACAAGTGTGGTGAGTATGGCGTGCAAGTGAAGGTGGATGTTTGGGGGACGTGACTGCTCCCCAGCCCCCTAATAGCTTGATGGCGCACAGATACAATCAGTGCACCCTCCGGCCATGAGGTGATTAGAAACAGGGCGGGTGCAATTACTGACTCACCACAGGCCCCTATATGTCAGTGACCAGGGGCCAATACTGATCACCCGCACAGCTTGCAATGCATCAGTGTGCATGTTCCGAGGGAGTTTCTTCCAGGAAGTAACTCCCTGGAGTTCAAGGTACCTGTCCAATGCAACAAGGTCCTTGCAGTTAGCATAGTTTTCCCAGAAGATATCACCATCCTTGAATCGCACGTAGAATTCAATGCTACGCCCATCCCATCTATGAGCCAGGATCTCATCCACTTCAAATTCTTTGTCCTCACCCAGTCTGAAATCATAGAACACCGTGGCCTCGCAGCCAGGGAACATGACCTTGTCATTCGGCTCATATGGGCAGAGCAAGGAAATGTGGAATGTCGGGTGGATACCACGCTTCTGAAGCTCATCGGGCAAATCAAGGGTAAAACTTGATGTGTCCTTATTTGCATGTGCAATGCGATACGGTCCAATGAACCAAGGGGTAAGCTTTCATGCACGACCCTTGGGCAGTGCAAGATTCTGGGTACTGAGGTACACTCACTGGCCCATGTCAAATTGGTCAGAGTATGCAGTACCCTCATTCCAACATTGCTGGTTAGTGTAGTATGTCGCTGGTTAGCATTGATGGGCAAGAAGCCCTGACAAGTTCGAAACCCACGAGGGGTTTGTAGTCACATCCACCTGACTGTGTTCAGGTTTGACTGACACTGTAGCTCAGCGGTTAGAGCAATGAAGGCCCTATCAGAAGGTTGTTGGTTCGAATCCAGCTAGTGTCACTTTTCCTGGTTCAGCCTTGTCTGAGTCTCATCAACGTAGTACATCTACACAATGCGGCTCTCGATGATCGCATCATGCGCAATGTGCAAGTTATCAATAGTGGCCTCAGCGAAATGTTTTACACCAGGAATGGCAGGCTCGCAAGTGAGCTGACGCACCATTGATGGGATGTACCCATAATTGAGCTCAAACAGCACAAATCCCGTTGATGCACTTATGCTCAAGTTGATAGCAAACTCAACCATAGGGAGGCATTCAACCCAATCTGTCTGGTCGGGGCGCACCGTGCTCCATAGAATTTGTGACACAGTTTGTATGGTGTGTTCAGACACACCGTCGGTCTGTGGATGAAAAGCTGTCGACATCAGCAATTTATTGCCCAGGAGGCAATGAAGCTCGCCCCAAAACTTGGATGTAAATTTAGGGTCCCGATCGGAGACGATTGAGGAGCCAAGGCCGTGAAGTCTGACAACTTCCTTAAGGTACAACCAGGCCAGTTCCAAAGCATGAACTGTGGTGCGCGTAGGCACCAGGTGCACCATTGATGTGAGATGGCAAATGATTACCCAAAGGTAATCAAATCCCATAAATTCGGGGAACGGACCAACAAAATCCATTCCGATCAAATCCCAAGGGCCTCTCTGGAACTGGTAGTGAGTGCAGTAGGCCCATTGGCTGCTGCCTTGAGGCCTTAGTTGTCTGACAGGTTGGACAGCTGGCACAGAACTTCACAAGTTCCTTGCCAATATTTGGCCACCAGTACCATCAGCACACATAGTCTGATGTGCGTCAATGTCCAAGGTGTCCGAGAGCCTGATGTGCCTCATCGAGAATGATCTCGGTGATGAGCTGTCGCCGATAGAACACGCAGGGGACACAGAGCACGTTGGGGTGCCCAGTATGGGTGTACCAGATCAAACCATCTTGCACCCAAAATACTTGGTGCTCATTGGGATGATCAAGTACCCTCCATAGGACCTTGTCTGAGTCATACCCGGCTCGGACAATGCACTTGAAGTTGAGGACCTGCTCGATGACAGCGTCAAGTGCAGGTCCATGAACAGCAGAAGCAAGTGCTACCGGATCATCATTGGCTGGCTGAGGATTGCTACTCACCTCCATGTGAGCATCTGCTCCTCCCACCTGGGCCAGTTGGGTAGCCTCTTGGACATGGGGTTCAACAGGATCCACTATCCGCTGAGCATGGATCTTGCGGACCTCTGCAAGTCATGCATCAGATAACATTTTGCCATGGGGGTCAAGTTGGATGTCTGCTGACACCATGTCCTGTGGGTCAAGCCAGTCGTCAGCCCCATTGTTAGCATAGTAGCGTGAAAATGAATCCCCAACAAGGTTCTTGGAACCTTGTACATGTATAATCTCAAAGTCAAATTGAGTGAGGTACTCAATCCACCTCTCGAGCTGTGCCGCCAGTTTCCACTTGTCTTGTATAAAGACAAGCACACGATGGTCTGTAACAATGTTGAAATGTCATCCAATGAGTTTGTCCTCCCACTTAAGGAGGGCCTCAAGGACACCCAGTGCCTCAGCCTCGAACATATAGTACGAATGCTGAGCTGGCATGAACTTCTTGGACATGAACCCTGCAGGACAACAATTGTCCCACTCGGGTCCCTGGCCATAAACGGCACCCACTCCTGAGGTGGAGGCATCTGTGATGACCCAGATTGGCTCTGAACTTCATGGATCAATGGGCCTAGGATCGGGGTCTTGCAGGCCAAGGCCTTGATCTCGTCAAATGACTTTTGATGTATGGGCCACCACTTGAATGCCTGCCTGTTGCGAGTGATACTGCTCAGTGGTCCTGTGTACGCCGCAAGATCAGGCATGAAGTGAGCAAGGTATTGTACTAGACCCAAGAATCATTGTACATCGTGGTAGTTTCTGGGTACTGGCCAATTATGCACACGGGCCATCTTGTCCGCGTCCGCGTGAAGTCCGTGTTTGTCTATGAGGTGGCCTAAGCATTCAAAATGCTTCGCATAAAGTGTGCACTTAGCTGCACTCAAAAATAGATGATTCTTGCGCAGTTTCGCAAAGACCCAATCAAGGTTGTTACAAGTAGTCACGGGTGCATGACCTGGGTCTGTTTATTTTCCTTTTATTTCCCCTTAGCTACCCCTATTTCCCTCACGTGACTCTGGTCCGGCCGTGCCCCTTCACGGCCCGACCTTGTACCATATGACTAGGGATCGGAGAGCCGCCTCTCCTCAAGGACACTGTTTATTGGCTACCCAGTATTTCCCTCACCTCGTTTCCCCTCACATGCCTACCCCTATGACTCCCTAGCTACCCTCTGACTGTGCGGTTTCTCCCTCTGTTTCTCCTATTCGTTGTACACTAAACCCCTCACTGGAGCGGTACTCTCCTGGACCATAGGAGACGCCCGCTTCCCTCATGTATATAAACTGCAGTAGTTGGGTGGTCGAACCCTAAGTTCGACCTGGTTTAATCCATACTCAACCTTCGCCGCACTCCCTGCTGTGAAGCCTCTGAGTTGGCCGACACCTAGGCTTACGCTTGCACTCCACTCGACACTAGCTTCAAGGATTAGCTAGCTGTCTCTTGCATCGCTCTCATTGAAGGACAGAGTTCCTTTGTGGAACCTCTCGGCACCGAGTAAGTCTTCGACTCGGTTGGTTGGACTGACATTTGGGTCAGTAGGACGTGCTTGGTAGCACGTTGGAGTGTTAGTGCGAGTCGTCGCATAACAAAGGTGGTGTTTGTGCTCCTTGATAGTATCTGAAAAGATGAATATGTCATCCAAATAAACATGGATGAATATACCAATGTTCTCGTGGAAGATTGCGGTCATTAACCGTTGGAATGTAGAGGGTGCGTTACAATCACCCTGCTGCATTACTTGGCTAAGGTATGTGCCATAAATTGTGGTGAACATGGTCTTCCCAATGTCCTGTAATTCTATGAGTACCTGTTCATATGTGTTTGTCATATCAATCTTCAAGCACTCAGCTGCTCGAGCACAATTGTTCCGGATCTGGTCCTGATCCGGGAAGGGTGTTACGTCCTTGACTGTATTCAAGTTGCGCTGGCGAAGGTCGGTGACTGCACGTAAGTCACCATTCTTCTTTGGAATACAAAGAAGTGGGGCAGCCTGACTCATCTGACACAGCTCCCACCACCCATTTGAGACATATGTGTTGATCTTCTCAAGTAACTTGGGCTTGAGCGGATCTGGACACTTCAGAGAATAATAATTATACCATTTACCTTCGTTGATGAGCGGTATAGTGTGGTTTACCACTCGTGAAGGTGGGAATTCTGGAGGTACAGGGCCAAGAAGCTCCACATTCTCCTGTAAAATGTGTCTTTGTATGGCCTCTCGAAGTGCTTCATCAGCAGCACCGTTAGACTGTGCTGTTGGCATAGTAGTTATGTGGTGAAGTTGCACCACTGGTACATGGTGCTCAATCAGTCTTGACGACTGATTGTGACTGTCTTCCTGTGCTGGTAGTCAGTTCAAGGTACGATCACTGGGAGCAATCATGGCACAGTTCGACTCGTGCATCGACTCCTCACGCATCAACTCACGTACCAAGCCTGAGTCACTGATACGCCCCTAGCGGAGCTGTGCCCCGAAAAACGCAAATACTAGCAACTCTAACAGTGTCAAGCGAGGGTTCTGAGGCATCAAACAGAGATACAAGTCGCAAGGCCAGCTTGAAAGCCCTTCGAAGTGTCGAATCACATATCGTTATTCCGAAGCGAAGGCTACCAGACTACAATACTAGTGACCGTTTCCCCGACTGAACCTTGGACAAGGGCTGCAGTGGGTGCCTCCCTGCACCGGTCCTCCCCTCTCAGCACCTCCAGGGGCAGCATTATTGCACAGGAGTCCCATCAGGTCGATACCCTGCGCCCCTGCTGCAACCATGACAAGATGGTTGATGCTGTAGTGCAAGGCATGAAGGCATTGCAAAATCTCTCAAGACTCTGATCGAACATCCTCTCGAAGCGCACCAAAGGCGGTATGAAGTTCGTTGAATGTACAGGGCAATTCGCAAAAGTCTTTGAGGTAGATCGGCTTGGCAGCGAAGCTGGGCGGGTCTGGGAAGGGCAACAGAGCGGCGGCGAGCTCGACTGGCTGGGGAATGAACAGCAGATCCCAGGCAAGAGGGGCGTAGGGGACGCCCCAGCCAGGAGTAATGTTGCCCTCTTCGAAAATGCAATCAATGTGGTTCATCGTGGCCACGACAGTCAGGTATGTGTACGGTGAGCACAGTGAACCGGGGCAAATCGCAATGGCTGTCGAATACGATTTGAAGAGGGAGCGCTACCAGGAGTGTGAGTAGCATCGAGCTTCTGGGTTGGGCATAACCTACCAGCACCCAACGTACAAAATGGGCCCAAGCCAGCCATTCAGTGGCCTCGACTCTACCACCAGCCGGTTTGAAGAACCATTCTGCCTGCACTGGGGCAAGAAGACGATGGTAGCAGGTGATGTGTGCGTCGGCACGTGACGAAGCTTCTTCGACTGGTGGATCCATGTCAAGTAGGGGTCGAATGGTTCAAGTGGAGTAGTTGTTCTTTGAGGTGGTTGGATGCCGTGTGGTGGGTTCAATGTGGCTGAGCGACGGTTGGTACTGCATAGTTTTTGGCGAAAGCCACCTGTGTATAAACAAACCCTCTGCCAAAAAGAGGGCAAGCTCTCAGTACGGTTGAGATCACATTTTCTCTCTCTCTCGTTTTGGAGTGCATTGTTTGTCAGTCTGGTCAGCCAAGTTCTGGTCCAGCACCAGTGAGTTAGAAGATTGTTCGAAGCAGCTCAAAAGGCACGTCATAGTTTGAAGCGGTCCTCGAGCCCCATTTTCCCTCAAACCCTCCGCCGAGTTGAGTCTTGCCCAAACTCTGCCCTCTCTATCTAGACCACCACCACCACCACCCATCACATCATTTCTCGGGCGCAGTTCCTTGCTGCACCGGTGATGCAATCACCGTGATTCTAGCCCCCGAAATCGCGAATACGACTCGCTTGGATTCGAACATGCGTCACAGCAACCCCTCCTCATGCCCTCTATCTCCTGGACCTCCCTGGGACTCAGCCACACGTTCAACCCCGTGCCCTCAAGGTGACTCAGAATAGTTGCAATTGAATGCGACTCCGATTCCCGACCGATCAGCGATTCCACTCCGATCCCCGAAGAGGCTGGATTTGCCGCACTGTGAGGTCATGCGACTTGGCGACTCAACACACGACTCTGCTCTTGCTCGCACGACCGATTCGAACTCCAAGTCAGCAGCCCGCGACTGCCCAATCGGCTCAGCACCCCGAAGGGCGACTTCGAGGTACCCTCTCGGTCGTCGGCAAGACCCGGAGTCGTTGTGACCAATCAGCGCTTGAGATTGCGACCTCCCCATCGGGACTAGACGCACCCAGCCACCGCGACTTCCCGAAGATCTGGATCGACGCAGTGCGACGTCGGGATGCCCCCTTTGGGCTGATGTCAGAAGTCGACTTGCCAACGCGACCTCAAATCCCGATTCGTCGCAGGCCATATGGTAGTGGCTCTCCAGCATGGGTGAGTTTGGTTGACGCAGGAAATTGTCGGAAAGTCGAGTAGGATGTCTCAGAAGTGTTCGGAATCACTCGGACAGTAGTTATAGACTTCTGTATATAAACCCCTCTGTACTTCGACGAAACGGAAGTGCTCGTTACCCCTCAGAGTTAGCGTCTGACTTGCAATTGCGACTACTTGCGCCACTTGCGACTTGTGAACTGCAACTGCATACAGCGAACTGCGATTGCGACTTGCGACCTGCATACTGCGACTTGCGACCGAGCCTTTAACTCTACTCTCTTGCGTCCTCTGAGGTTCACGGAGCTGTGACCTCGTACGTACTATTCTATCTTTCTCCCCTCGGTCTCAAGTCGCGCCCCTCGTCACCACCTCTCACCGTTAAGTCACAACTTCATCACGCGATATGCGACTAGCCACGATTTGCCCCATCGTTCCCTGCCTACCTATCCGACTCTCTTCCCTCTCCGCGCCACAAAGGGAAATCGATCCTGGCTCGCCCCTTCACCCCCAGTCGCCAGCCTTGTCCCCTCGGCCCTCGGCTGTCTGTTTCAGGTCTTGTAGGAGGCTTAGGTGCATCACCGGTCCTCCCCTCTCAGCATGCCCAGGTGCAGTATTATCGCGTAGAAGCCCCATCAGGTCGGTACCTTGCACCCCAGCTGCAACCACAACGAGATGGTCGATACTGTGGTGCAAGGAGTGAAGACATTGCAAAATCTCTCGAGACTCCAACCGAACCTCCTCTCGGAGTGCATGTTGAAGCGAGGAGGTTTGAAGCGGTTAGTGTGGCTGAAGGCAATAAGAGCGAGACAATACCCAGGGGAAGCTTCAGGGAGATCCTGTGAAGCGCACACAGGGAAGCAGGAGGTAAAGTCTTAAGATTAGAGGGCGTATCAGCCCGGTATATATACATGAGGGGAACCGGTCATGTGAGTCATGAGAGAGCATGAGTAATCATACCACATGAGCGGTGAGTCATACCTAGTCAGCCTGAGTCATCAGGCATCAGGGTGAGTCATATCTACGGAACTATCTAGAAGAGTCCAGAAGGGAGCGTGTCTAGAAGAGTCCGTAGTCTAGAGCTATCTACAAGGGCCTGGACGAGGTCATGGGATCGAGTCCAGGCAGAGTCCATCAAAGAACGTATGTAATCAGACACCGCAGAACACAAGTCCATATATAGGATGTCCGAATGATAAGTTAATGTATGACACCGAATATGGAAAGTTCAACACTCCCACTTGTTCAAGGTGTCGATACCATGCCAGAGAAAGACCTGAACTTCTCGATTGACGAGAATGGAACGTTCTTGGTCAGTTGGTCTGCTAACTAGTCTTCGCTAGCGACGTAGAAAATGTCGGTTTCCCCAGATTCGTAGAACTCTCGAATGTAGTGATACCGAATTTCTATGTGTTTTGTGCGGCGATCCACGGCAGGATTAACCGCAAGGAAAATGCTTCCTTGGTTGTCCAGACACAAGGGAGTAGGAGCGGTCATGTTGTCACCAAGCTCCTTACCAAAGTTTCTGAGCCATGCCATTTGTCGACAAGTGTCGGAGGCGGCTTTATACTCTGCTTCAGTAGAAGAGAGGGAAACTGTAGGTTGGCGTCTAGATGCCCAGGAAATGACACAATTGGCCATCATGAAGACGAAGCCAGATGTGGAGTGCCTATCATCGCGGTCTTCAGCCCAATCCGAGTCTGAGTAGGCAACCAGTCCCGAATTTGAAGCACCATCGTAGCAAAGGGCGTAGTCCTTTGTTCCTTGTAGGTAACGCAGGATATAGTATGCGTAGCCCATATGTGCTTGCGAAGGGTTCGAGGCAAACTTGGCTAATCGCGTGACAGCGAACGCGATGTCTGGACGTGTACCGAGCATAGCATACATGATGCTTCCAATGATACTCTGGTACTGGGTGCAGAACTGATCAGATGCGGTTTCTTCGTTCTTTTCCAAAATGGCGCCAGCAGGGAGAGGTGTCCTTTGGGACTTGCAGTTGTTCATGTTAAACCTCTCTAGAACGGTTTGAATATATTCTGTCTGGTCAACGAGGATCTTGCGCTTTGCACGATCTCGACGAATTCGAAGACCCAGGAAGCGTTCTACTGGTCCAAGATCGGTCATCTGGTATTCCTGCTTAAGCTTCCGCTTTACTTCTTCAATGAAGGGTTTAGAATCACCCAACAGAAGTAGATCATCGACGTAGAGTACAATGATACAAGCATGATCTCCAGTGCTCGAATAAACGTATACACCTGCATCTGAATATGTCCGTGTAAAACCCTGTGCAAGGAGAGACTTGTGGATCTTAGTGTTCCATTGACGAGACGCTTGCTTAAGACCGTAGATAGCCTTCTTGAGGAGACAGACCCAGTCTTCCTTGCCTGGAACTACCCAACCTTCAGGTTGCTCCATGTAGATCTCCTCTTCAAGATCACCATTGAGGAACGCCGTCTTGACGTCCATTGATTCCATCTCCCAGTCCTCAAGTGCGGCATGCACAAACATGTATCTCAAGGATTCAAAACGTGCGACTGGAGAGAATGTCTCATGGTAATCTTCACCCCAAACTTGGGTAAAACCTTTCGCAACAAGTCGAGCTTTGTATCGCCCATCATGCTTGCGCGCATAGACCCAACGGTTCTTGACAATTTTACGATTCTTAGGTCTAGGTACTAAGACCCAAGTACCGTTCTGCTTGAGGGATTCCATTTCAGCACCCTCAGCCTTATGCCAATGCTCCCACTCAGGGGATTTCCTAGCCTCAGAACGGGACGTAGGAATGGAGTGATTAGCTTCATGAATAGCCCGTAAAATCATGTCTATTTTGGCACGCTGATTCCCTTCAGAATCCGTGCGCTGGTCGATAAGAGCCGGAGGCTCATCACCATAAACGTTGTCCTTATTCCTATAGGGATTCCGACCAGCACCTTCTCGCCGAGGACGGCTGTAAGGAGGGTTTGGTGGAGGAACAGGATCTGGGCGTGGTTGAGCTTGATCACCTCCCACTGGCTCAGCAGGTTCAGTTGAATCATCGTCTTCCGTATTAACGGGTAAAGGTAAGGGTATATCGAACGGTTCCTCGTCACTATCCTCAGAGTCAGAGTCTACTGGTTCGAATACTTCTGGAGTCCGAGTCTTTGGACCCACTAAATCCTTACGTGCCGGGAAAGAATCTTCATCGAAGGTCACATCACGGGACACAATGATACTTCGATTGGCTGGATTCCAGAACCTATAGCCCTTGGATCCTTGCTCATAGCCAACAAAGATCATCTCGACTGCCTTCTTGTCGAGTTTCCCTTGTCTTTGCTCTTTCGGCACATGCACAAACGCTTTGCAACCAAATACTCTAAAGTATGAAATATCTGGGACTGTGCCATCCCAGAGAGTAATTGGGCATTGCCACTTAAGGCGTCGCATAGGCTGGCGATTATAAATATGCACAGCTGCATCAACAGCAAGCTGCCAAAACCCGTGAGATAGACCAGCTTGGTGTAGCATGGCCATAGACTTCTCCATAATGGTGCGATTCCAGCGTTCAGCTCTCCCATTTTGCTGAGGAGAACCAGCTACCGTCTTATAGTGAGTAATCCCATAGGACTTGAGACGGGCCGTGAAAGCGTCAGAAGTGTATTCCCCCCCTCGATCCGAGCGTATCGCAATGATCCTATTACCAGTAACATTTTCTGCCCATGCCTTAAAGTCTTCGAACGCTTGGATCGAATCAGACTTATGCTTTAGGTAGTAGGCACGTCCAAGACTAGTGTGATCGTCAAGGAATGAGATAAAGTACCGGTAGCCTTGTATAGACGTAGTACGCATAGGACCATCTTCGTCAGTATGTACCAACTCGAGAGGCTTGGAAGCGCGTTTGTAGGACGCGGGGAAAGGAGCGCGATGTGACTTGCCCCATTGACAGCCTTCACAGGGGGAATGATCCTCAACCCCCACTGGATCAGCACCCTTTGTATTACCGGGTAAACGGCGAATAACCTCTTTGGAAGGATGTCCCATACGTCTATGCCAGAGACGATACGGGTTGGTCAGAGCGTGGACCTCATTCCGTTCCAGGATATCCATGTGCATATAGTAAAGATTGTTAAGAGGATTGTACGATGCCTCCATAACTTTCTCACCAGAAACTTTGCCATGCGAAAACGTGCGGTCATAAATGACCATAGAACCTGAACCTTGTACCAACGTGTGTCCAGATGTCTCGACTACTCCGGTAGAAAACAGTCGGCCTGATGCATTGGGTATATACGCAACGTTGGTTAGAGTGATCCAAACGTGCTGACCCCCATCGACCTTGACTAAACCCTTAACTGTACCGGCCCCAATGGCCTGAATAAACGAACTACCAGCTGTACCGAATGTAACAGGCGTGGTATACGGCTTATACTCCCAGAAATCATCAAGAGTATTGGTCACTGATTGAGATGCGCCAGAATCCATGAGCCAACTTATTCTCCTACCTCCCACTGAATGGTTGTGTGTCACACGAGAGGCATAGTATCCAGAAGATATATTGGTCAGCCCGGATGCAGTACTACTACTACTATTCGTACCGCCACCATGATGGATTACAAGAGGAGATGCGATGAGAGAACCAGCCGAGTTAGAAAAACGTCCGCAATATGTACAGTTAGCTTCGGAGCATATGATCTCCTGTACCGTTTCCTGCGCTGCACCGTTACCGTTAGAAGATCCTGAAGACGATGATGCACCTAGGCCTCCTACGAGACCCGAACGGACAGCCGAGGGCCGAGGGGACGAGGCTGGCGACTGGGGTGAAGGGGCGAGCCGGGATCGATTTCCCTTCGCGGCGCGGAGAGGGATGAGAGTCGGATACGTAGGCTGGGTACGATGGGGCAAATCGCGGCTAATCGCGTATCGCGCGATAAAGTCGCGACTCAACGGCGAGGGGTGGTGACGAAGGGCGCGACTCGGAACCGAGGGGAGAAAGAGAGAATAGTACGTACGAGGTCACAGCTCCGTGAACCTCAGAGGACGCAAGAGAGGGGAGTCAAAGGCTCGGTCGAGGCGCAGTCGCAAGTCGAAGTCGCAGTATGCAAGTCGCAGTTCGCAAGTCGCAGATCGCAGTCGCAGTTCGCAGTTCGCAGTACGCAGTCGCGGGTGACGCAGGTATTCGCAGTCGCAAGTCAGACGCTAACTCTGGAGGGTAACGAGTGCTTGGATTTCGTCGAAGTGCAAAAGGGTTTATATACAAAAGTCCGCGACTACGTTCCGCGCGATCCCGAACACATCCGAGACATCCTACTCTACTTTCCGACAAATTCCTGCGTCAACCGAACTCACCCATAATGGAGAGCCACCGCCATATGGTCTGCGACGAATCGGGACTTGAGGTCGCGTCGGCGAGTCGACTTCTGACGTCAGCCCAAAGAGGACATCCCGACGCTGCACTGCGTCGATCCGGATCTTCGGGAAGTCGCGGTGATCGGGTGCGTCTAGTCCCGATGGGGAGGTCGCGATCTCGAGCGTTGATTGGCTGCGACTACTCCGGGTCTCGCCGATGACCGAGAGAGTACCTCGAAGTCGCCATGCGGGTACGCCTTGGGGGGTGCTGAGTCGATCGGGCGGTCGCGGGCCACTGACTTGGAGTCCGTGCGAGCTAGAGCAGCGTTGCGTGTCGAGTCGCCGAGTCGCATGACTTTGCAACGGGGCGAATCCGGCCTCTTCGGGAATCGGAGTGAAATCGCCGATCGGTCGGGATTCGGGGTCGCGTCCAAGCGCAGTCGCTGAGTCGCCTTGAGAGCACGGGGTTGAACGCGTGGCTGAGTCCCAGGGAGGTCTAGGAGATAGAGGGCACGAGGAGGGGTCGCTTGCGACGCGTGTTCGAATCGAAGCGAGTCGTATTCGCGATTTCGGGGGCTAGAATCGCGGCGATCGCATCAACGAGACGTCCGACGTAGTTGATGAGACGGTGATAGTACGACCATCCTGCGTCTTGTGGACCATGTTCGTTTTTTTCGAACCATTGCCGTTGCCGTTGCTACCTTTGCCTTTGCCCTTGTTCTTACCCTTCTTATCACCCTTACCCCCCTTGTTCTGAGGGCGAAGGTGTGGGTACTTGGTCCAGCATTGCTCCGAGCCGTGAGGACCACCACAATGACCACAGGGACCGTTGCCCTTGGTCTTGACCTGAGACGTTTTAGAGGCGGATTGCCCCATACCAGAACGGCGAAGAGACTCCTCGGCTAGGATTTTGTTTACCAAGGTGTCGATCTTCAGATCCGAGAGCGCAGTTGTCGCCATGATAGCAGACACCATTGTCGAGTAACTCTCAGGGACCTTAGACATCAGGAGGAGTGCCTGAGTGTTCTCCTCCAACTTGATTCCACCATTCACAACGTCCTTGATGGTGGTCAGGATCTTGTTGATCTGATCCTGCATCGGCTTCGAGTCGTTCATCTCGTTTGACTTGATGAGCGACTGGAACTGAGACCATACAAATGCGGCGTCCGGTTTACCAAAATGAGATTCCAAAGAGGCCCACATTTCTGCAGCCGTCTTCTTCTTCTCGAGACCATCAACCGTAGTAACCAGAAGGTGATGCAGCGAGATGTCCGTCCGCATCAGAATTGTGCCAGAGGCACGGGCATTGGCTTTTTTGTACGTGGGGTCTTTGAGGTCCCCAGCGTAGAGGGCGTCGTCTGCCTCAATGAAGATGAGGTAGCCCATCATTTTAGCTCTCCATACCTTGTACTCTGAGGCACGGGAGAGGACCGGAACTGATTCAGACTTTGGTTCCAACATAGCGGCAGTAGCAATATATAAGTCAAAGAATTGATCTTCCTCGACTGAAACGAGAGGTTCAAAATAAACTGGAGATTCTACAAACGGTTGAGGAGAAGTATCCTCTTCAAAAAACGCAGCAGGGAGTGGTGTTTCCTCTGCTAAACTTGGTGCAAATAAATTGTCCTCGACTTCTTGTTCGTCAAGGAGCGCAGAAACGTCAGACGCTTGGACAGTTGTAACGTCTAATTGAGGAGAGAGAGGACGAGACTGGACAGGAGTACCAACAGGGGTACCGACAAGAGATGGTAAAACTGATAAGATGCGGTTTTGCTCCGCAGGTTCAGGAACTGAGCCCCTTCTAAAATATTCCTCTACTAATAACTCGCTTTCTTGCCAACTTTCGATAGGGATACCCCACTCAGGAAGTTCGTCGTCGTTGTTCTCTGAGTAGCGGTTAGGACAGATGGGTTGGGCACAAGCAAACCAGCTTTCCCTTTCGTCGTCCCAATGATAGTCTTCCCTTTCGTCTTTCTCGTAGCAATGAGGATAGTTATAGCAATAGTGTTCTGTTCGAGGAACGTCTGCCGGTATTGACTCAGAAGTCGGTAGTTGGCTAGACGATGAAGCCACAGTGTGATGCTTGACTAGAAGTTATATTCCAGTGCACAAAAGTATACAAAAAACGTATAGGTACGCCGACCTAAGTACTACAAACGACCCAGTCTAGATATCCGCCGTCCGCAATATTTTTCAACACCTTAGCTACCTTTCGATAGCGTCGAGTGAGAGGTTCCTGAGGCGTAGAGAACTCGACTGTTCCTACGCAACGACAGGCCCACGAAACTTGTTCTCGACACTCCTTAGACCAGGAGTTGGCCTTGTCGAGGTTGTCGCTAACCCAATTGAGTTGGTCAGCGAGGCGGTGGAGCGACTTCTGCCACTTGCTGTCGAGCTTCTCAAAAAGATGCTTTTTGTCGAAGATAGCTTGGTAGCGCTCGATGGTTGCGCTAACCTTCTTCTCGAGGATGCCGATGACTTCGGCGGTCGACTTCTTCTTGAAGTCTGGGAGCGGGCGAGGAGCTGAGAGGCGCTCAGCTAACGGCTTGGGAGCCGAGGTGGACGCGGAGGGAACCGGGGCGGGGACGGGATGAGACTGGAGTTATACAATAAACGTTAGATCAGAGATCTAAGAATAGAGGTAGAGTTGGCGTCTACGGACCTTTCTCTCAGGTCTCGTAGGAGGATAAACTTTGTGCAAACGGCGCGAAGGCCCACTGGAAATACGATCCTTCAATGCCTTGGGCACTTCAGGACGTAGTAAAGCTTAGATCCGCAAAGGGACCAAAAACAATGCACTGGCTTACTCCTCAGAAGCAGTGACTGACAGAGATTGTTATCTGCGCAGATAAACACAATCAGGTTCCTAGAGACGAAGCTCAGGGCTCATAACCTGTTGAAGCGAGGAGGTTTGAAACGGTTAGTGTGGCTGAAGGCAATAAGAGCGAGACAATACCCAGGGGAAGCTTCAGGGAGATCCTGTGAAGCGCACACAGGGAAGCAGGAGGTAAAGTCTTAAGATTAGAGGGCGTATCAGCCCGGTATATATACATGAGGGGAACCGGTCATGTGAGTCATGAGAGAGCATGAGTAATCATACCACATGAGCGGTGAGTCATACCTAGTCAGCCTGAGTCATCAGGCATCAGGGTGAGTCATATCTACGGAACTATCTAGAAGAGTCCAGAAGGGAGCGTGTCTAGAAGAGTCCGTAGTCTAGAGCTATCTACAAGGGCCTGGACGAGGTCATGGGATCGAGTCCAGGCAGAGTCCATCAAAGAACGTATGTAATCAGACACCGCAGAACACAAGTCCATATATAGGATGTCCGAATGATAAGTTAATGTATGACACCGAATATGGAAAGTTCAACAGTGCACCGAAGGCAGTACGAAGTTTGTTGAATGTACAAGGCAATTCGCGGAAGTCTTCGAGGTAGATCAGCTCAGCAGCAAAGCTGGGCGGGTCTGGGAATGGCAACGGGGTGGCAGCGAGCTCGATTGGCTGGGGAACGAACAGCGGGTCCCAGGCAAGAGGAGCGTAGGGAACGCCTCGTCCAGGAGGAACGTTTCCCTCTTCAGAAACACGATCTACACGGTTCATAGTGGCTACAACAGCTGTGTACGTGTATGGTGAGTGCAGCAAACCAGGGCAAACTGCAACGGCCATCGAGTATGATTCGAAGAGAGAGTGCTGCCAGGAGTGTGAGCGGCATCGAGCTTCTGGGTTGGGCATAACCTACCAGCACCCAACGTACAAAATGGGCCCAAGCCAGCCATTCAGTGGCCTCGGCGCTAGCACCCACCGGCTCGAAGAACTGTTCTGCCTGCACTAGGGCAAGAAGATGATGGTAGTGGGCGATGTGTGCATCGGCACGTGGCAAAGCTTCTTCGATTGGCAGATCCATGTCAAGTAGGGGTTGAACAGTTTGAGTGGAGTAGTTGTTCTTCGAGGTGATTGGACGCCGTGTGGTGGGTTCAATGTGGCTGAGCGACGGTTGGTACTGCATAGTTTCCGGTGAAAGCCACCTGTATATAAACAAACCCTCCGCCAAAAAGAGGGCAAGCTCTCAGTACCATTTAGATCTCAATTTTCTCTCTCTCTCATTTTCAGAGCGCATCGTTTGTCAGTTTGGTCAGTCAAGTTCTGGTCCAGTGCCAGCAAGTTAGGAGATTGTTTGAAGCGGTTCGAAAGACACGTCGTAGTTTGAAGTGTCCCATTTCCCCTCAAACCCTCCGCCGAGTTGAGTCTTGCCTGAACTCTGCCCTCTCTACATAGACCACCACCACCACCACCACCCATATCATCATTCTCGAGCGCAGTTCCTCACTGTACTGGAAGGCCTCGCCCCCACAGCTTGGCCTTGGCCTCTCATTCATTTAGAGGGTTAGGCTTTCCGTCTCAAGCAGTCGCATCAGCGCAATATGCGACTAGCCACGATTTGCCTCCCCATCCTCTGTCTACCTTCTGACACCCATCCCTCTCCATGCCGTGAAGGGAACTTGATCCCGGCTCACCCCTTCACCGTCAGTTGCCAGCCTCGTCCCCTTGGCCCTCGGCTGTCCATTTCAGGCCTTGTAGGAGGTCTAGGTGCATCACCATACAGTGGCACCCCATACCGTACAGTGGCACCCCATACCATACAGTGGCATCCCATACCATACAGTGGCATACCTCACCATACAGTGGCATCCCATACCATATGGTGCCATCCCATACCATCCCATACACAGTGGCACCCCATACCATACAGTTGCACCCCATGGCATACCGTACAGTGGCACCCCATACCATACAGTGGCATCCCATACCATACAGTGGCACCTCATAACAGTGGCATCCCATACCATACAGTGGCCTCCCATACCATATGGTGCCATCCCATACCATCCCATACCATACAGTGGCATACCATACCATACCATATACAGTGGCACCCCATACCATACGGTGCCATCCCATACCATACGGTGCCATCCCATACTGTACAGTGCTGTCCCATACTGTCCCATACCATCCCATACCGTCCCATACCATACGGTGCTGTCCCATACCATCCCATGCCATCCCATGCTGTGTTGTCCCATGCTATCTTGTCCAATCCCATGCCATGCTTTGCCATCCCATCCCATCCAATCCCATCCAATCCCGTGCCATTCCTCACTGTACCATACCATCCAATCCCATGCCATTCCTCACTGTACCATACCATCCAATCACATTCCATGCCACTCCATACCATCCAATCTTATGTCATACCATGCTGTCCAGCTGCACTCCATCTGATGTGGTGCAGAACCAGGTTATCATGAAGTCTGAGACTGCAACATAGAGGAGCAGCAAGTGTAAATTAGCAAGCAGAAATGCATGCAAATTTATAGTAAGCAGAGTGGCACCTCAGTGTACTATTGTCACAGTGCTATTTGTCACTAGTCACATTCACAGAGAGATTTTATTATTCTACACAGTATCACCAGTGAAGAAACTGTATGGAGAAATTTAAATCATTCTCATATGCAGAATATCATAGTATCCTCAAATACAGTTTCTTCTCTGGGGAAATTTTTATTTTTGTCAAAGAAATCCTCACATTTTCTCCGCCGGCAACACCATGATTTGTTTGCTGTGTCGTCGAGAACAAACTGCATGCTGTCATGCTAGCGCTCTGATTCGTTGGAGTTTTAGTGAATCAGGGACGTCGCCAGTGAGTGAGTGATACGCTGCTCTTAGTGTGCGAATGGGTAGTGGCACCTCAATGTTTCAACATTAGACTCTTGGGCCAGCGAAGGGCTCTATTGGGATGCGCTTGGTGAGAGCCTGAGCCCGTCTCTCTGTGCCAACTTGTCTCTGGGATTCCTTTACCTGCTAATAGGCAACACTTGCTTCCTCAGGGTACGGGCATCGCTGACTCGGAGCGACGCGACAAAATACTACTCGCAGTGGACGCGCCGACGGAACGGTGTGTCGGGTTTACCGTCGTGCTCCCTACTATGCACACATACAATCGGGTCGCACATTCATGGCTTCTCCATGACCGCGACCTATGCGGTTACTGTTCCAAGCAGTCGTGCATGACGATTGTAAACAGCGCATGAGTGCTAAAGAGGCACCTCAGCACAAAACGATTAATACTTTGCGTTGCCATAACTTTGCATCGTCCACGCTGCTTTACAGACCCTGACAACCACTTCCGAGAACTCGTATGTACAATCGCTGCCATGCCCTGATTCACACTCTTGTACCAAACGGTTGCCAACAACACCAAATGCCGCACTAGCCGATCGACGGGCCCAACTACCATCTATCCCAGTCTGGGCCTCTTCGTGTTGGAGGAACGCATTCTGGTCGACAGAGGCTTCAAGACTTGGTCAGGATCAAAGTGAATGATCAGTTCAGGTTGCTCTTTGAAGGCGTTGATCGCCTGTCGCAACAGCGTCAGGATGGTGTCGTGAGTAAGAGAGGATAGTGGTGGGGCGGCAGGGATGGAGTCAGACGACTAGGACCATGATGAGCAGACGGGACATGAGTCATCTGTTCAAAGTCAACGCACCTCTCCGAGCGCCCGCCGCCCTCTCAGAGCCTGTGTAGCCTGTCTCTGGTTTGCGGCAGCCTCCCGATGGACGGCCAGTACTGCATCTTCCAAACCCCCAAACAAATCACACATAATGCCGGACATGTGCTTATCTATATGCGGCTGTTCACGCTTATCCCTGTACCACCACGACAGGGGCTCGTGTTTGTTTCGCTGGGAAGCGATCTCCCCGACAGTTTCCTTGCCAAAGCAATTCTTGAAGAACCTTTCCAGAGATTCAGGACAACCTGCAGAGCCAACAAGACGTCGTAGGACCGAGTAGCCAAGAAGATATACAATTGACTCAAGATCATGGCCAGGAGTGTGCTCCACAGCTTCTTTCCTCTGAATAGCTTCGAGCAGAGCGAGAGCCATGAACTGTAGTGTGCCCTTCGAGTATTCGTTAGGTATAAACACACCAGGCGCCCTAACATAAAACGGTCACCCACGTACCGTTATCGGTATTCCACGCTGTCTGGACGACGTAAAGTCGATCTTCGTGGAAACACTGCCGGGCGTCATCACAGCCCTCCCACTCGAGCGGTCAATGCTCTTCTTGATAGGATTGACAGCCTTCTGAACCGTGATATGGCCAATCAACGAATCGTCGACACGAGCCATGTCGAAGTCCGTGATGAAGCCCTTGACAGGACCTCCACGCCAGAGGAGCACGTTACCGGGACTGATATCCCGGTGGACAATACCCTTCTCGCAGAGGAACCGATGTGCTGTTGCACGTCCATGACATTAGTACACAGTTGCATCGAGATAATGATTGCCATACCCTCAACGATCGCATAAAACGCCTCCAACAATTCAAGCTCGTCACGATATAGCCATAGAGGCTCTCCGAACGTCTCGAGGATGATGCGATGGAGCGTCTTAGGTAAGGGAATCGGAAGAGTCGGGTCTTCAGGGCCACTGAAGCCTCGGACATGTGCTATGTTGAGTTGAGACCATGTCTGAGGGTCGACGTGATAGAAGACATCGCTGCCGTACACACTTTGCGCGATGCCTAAGCTAGCTGGAGCGGGGACCGGACTCTCCTCGGATTCACTCTGATTTGCCAGTGCCGCCTCTTCTTCGAGCCGGAAGTTGTTGATCAGATTATAGACTTCCGTCTCCGCCACCTTGCGAACGTCGCGCCAGGCAGACTTCATCACATGAGGCTTCCCTACAAAGGCCCATTGCCCCTGGACGTAAGCCAGTTCCAGTACACGCCATACTTGAGTGCCTCGGCCGCAGAGCGACATCGAAACTGAGATCGGTGGCCCGAATGTGCACCACGTCCGCTTCTCGTTCCCGAAAGGGTCGATGCGGTAGGAAGGGTAGTACGAGGCTTCACCTGCAAGGGGAACCCGATGTCGGGAAGTGTCAGAGGGAGACCGCCGCACGTAACCGGCAAGTTCTGAGGGAGTGACTGCTGCTACCGATGGATCATGCCCGAGCTGGTAGTCTGACAGCCCGCGTGTGAGGGCACAAATGACGCGAACGAATACCTCGGCGCCCTTCCCCATAGCACCGGGACCACATTTTTCCTCGCTGATACACTCATCATCGACAAGACTGTGGAGAGGGGAGAGAAGGACACCTTCACGATCAACCAACACGACCCGGAATGTGGTTCCAGTAATCAGAAGTGTCACACTGAAGATCTGAAACGGCCGCAAGGCCATACGGTAGCGTGCATATTCTGCACACTGGAGTACAGCACCCACGACATGGCCGGGGTCTTCTGGTCGGTTGTTCTTGTCCTCCGAAGCCTTGATAACCGCGAATGCGTCGCATGTGTGCCAGGAAGCGCGATCTGGGTGGTCGGAAAGAAGGCTGAAAGCGGGGCAGATACTAGCAGAGGCAGGCGTATACACCTCGGCAACGTTAACTGAGGGTGACACTATGAAGGAAGAAGACTGTCGGAATGCGCGTCTTGCGCCTGCACCACCATCTCCCCACTTGCATATATATGTGAATATGTTGTCCTGCGCGAAGCCCCGAGAGAGGATGAGAAGTTGGCAGCGGCTACGTCCAGCTGGAAGGAACATACCAGAGGCTTATACATTGATGACACAAGCTCGTAGTCCTCAGGCTCTACCCCGTCACTCTCCTTGCTCGCATCATTGGCAATTCGATTCAGTTCATCGATGTTGCTCCTCATGTCGGTTTGGTAGCTCTTGTGACAACGAGCAATGATCGCAGCATCTTCGTCAAAGACCCGGAGTCGATGGAAGACAGATGGATCATCGTATATGACCTTTCCCGATAGCTCTTCGGACAGGTGTTGATAGATGACCGAGGTATTCACTGCTCTCATGAAGCGTCGCCGACAGTCGGGTAGTATGTGAGAGTCACAGAGAAGAGGTTTGGGTCAGGGCGCGGCAGACATGATGACGGAGCCGTCGACATGCTTACCTGCCGAGCTGCCCTCGTCTGAGTCGTACCAGTAGTCCTCGTTATAAAAGCTTGCTCTTCTCTTCATCCCCGTGACTCGCGTGGCGTCCTATCTCTCTCGGCAGGACAATAATGTAGAGAATGACCTAGAAGTTCAAGCTAAGGTCAGGCGATTCGTTAGAGGAAGGCGCCGACTAGTGCAATATGTTGGTCTGCCTCACACAATGATATAGCGGTATGGTTGAAGGGGGGTTGCCAGTGAGCGCAGTTGCAAGAGGCTCTGGAAAACAGGGAAGGGCTACATAGCATCAGCATGTATTCTCGGTTTCGGACTGTTTGGCATGCTCACGGCCTGAGTGACTCTCCTAACGTCGATGCGCTATCACAAGGGGGGCCTGGAGTCCAAACCTGCGACGTGGCTGCCGCGGGTGCCAATCAGCTGTTACACTCAAGAGGCGTATGAGACACGACTTGCGAGACGGACGAGTGACGGGTCATACCTTGCGAGTCGCAGCAACTTAGCCCGCAGGACTCTACAGTAGTACTCGAGAGGCACTGGAACCACGTCCGAGTCGTGGTGACGACGGCAGTGCGACAAGCGCGCAATTCTGACCCACCCCACTGGTTCGCTTAAGGCTGCCGGTGCACCCTCAGACTACCATCGACACAGAGGCCATGCTGCTCCAGAGTGGATGGGACGTAGTAGACCGATTGAAGCGACAGCGCAGCGATCTCACGTTCGTACTCGAGCTCTGCCGTGCGCTACAGGGATCGTCAGATACGAGGCCACCGCCGCGTTATCCTCCTGCTGCAGTGACCGTCATGACGGGTGATAGCCTGAGCCTCTACAGTACCTCGTACTTGGCGCCGTCACGGCGGTAGACGAACGACTCGAATTGGCGAGCGCTAGCTAGCTAGACTGTCTATGCGGCCTTTCCATCGCTGTCATGGAAAGGTTCGTGTATTACATGCAATGTCTCAGGCGACAATGACCTTATCCAGAGATACTTTCTAGTCCGAAATGTAAATCGAGTGGCTCACAGCAGGCAATGCAACCAATTGAAGGTGCTGCATCTGTCCACTACCACGCTGCGCGTGACACTGGCAGTATTTCAGGTATATGCAACCACTGCACCCATGGAATGTCGCCGATGCCATGACGGTGCTTAGCAGAGGCTTTCCACGAACTGCTACGATTGAGTGTGTGAATCCTTAATCCTGGAGGGCCTTAGCCCGGCGGTCGTCGAATAGAAAGTCAACAGAAGCAATGAATCACATCCGTGAGACCGTCCATAATGAGGACCACATGCGACCTGTGAGAGCCTTCTAACAACCGAGAGACTCACCATGTCGTCTTCAGGCTCTGCTTCGTTCGTGTATCAAGGCGAGACGTACAGGACCTGGTACAAGGTCATCGGGGACCCAAGGAGTGGCCGCCGCCCGCTCGTCACCCTCCACGGCGGGCCGGGAATGTCTCACCACTACATGCTGCCCCACGCACAGCTACACGCACTCTACGGTGTCCCCGTCGTTTTCTACGACCAGATCGGCATCGGACGGTCGACCCACCTTCGGGACAAGCCAGCAGGGTTTTGGACGACGGACCTGTTCATGGACGAGCTGGACAACCTGCTCGCGCACCTGGGCATCCGGGACGACTTCGACTTGCTCGGCAACTCGTGGGGCGCCATGCTTGCGGGGCACTACGCTGCGGAGCGCCGGCCTGCGGGGATGAAGCACGTCATCATCGCGAATGGCGGGGCGTCGATGGCGCTGTGGGAGGTCGGGACGAAGCGCTTGTTGGAGAGGCTGCCGGGAGACGTGCGGGAGACGATCGAACGAGGAGAGCGCGAGGGGAAGCGGGACACTGAGAAGTACAAAGCTGCGATGAAGGTGTTCCAGATGAAGCACATATGCAAAGTAGATCCCTGGCCCTTGGAGCTCGCCACGTCCTTCGCCGCTACCGACGAAGACCCGACGGTGTATTCCACAATGTATGTCGTACAGACTCAATTGCGCGTATTGCTTCCCGTTCTGACCTGGCCACGCTAGGATTGGACCCTCCGAATTCAATGTGAGCGGCACGCTCAAGACTTGGTCGATCGTAGACGTCGTTGGGCAGATCACAGCGCCGACGCTCCTCATTAATGCATATGACGATACCGCGCAGGACATCGGGCTAGTGCCATTCTTTCAGAAGGTTCAGCGAGTGAAATGGGTGCAGTTCGCATACAGCTCTCACCTACCTGCGTTCGAGGAGCCGGAGAGGTACTTCGAAGTGGTGGGCCAGTTCCTATTAGACTCCAGTGATTAGAGCTGTTCTATACGAACCCAACCTGTTGAACATTTCAGAATCTCTGCATTCGATGCATGGCGGACACGACCCTTGGCCTCGTCTATATTCCGAATGCGCATTTGTGTATATGATAAACTGCAAACACCAATAGGCCGATGCGGTCAGAGATCTCTGCAAGCCGAAGCAACGGCTACTATATATCATTAGTATTCTGTGTCCTCTGGAGGTCATTGAGGCACTAAGAAGGTAGGCTCGACACAATGAACTTTTGTCAGTAGGGGTACACCGCCCTTCACGGCACAATCGCAGGCCCTCAGTAAATCCCGGGTATAAACTTGTACTTGACGATGGAGCAGTAGCGCTCCCAGTCTTTTCCGTACTTGAGCGCACATCTGGCAATCCGGACATGATCAGTCTGAGGTACAGAAGGGGCACAATGGTTCGGACGAACCGTTCAAAGTCGCGCCCGCAGCGGTGAATGAGGACGGTGATGAAGAACACCGAGTAGAAGTACGGGATGGGCGAGGCCGTGCCGACGACGAGGCCCCACGTTAGGCTCTGCACCCAATCGGCGACGTAGTTCTACAAAGATTGGTGGTCAGTAATATGCATGGGGTATAGCCTCTGCCAGGGATTGCTTACGGGTTTACGAGAGTACCTCCACCAGCCATCGGTGAGCAGGCGGTTGCTGCAGAACGTACGTATATATCAACGGGAGCGCGAGGAAGGTGGACTTCTCAGCCTACCCATGAGCGGTCTGAATGTAGCTGGGGTTCTTGATAGTTCCCCAAGGGAGCTGAGGGAATGTCTTGCGGTATGATGTGATGCCCTGGGTCTGCAGCTTGAAGCGACTCTTCTGGGACATCGCAGTGTCCCATCTGTGGACGATCTGAGCACATGTATGCTAAGGAAAGATAGAGAGGGCATACACGTAATAAGCCGTGAGCAACGTGGTGTAGAGTGCGACATAGCCGAGCGTCGAGAAACGGTACTTGGAAGGGTCGTGGCTTGCCATATAGACAACCGAGTAGATGTACGACTGGCGTAGGGTTAGAAAGAGGCGCAGTACGAGATGGCACGGAGGATGGCTTACGAATGGAACACCGGCGAAGTTCCAGAAGATGACCAGGAAGCCCCACCTAAGTGCCGGGTTAGCGATACGAAGCAACCTCGAGGTTCTGCACGCACTTCTCGAAGAACATGTCCCACGTTTGCGGGATGAGTTCTTCACCCTTGCCACTAGAAGGACGTTAGCGTGTGCTTCCTTACCCAAAGGCACCTGCTCACCAAGCATTGAGGTAAAGCCACGTCGCGAGGCACATGAACGCCATGTTCTAGGGCGATGAGGACGTCAAAGGCTATCGCGCCGCAGTATGGGGAGACTTACGGGTGTCACGTAGCCATACTGTTCGTACTGCTTGCATGCGCCGGAGACAGACATGAAGAAGACGATGACCCAGGGAATGCGGACTTCGAGCCACATCTTGAGGTCGACGGGGCCGATGCGCGGGTTGAGACACGCGCCCATGAAGACGTCGTAAATGAAGTTTCCAGACATGCGGATCTGGTTCCCGGTCGCGACGGTGAGGAAATACATGCCGAAGGAAACACCAAAGCCATAGATCATGGCGACCGTCATGAGGTGCCCGAAGTTGTCGATGATCTCCGTCATACGGAAGATGCCCGTAGTGTGCAGAATGGCGGCGGTAGCCATGGTGATGTAGATGCAGCCGTATGCGTTGCACTTGTACATGAGGGTCTTGTAGCCGAGGGACGGAACGGGCAGGCCTTCCTGCATATAGCCCGGTACAACCCATGCGAGGAAGAGCTGATAGACGATGAGACCGGTGTAAACCTTCCACGCGTACGCATTGGGGCTCGCATCCTAGCGACTGTTCAGACAGTCTGGAGACGAGGGACACAATCAACACTCACAACGCGGATATGCTCCCACATTCGCCAGAGGAAGGGCTTGATGTCATCCACGGAAGTAGGGTGCACGAGCTGGCCGTCGTAAAAGACCAAGCATATCCAGAGGTAGTACATGAGGATGGGGAACCCTGTCATGATTGCGAGGACCCCCCATGGGCCACCAAACTCGTACCTGCAGATGGTCGTCAGCGAGCCGATGGTCTCCTCAGCGCGTCACTCACTCGACGTGGCTGTCAAGCAGTTGGTCCTTCTTTCTGCCCTCGTCCGTAGGGGTCCATCCATTGCCATTGCCATTCGCCCCAGCAGTTCTCTGGCGAAGCCCGTCAGCCTGGTTGACCTCGACGGCCGACATGGTGAAGAAGCAAGTAGAGGCAGTCCGACTGGTCGCACGATTTACGGTGCGTCAAATTCGTACAGTGGTATGTTCGGCGAAGGCCGTGCCGTCCCCATTGATTGGCGCTAGTGCTAGCCACAGGCGCGTCGAGCCCGGGCCATGCTGCAACAAGTTGTGCTGCCAGTGCCGTGCCTATAGTAGCCTACACACACGCTTGCTGTGAGCCTCATCTTCCTCTCAACCTTTCAAGTTCATCCACGCATACACCAAGGGAGCAAATCGCTCATTCATGTGCTAGATGTTGTGCCTAACAATCACCTGGATTTAGTGTATTATCTCTCGCGTTCGCTGCTCCGTAAACTGGCAAGGGACGGCCTACTCGTCAATCCAGTGGTCCGGAAATTGTTTTGAAGACGAGGCCAGCCTTCCGCTTCCGTCTTCTATCAAAGCACAGGTCGATGCAGTGTTGGATAAGGCCATCAAGGACGCCGACCAGCTCGCTTCGCCGGGCGCAAGCCTAGCGACTCGGAGACATGCATTCACACTTGGCGTTGCATCCAGCATCATGGTCGACCGGAAGTTGGGACTCGCAAGAGGCGTCCGTATCGAAGTAGCATCGGTGCTGTACCAGATGGTGCTCACTCTCTTGCCGGCCACGCACCACCGAGCTCGTGCTTGGATCACCACTGATCTCATCGTCATTCTGAAAGCCCGATCTGCGTGCTTCGGAGACCCCACCGCTGATAATTTAGATCACACGATCAATTTGTGCTACAGTCTTCTTTTCCTACCCCCTGGTGCCGGACTGGATAGTGCGCGCACCCTCAACACCATCTTGTCACCTGGCTCGCTTCCATCCTCGCGGCGGCCGCAGTGACCTTGGTGCTGCCATAGATGTGTGCAATGAGGTTGCTACCCTCTGTCCTTTTTGGCATCCTTTCCACTATGTGGCTATCACCACTCTGATTAATGCCACTTGGATCCAGGATGAGCAGCTCAATGGCCATCCCTGCTCTGGGTCTATGACAATGGCAGGCCTGCCGCACCACAGACAAGGGTCGCTGACGCGGTCACCGTGGAAGACTTCGTTGTTACAGGGTCCATCTCGAGTCCGCTGCAAGCCGGTAGCTTCCACTTATCGTTCCTCAACGATCTCTTAGGCTTGGGTCACGGCTGCGCCGCTGCAGCAGTAGTGACCCTGTGATGTTTACTTCAGACACGTCCCACCGCGAGCGACGCAAGGAGTACCTCGAGTTTCTGCATCTTCAAGTTGCTTCAGACCTACGAGTGTGCGTGCAAAGCCCGTTCGGTGTAAGTCACCAGTAGCGGCCATGCGATTGACGGTTCGAAGGGCCAGACTATCCTTGCGGCGTCTGAGGGTATTCAGCCGTAGAGTACGGCCGTGCATCGGCCGAGTAGCAATTCGCGCGAAGAGTCGACAGCTGGTCCGAATCATGTAACGTTGCTGTGTCCAAGTACGAGATGTGCACCGCGGTGCTCGCCCGACGAAGTAGGGCGACGGGATCCTGGGCGGCGCAGGTGACCGAAAGAGGGGACGTAGTACTAGATCACGGCGCTTGCGCAGTTGGTACCTTCCCACGTGTCGACTGCTTCAACTCTCTGATGCTCGACAGTGGCGACGCCTGTCCACCATCCCCTCTCTATCATCGATTCTGACTAACCGTGCTTACAATGTCCAATCTTCCCGAGCCCAAGTTCACCGGCGTGTTGGTGCTGCAAGCGTCGTCCACGATTGAAGCACCAATCGAAAAAGTATGGGATGTACTGTGCAACTTCCAGTCTTATGGCGAATGGTAAGTTCCGTAGGAAGTGGATATTAATACCTGACTTACCTGCAGGGACAAGGAATGAATTTGTGTGCGCACGACCTCTCTCTCTTCACGCTCGCAGACGCGTTGGATCTCACGCCAGCGCTTTGCTGCTGTAATTGTAGCCACGAACAAGTCATCGTCGACGGCAAGACGAAGAAGCCTCACCCAGACCAGACACCGCGCGACGGCGCATACATGATTATGGAAGTCTATATCCCGCCCTCTTCCGATCCGTCGCGTCGCACCTCCTCGCATCCATTGGAGCAGATCACTGCCGTTGACCACGATAACTACCGCATCGCTTGGAGGAACTGCATGCCTTCGTGGCTGGTCAACGCCGAGCGCTGGCAAGCCCTCAGCGTGACGGAGGACGGCAAGACCCTATATGAGACCCGCGAAGTGATGAAGGGTATCGGTGCCTATTTCATCAAGTGGTTCTTGTCGAGGGACCTCCAGCTTGGTTTCCAGGCCGTTGCAGATGGATTGAAGAAGAGAGCAGAACAACTTCAGCGGTGATTGCATGTCGAGATGTCGTCGCTCGCTTTCTCGCTATATACCACCTGTTGAAGATGCGCAGAGGCAAGTCTCTGACTGGATACCCAACATCCGCGATTATTTGCTATGGCATGCGTGTTCTATCGAATCATGGAGTGTGCGCACTTGCGACCATTATGCCATGACAGTGCTACCACGGCGCCGACAGCCACGCCTGTCTCCAGCGAGCCGCGTCGTGTTTTTTCATATGGTGAACTGATGACAACTTCGTCGACCTAAGATCAGCTAGTCAGATAGCTAACACAGCAACGAGACAGAAGGTAGTACCGGTGAGTCGTCCTGACATACGATGCCTGATACATTGGTTGATACGTCGCGTCAGCTTACGATATCAGGATCAATTGTGGAACTTGGACGCGCGCCGAGGAACACTTGAGCGGCGAATCGCCTTCACTACTAATCCAGGGTCTGCTATTTATGAGCAGTGGTGCCAATAGTAGGTCGCCGACGAATTTGACTTCTAGCCTCCCCACTCAAGTGTCATTCTACATCATAGAGGAGGCCGTTGATGCATCATGGACGACAATGCGTTCACACTGTGGCTAGACCTGCAGCCAAGTTGGTCCCAGCCGGTAATATCGTGGCTGCTAACTACTATGGACATGTTCAGGAAGGTATGTATCTCTCCGAGCTAACACGCATACTTGGCTTGGACCTCTAGCGGAAAGCCCGAGACATAATCATCCAAGTGAGTATCTTGAGAGTTGCGTCGTGCCTATTTTACGCAGTCCGATGGCCAGCCGTACCCAGCTAGCACATCCCATCCACCAACATATGGTAGGACGCGGACTGGTTTCCCATCAGCATACGTCCGTGTGTCGGTATGATGCCGATGCCGTTGGAAATTAACTGGCTGTTGACTTGAGCAAATACTGAATATAGGACATCAACACTCAGATGCCAGTACTCGCCGCGCGCCCGAGCTAGATTCCGAATGGCAAGCTGCCCTATCGCACGCGACAGAACCTGCTTTGCTCCCTGACCCGATACCAGCTTCACGCGTCATTCGTCACTCCTCAAGCTGAACATTCGACGGCCTTCATAACTCCGTCCCGTGTACACACACTGAATGGCTCGGATTTGACGAAGCCTTCCTCGGGCGCTTCAGCCAACCGGAATCCGATCATATGGCACCATTTTCACTGCGCTGAGGTGTCTGCCGTGCTCTGAGCTCCGATCTACTAACGCGTAGCCCAGGATAGACCTCCGAAGCATGCGTCGGGTCTTCGCACGTTCGCGTGCCGATCGACTTCGGTCGTGACAAGATGGCTTATGGGGAGGCTGATAGGCTCAGGCGCCGGTGACCAGGTGCTCGCCTGCTGGGCGTATGGAGAGCAATTCTGGTGCCACAGGGAGAGTACGGCATCTCGAAGACAGTATGCTTGCCTGCTATGGGGATCCGACTCGCACTTCCATCGGTGCCTCTCGGCTGAGCGGGGCATCCTACGTAGCTGCCCCATGGGTGTTGACCTCATGCGGATGCGCATCGGGACGTTGAGCCCATGGAGGTTGCGTCAGTGTGCTGCCTCCGGTCATACGTTCTCTGCATACTACAGTGTATATAAGGGCGAACACGACGGGCAGAGCTTAACATCAGTTTCCACAGTCCCGCTTACACTTCAGTAAAACCGCCAATCAACCACTGACCCCCATACTAACATGCCTGGACTCATCAGCTACCCGCCTTTCCCAGAGAACGTCCCCACTCATCCTCTCCTCATTGTGGACTATGCACTGTTGAAGGCCGGTGACGAGGATGAGATCGAGAAGTTCTGGACCGCAGCTACCACTCTCGGCTTCTGGTAGTAAGTGCAGAGTCGGTGCAGCATCTCTGATTACAGTGTCGCTCATCATGGGATAAATAGCATGAAGAACCACGGTGCCGATGAGTTGGTCAATGAGATGTTTGACATGGGCGAGGAAACAATGAGCCTACCATTCGAGGAAAAGATGAAATTTGAGCAAGGCGATGATGGCATGTCGTTCGGGTATGCAGAGATCATGTTATTCCATCACTATGCTCTGACCACCTATGTGCAGGTACAAGGCCGCAGGTGCGAATGCTGTCGACGAGACCGGTGCGCGCGATACCGTGGAGTTCATCAACATCTCCCAAGACGACGCACTCGCGTGGCCCAAACCTGTCCATCGGACATATCCTTCGACGGTGAACGCGCGCATGGAAAACACCATCCGGCCCTTCGTGCAACTCTCTGCAGAGGTCAACTGCACGTTGATGGAGATTCTGGGCAAGAAGCTCGGCTTCAAGGAGGGTAGGCTCACGGAACTGCACCGGCTCGAGGAGACGAGCGGCAGTGAGACGCGGTGCATCCGGAACCCTCCTCGGCCGGGTGGGATCTCGGAAGAGAAGGCGGCGCTGGGTGCACATACCGACTTCGGTTCGATGGTGAGTTGTTGTTTTCAAATACAACAGTGTCAAAGCAATTGACACGAGCTCTTCGCGTGAAGACCTTCTTGCATAACCGGCTGGGAGGCCTGCAGGTCATGCCCCCGGGCTCGGATAAGTGGCAGTATATCAAGGTACATCCCCGAGCACCTATTGTGGCTGTTCACACTGACGCTGAACCGTACTCCAGCCCATTCCTGGACATGCTGTTTGCAACCTCGGCGATGCAATGTATATCTTTAGTGGTGGTATCCTCAAGTCAAACCTGCACCGCGTCGTGTGAGTTCCCGATTCTTCGCGGGTCCTTCCAGCGGATTTTACTGACCGCATTGTGGATCTCAGCCCTGCCCCTGGTGCACAGGCCGTCCTCCCGCGCTGGTCTCTCGCCATGTTCACCCGCCCCGGCGACTCTGTCGTCCTCCGCGCTCTCACCGAGGAAAGCCCCATGGTAGCGGAAGCTGTGGCTCACGCCGCCGATAAGAGCATCTTCAACAGTGGCCAGACGTCGAAAGAATGGTTCGCCCGCAGAATCAAGAACCAGCGCACCAAGAACCAAAAAGTGGGTTGCTATTATTACTCTGCACTGGAGACATCGAGAACAACGCTGACATACACCGTGTAGGGGCCCGAGACTTGGCGCCAGAGCCGCGGTACAGAGCATCGTCCCGACGCCGCCTGATGGACGTCAACACCGAGGGGGAACAGAGCATGAGAACAGCAGCCTTGCGTCATTCTAACAGCCTATGTATGACTCCGATCGCAGACCGTCACCTATATTGTAATGTACCTATAATCCACCTTCCTCGACAAAGACGCTGTACAGGCCTCAGTGTCCGGTACCGGTTGCCTTGGATGTGTACCAATGGTTCCCAGCTCAGTGAGTATGTATGCTTCACAGCCTGCTGAGTGACTAAGCTTCTACGGTCTACCAAATAATTACATATATATGTTCACGCTCACAGCTCATCGTGCTTATCCTTCGCAGGCTGCGTCGACGAAGATGACGCTGACCCACTCGACGCCGACCCGCCCGTGCCCTCCGCCGACTTCGTCTCCGCCGTCCGCGAGCTCGTCGTGCTGCTCTTCCTCGCCTTCGGAACCTTCTTATTGCGCAGCTTCGTGAGCGCGTTCTCGAGCGTCCGCGCACGCGCGCGCATCTCGCTCGTGAGGATGACGGGGTCCTCGTTCCGCGCGACCTTCTTCTGCTTCTCGACCCACTCGTCCAGCCAGCGCTCGTGCTCGTCCAGCACGCGCTGCAGCCCGTCGAGCTCCTCGGGCGTGTACTTCGCCGGCGGCCCGCCCGCGTTCGCGTTCGCGAGCGCCTCGCGCGACTCCGCGAGGAACAGATGCGTCTGCCAGTTGAGCAACTGGCTCATGTTCAGTGCGTGCGGGAACTCCTGGACCTCCGAGTAGCGAATCGAGATTGGCCGCTCGAGCGTCCTGCGGGGGCATACGCGGTCAGGCAGCGGATGGGCTCGGCAGAGACTGGTGGTACGTACTCGAGTTCAGTGAGCTTCGCGACGAGCTCGTTCGTGTCTGCGTCGTCGCCGTGGTCAGAGATCCATGCAGACGTCTCCTTGAGCTTCTCCGCAATCCGCTTGCGCTCTGGTTCCTGCGAGCACTTGTGGAACGCCGACTCCGGGTTGTCGTCCTCGAGGAGATCCCGCAGCTTGTAGAGGTACGCCTCTAGGCTGTTCCGTGCCTCCTCCCGGCGGCGTTTCCCGGCCTCCTCGTTGTTCAGCGCTTGGAGCCTGCGAATGATGATGAGTGTCGCCCGGAAATAGCGGCGGGCGTACGCACCGTGCAATCGAGTGGCGCTTCGCGGCGACGGAGAGCGGCTGGAAAGTCGGGAACTCGGTCCGGACGTTGAGCACGATCGTCTCCTCCGTCTTCTGCTCCGCCGGAGCCGCAGACGCAGAGGGAGATGGCGCCGTGGACTCGGCCTGCTCCCCCTCCTGCACCTCGCCCTCACCTGCCTCTCCCGACTTGCCGGAGAACAGGCCTTTGAGTTTTCCTGGGTACGCATCAGAGGGCCTCAATGCTGTGAAGGTGCAAGACGTACCGGCTATTGACCCGTCCTTGATCTCACCGTAGGCCACCGCGTCGGTGACGCTGGCGAAACCAGAGTCCGAGTATCGCAGAGTCGCCTTCACGACGGGGTCAGTCGCGCCCGCTTCGGTGAGGTTTTTGACCGCCTCGGCGACGCCGCCGATCTTGGCTACCAGCAGGTCGGTAGGGAACCCACTGCATGCAGCCATTCGTGAGTTACCTCTGCTATAGTCTTGTCGACGATGCACTTACGGTGCGGGCGCGTTCTTGTACGCGACCTTGAGCGGGAAGTCGTCCTGCCGCCTGAACGTGAGCGTCTTCGTCGTGCCCGTTTTTGTGCCTGAGGGGAAGACGAGAGTGTTGATCGTACGCGGCTTGACCGCGGAGCTCGCGAGCTTCTTGTTCTCTGCGGTGTATGAAACCTGGATGTCATACGGGTTCATGTCCACGACGCGGATGTCCTTCGTCTTGAACTGCTTGCTCAGAGACGCGCCGTGCAGCGCGGCACCCAGGACCGCTGCCTCGTCCGCGTTCACGTTCAGGGCGATTTTGTTCCTTTGTGGAGCGGTGAGTCGTGCGATCGATAGAAAGCAAAGGGAGAACGTACTCGCCAACGGCAGCTTTCACGGCAGCTTGGATCATAGGTGTGCGCGAAGCACCGCCAGTGAGAATGACGGATGAAATATCTTTCTGATGCCACATGAGCTGGTGTTGCCTCGGTGTTAAGGCAAGTACATACCAGGGTCATACCGGCACTCGCGAGTGCGTCGAAGATGGGGCGCGCAAACTCACCCTTCAGGTCCTTGCACGCAATCTCGAAGTCCGCGCGGGTGATTTTCGAGCGGTAGTCAATGTCCCAAGCCAAGCTCTCTATCTGAACAAGCATGAGTACACCCAATGGTATGGCGAGAACGATAGGCACCACACAGCAGCCACGCTTGGGGTCCTCGCCCAGGCACTGGAACGAAGACCAACGCAGAGCGTGACTGCTGTGTGGTGCTATGGGACTACTTACCGATGCCATAGCGTCCGAGTTCGCACTCAGGATAGCCTTGACGCGCCCCGCCTCCTTCCACAGCTTCGCCATTCCGCGCTTGTCCTGGCGTATGTCCTTCTTGTACCTTCGGTTGAAGTCGTTGATCATCATGTCCCTCAGCCGCCTATCCAGCTCCGTCCCACCCACAGCCCTGTCAAACCCGATGCCCTCCACCGCGATTTGAACGCTGTCTTTGGTGAGGCTCTTCGACTTGGGGTCGCTCGCGACGTTCGAGAAGCCGACGACCGTGGCGCGGATGGACGACGCGCCCGCGTCGTAGATGACGTGGTATTCTGGCTGCGCAAACGTACGTGTCATCGCGTAGTTGACCGCAACGGCGGTGCCGTCGTTGACGAGTGCTAGGAGGCGTAGCCCGGAGAGCTCGATGGCGTCCGCGATGGCGTCCCGCTCGAACATGGTGTAATACGGCGGGACGGTAACAACTACGCTCTGCACGTTCTCCCCGGCGAAATCATCGGCAAGCTGCTTCACGTAGGAAAGTTGCATGCCGATCAGCTCCTCCACAGACCACTCGGTGCCATCCGAACGACGGAGTGCTACCGTGCTGCGGTCCGTCTCTACGAGGTCGGCGGTGGATATAGACTTGTAGAAGGAGACTGCTGGTGAGTCTGCAGTCGCCCCTTGGAGAAATTTGAGTGAAGAGAAGGAATCTTGAGGATACCGTCCTGCCTGAGAGCATGTTAGTTGAAGGTAGCGTAAGGCGGCTTTTCCTAGCGTACTATTGCGGCGGCATCCGATCCAAACAGCCGGTCGTTCTGTTTCCACGCGACAGTAGACTGTATCTTCCGCTTCGAGTCTTTGTTGAGCAAGACGTCGAAGGGGACACCGGGTTTCATTAGGGAGGCTTTGATCCAGTCCGCGCCATAGTCAATTGCCAGCACGGATGCGAGCGCATTCTCCGTCAAAGTGGAGAGCAGGAGAGTGATGAGGAAGCAGATCCTGTATAATGATAACATCATGGTAGGGTATGTGTCATTAAGGCGTAGGTAGTGGGCGAGGCTGAAGAGGGCTGGCTGCAAGGGACCACCGCGGCCGGAACGCTTGAGTTGAGTTTCACTTCCAGCAGCGGACACGTCGCCCGCAATACGTGTCGTCGTCACGTGGTGCTGCCTCTGTGCGTTCCGCGCTGCCGTATTTTACTAAATACAGGTATGCCATGTAGAACCGCAATCAAAACACAATCCGCATTGTTCCAAACTGTTCCAAGCCGTATTCGACAAAACATAGAGAAGCTACGGCCTCAGCTGCATACTGCAGGAGCGCTGGTGGTCGCTTAACCCTCACGTGGCGATCGCCGATGTTACACCTGTAGATCTGAGATCGAGATCCATCGCATATTTTTCCCTCCGCATCAAGGTCTTCAGCCACCGCCCTGAGCGACCTTCAGGTCCTTCACCGTCTGCTTCTGTTACGCTCGCGGTCTCCTACTCCGTGGTACCGGTGTACCCATCTCAAATGGCGTCTAGCCTTGCTGCGCAGCTTGCGCAGAGCACGTCTCTAAATGCCGCTCTACTCAACCCGAACCGCAGGCGACCGACCGAGTCGTACCTCTTCCCCGCCAAGGAAGCAGCACAACACGACCTTGATGCTATATATGCTATTGGAAACAATGGTTTCTCTCAGCTCATGTCTCTTGATCCCTCTCTTAGGCAGTTTGAGCGAAGCTTGTTCTCCGACGCGGCCAAGAACACGGACAGAACACTACTGAATGCAGAGGCAAACGAGGAGCTGAACAAACAAATCGCTTCGCTCCTCCCGCTACTTGGTCCTTTCCTCCTGGATGCGCCTACAGGCAGAGTAATGGAATGGCTGGTGCGGAGGTTCAGGTGTGTGCTTACCTCTTAGAGCTCGAAGGCATAAACCCTCATAGCAGATGTAAGAATCAACGAATTCAATGTTCAGGACGTCCTTACTTTGTTTCTGCCCTACCATGAAACCCCCCATTTCGAAAAGATGCTGTCCATACTGCATATAGAGTGAGTGTCTTGTCTGGTACCTCGTGACATTCAAGGCCAAACGTCTTGTAGCGACAAGTCTGCATTCCGCTTCCTGCAGGCATATAAAACCACGGCGAAACCCCTTCGTAGAAGTGGACTTGTTTCCGAAATGACCAAAAACTCAGACCTAGCACGCTTTGTGTCTCAACTGCTACCAAACACAGTCAAGAACGGTGGCGCAGGGATACACAGGGCCCTGCTCGTCTTCCACACCGGCGTTTTGCTCGACTTCATTGCGACAAGCAAGGAGTTAAACGAAGGAACCACCACATTTTTGCTTGCAGCTTCCCTTGACATCCTTCAGGAAGAGCCGAGCGAAGCGCAGAAGGCGAACGCGAACGCTTCTCTACTGCAAGAAGCCGTAGTATGTGTCTCGCTCTTGCGTGTTTGGAGCGGTGGATTAACGCAGCATGTCGTAGCTTGCGAGCCTCCTTGTGCTTGCGGGCCTGTCACAGAAGTGCCACTTCACTAAGAAGGCCATAAAGACGATTCTCCCGGCTGTTGCGGCGCGTGCCAGTAATATCTCGACAAAACAGCTTGTGCGCACCTTGGTGTGTCTCTGTGGACCCCAGGACGAGCTAGAGAAGCTTCCGCGCACCATCGTCTCAGCCCTGGTGAAGAAACCGTGAGTCTGACAATCCGTGCACGTTGTCTATATGTTCACCGTCCTGTAGTGACGTTGACGCAGAACTGAGGGAGGCCGCGGCGTACGTTGGTTCGGAGAAGATGCTGTCGCCCCTGGTCGCGGCGCTCGTTGCTAAACTGGACAGGGAACGTCACTTGAGCGTGTTGACTTCTCTCCTCTCGTACTCTGCTCTTCCTGAAGCCGTCGCCCGCAAGGCGGCATCTCTGCTGCTGAGCAGCATTGTCGCATCAGGAGATCCTGCTGCTACGGAGTCAGTAAATGCAAGGAAAGCCTTGTCAGTGCTCCAAGTTCACCACGCTCGCATCGTCGAACAGGTATGTACGGAAGCCATGAGTAACGAAGGGGAGAAGGAGGTCATCGAGCAGATCGTTCTGTCGTTGTCTATGGTTCGTGATCTCCTCCGACATTCGTCGGCCTGACAATGACCTGTTATTATCTAGTCAAAATCCGAGAAGGAAACGGACATGATCATTGCCTCCTTCAACGCAGACGCCAACACCCGCGCGCTCGCCGTCAAGGACCTCATCAACACCCTTTATCGACCCTCTGCGACGCTCTCCGACAAGGACGCGGCAGCGGACGCTCTACGCGGCCGGCTCCTCGACACCTCGCCCGCCGTGATCGAGGCCCTCTATGCACAGCCTGCCGCGGTCCTTCCCGTCCTCCTAGACGACGCCCCGGCGTACCTAGAGGCACTCTCGTCGGCGCCGCTCTCACGCGCGCTCGCGCGGCTGCACCTCGCGTTCCTCGCCACGCACGTCTACCCCCACCTGCGCGTGCGCGACGCGGCGCTCGCGGAGCGCGTCGTGTTCGACGTGTTCTGGCCGTACCTCGCGCTCTCGAAGCCGCGCCAGAAGACGGCGGCCGTGGTGTGGGAGATACTGGAGGGCGCGGAGGGCGAGGGCGGCGTGGCGCGCTATGAGCTGTTGGGTGGGTGCGTGGACGCGGTGCGCTGGGAGCAGAGCGCAGGGAAGGCGGGGGAGAAGGGGAAGGAAGACGAGCACAAGGCTACGGAGAGGATGGCGAAGGTGAACCTCGCGCTTGCGGCGAAGATGGCTGGTATGTACGCCTCAGTAGGACCTGCTGGCTCAGCTGACGTCTCGGCGGTGCAGACAATATCCTGGCGTCGAACAACTACTCGCACTTGTTCGAGCGGTTGATGGAGAAACTGAAAGACGAGAATCCCCACGCAAGAGTCCTCGCTTATCTCACGGCGCGAGCATTGCTGTCTCGTCTCTCCGGGGAACACCTGATCGACGCGGCCCACGCTATCCTCAGAACTTCAGGACTCGAATCGCTCGATGGTATGGGCGACTTCATGCGTGGAGTGAGCGATCTGGGCGTGGTACGTGTATCGTCCTCGTTCCTTAACAGACTGGCTGACGATGGTATGCACTGTAGTTCTTGAACGACATGAGCGTCGCTACCGCTATAGTGCTGAAGCCGAACAGCCAGACCACATTGCACCGCCTCCAGGTGTCTGTCCTGGCGATGATGCCTGTGATCCCCCGTCCTCCCAGTGCGACACTCGACTGGGTAATCGCGTCCACCGAGACACCGCTCGATCATAACAGCAATGACACGCGTGGAGTCCGCTACATCCAGCTCCTGCGTGCCGTCTACGCGCTCAGCAATTCCTCCGCGAGACTCCCGGTGCTCTCCGTGAACCTGCTCCGCGCGCTCTTCGTCAACCTCGGCGACGAGGCGCTCAGCTTCCTCGTGGGGATCTGGCTGAGTCCCCCGCGCGCGGGCAAAGGAGCCGACGGCGACCACCTGCGCACTGCCGCGCTTCTTCACGCCACTGCGTTCCTGGAGGCGCATCACGCAACGGAACATTGGCTGGACTTCCAGACCATCCTCCCAGCCCTGCTCGTAGCTCTGCAGAACTCGGACCGGCGCGTGCGCGAGGCTGCCGTGTCTTGTGTCCATACGCTGGTGAGGTTGGTGGAGAAGGCCCCGTCCGCGATCTATGCGTACGACGCCATTTATGGACCTACGTCGAGCCTTCTGCAGTATGCAGAATGGGCGGACTTCAGCAAGTATGTCGCTGCGCTGGGTGCTGTGATGGAACATGTCACGCATGACCCTGCCTACCTGCGCGAGTTCCACAGGGAGCACTTGAGCGCGGTCAAGGGCGAGGGGAAGAAGGTTGCGAGGTACGCCTCGCCTTGTTCGCTGCTGTTCACGGCTGACTCTCATTTCCTGGCGTATGTAGCTACAAGCAGCGCATCTTATTCTATCTCATGTCCCATGTTAACTCCTGCCCAATCTTGAGCGTGAAGACTTCGCTCCTGCAGAGCCTCGAGACGACCGTGAACGAAAGTAAACATCAGGCACTTGCACCTACACTACAGCACCTGTCTACGGCTGTCACTCCCACGACGGAGGCCGTCGACAGGGACACGGGGGATCTCTTTGTGCTTGCAACGGCGACTATTGATTCTACTGCAGTGTCAGAACTCAATGATGTGAAGAAGCCGACGTGGTCCCTGTTTGAGGGCTTCCTCCGCACATGTCTGCTAAACCGTAAAGATTCTCTATGTCTGGCAGTCCCGAATACGTCTATTGATGCCACATCTTCAGGTCACTTGAAGCTCGCAAGGGGAGCCATAGTTCGCAACGCACAACAGCTCCTACGCGGCCGACTGTCTGCGGAACGACGAGAGCAGCTGTGTAAATTCCTTGTAGACATAGCAGGTCAACCAGATGCATCGGTATGGGTACTCTCCTGTAGGATAGGCTATCCGCTGACATGTTGCAGGTGTCTGATTGCAAGATGCTGTTGGACGACATACTGAACGATGTCGCAATCACTATCCGCCTGCTATCTATTTACCAGCCAGATGCTGTCGACGCTGCTGAACCTGCACAGAAGCGGGCCCGTGTGGATCAGTAAGCAAGTTCGCTATTTTCGTTGCCTTCGTACCTGACGTTTCTTCAGGGTCGCACAAAATAGCAAGAACCATGCCCTGACGTTGTTCATTGAAGTTCTTAGCGCTAAGAGCCTGCCAGGCTCCTTGGAGCTGATCACCAGTCTTCTGGAGGCTCTGACGAGGGTTGCACATGATACACACGCAGTGTCCGCTGACAGGACGTACAATGAACAGCTGCTCATGAATACGCTTGAGAACTGCGTGAACAGTATGCCAGTAAGTACCATCCCTCAGCACGCGTCGGAGATACTAACACAAGAACAGGAGAACGTCTCCACGCAAGCTGGTGCTATCCGCGCAGACATTCTCATCGAGCTCATCAGAGGTGAGCTTCATCATCAGCACAGTCGTAGACGCACAGAATGTTCATAACGTGCTTGAAGCCGCCGACAACCCGCAGACATTCCATCAGGCTCTCCTGCTCATAGCGGCTATGGCACGGCTGGCTCCGGATGCTATTCTCCACAACGTTATGCCGGTCTTCACGTTCATGGGTTCAAATGTCTTCCATCGTGATGATACGTACAGTTTCAGGGTGGTGCAAAAGGCAAGAGTCATGTTTCCTCAATGCTCGACTAGTCATTCACGCGATCGCACCTTCAGACTATCGATAGCATCGTGCCTGTCATGGTTACATCCCTTCGCAGCAACAATGCCCTCGGTTTGGACCTGTATATGGCCTCTCGCGATTTCCTGCGCATTTTCACCGATGCAGCAAACCACATTCCTCGGCATCGTCGCACAAAGTGAGCCATGCAGCTCGCGTTCCACCGCAACGTTCACTAACTTGTGGCAGGTTCTATGCTCATCTTGTCGACGTTCTCGGCCCTGACGAGTTTTTGGCTCCTATCTGTATGCTGTTGGTTGAGAAGCTCTCCAAGCGCCTCGTCCGGCAACAGAAGAACGAGGTCGAAACATCGCTGTCTCTGCCGGTCGCTTTATTCCAGAACTACGGAGCGAAGAGGAAGATGGGGGTGAGCTATCCTTGGCTTGCGAAGCAACTGACATGTCTGAAATAGCTTGCAGCTCTTGATCGAAACTGCGCGAGAGGCAGAACGCCTCGTTAAGCGCGCGACCGACGGCGGCGAAGAGACATGCTTCTTGGCATATCCTACGTGGGTATTCTCCTCCTGTCGTACAGGTTGCATACTAAACATACTGGGCAAATTGCAGCGACGAAGAGGACAAGCTACGCGCGACGTCACTCCAGCGTGCACACGCGCTCTTAATATATTGTGCTCATTCCTTGAACGACCTTGCAAATGACTCGTCTCGCAAGCTAAAGAGTTACGATAACAACACACCCTCGGAGCTTCTCGCTGTATTGCTCAGAGTGTCAGTGTTGGCTGACGCCCACGAGGATGGGTCAGAGATTGCTCAAGTCGCGCGGGAAGGTCTGGCTGGTACCCTGAAGACTATGACAGCAGCCGAGTTTGTGGGTGGCGTGTTGACGATGCTCCAAAGCGCCAATATACAGGTGAGTCCAAGCCTTAGCGACTGCAAATTGCCCTGATCCAACTATTCCCAGGTGCAATATGGCGTGCTGATCGTACTCAGGGATTGTGTTGGCGACATAGCGGAGCCCACACGTAAAGGCCTGGTGGAGTCTATGAAACAAGTGATCGACTGTATGAAGGCCATTCTGTCGAATGGACAGGATGCACAAGAGAATCATTTGACAGTGGTCACCCTGCAAGCTGCAGAGAGCGTCATACGTACCGCCGACTCTGGAGAGCTCAACACATTGACTACCCTCGTGCCACTCGTACTCACACGTGTACGCGAGGAACCTACTTCCTCTGCCGCGCTAGCAGTACTTGTGTCCATGAGGTAAGTGGTCTTATTCGTTTGGTCTACGTCGCCTTAATTGTCAGCAGTTCCAGGCTCGGGCCGCGTATCATACCTCATCTCAAACGTATTGTGCAAGAGTGCACGCAAGTGCTCGTGTCTCATAATACTTCACGTACGTCCTTCGACCCTGTAGCCAATGAATGGCAATACTCATTGTCGAGCAGCTCATGGTGACAATTCAGCAAATGGTGCCTTGGACGTCTTGCAGGCGCTGCTGACCTCGGTACCCACTTTCTGGGGCGAAAGCGAGATTATGCAGTTGGTGCAAACTTACATTCAGGATTGCACGGATGCATCGCATGCAGAATCTAACTACATGACGCCTCTAATGAAGACGGTGGCAAAGCGCCTTCCTTCGAAGACCTTGTTGCCTACCCTATCAAAGTACTGGTCTACGGCAACGGAGTTGAGTGGTCCTCAGGTGTGCAATTTTGCTTGTAATTCACTTGGATAGATCGCTTCAATGGGCCTTGTAGTTCGTAACCAGTAAATTCGCTGGGTACTTCGTCCTCCTGAAGCGTGTTCTCCGTGTGGCCGAACGACCAGTAGTTTTAGAGTGTATACGACCGCTGTTCAACAACTATCAATCAGCGTTCGACCTCATATCGGAAGAGAATCGATCGGAGGTTCGTATGGCGCTCTGCTATTCCTTATGTCATGCTGAGTGCCGATGCCACCAGATTGAACTGTCCATAATATCGTCATTCATTGAACTGGTCGTGAAACTGAACGAGACAGCGTTCAAGCCCCTCATCCGCAAGCTCTCCGATTGGGCCTTCACTGGCCAAGGAGGTTGGTCTTGAGTGATGCCGCTGTCTTTTTTGTCGAGTTTTGAGATAATATCTTATAGCAGGGCCTATAAGAGGTGTGACATTCTGTCACGTCTACGTTGCTTTGCTTGGATACTTCAAGGCAAGTAGCTCATGTCCCTGTTTCGACATTGAACTCACCGATGAGTTGAGTAGGCCCTCATGGTGCCGTACATGTCGTTCATCTGGAGCTCCATCCTAAAGCTCCTCGATGAATACGCGGTAGGCACTGCTTCTCACGCAGGTCTATGGGCGTCAGCTCTTGTAGTCATTACTCAAACTCTGACGTGCGATGAAGGAGGTGCGCTGGTCGTCTATATCGTTTCACCCAACGCTGATTAAGGTTGAGTAGGGTTTTGGCGAGAGGACAAGACACGTCAACTGGTTCCTGCTCTTGCCAAGCAAATCCCCACATGTGTCCAGCTGCATCCACCGGAGGGCCGGACAGCCCTTGTGGATTGCCTTGTCGCGACGATGGAGGCAGTGCATGATGATGCATTATTAAAGAAGATGAACATGGACATACTGATGCACACACGATCTGAAGAAGCATCAGTGCGGTTACTTAGCTTGACATGCAGCACCGCACTGTGGAGAGCGCATGGAGGGAAGCTACTCGGTAGGTGGTACTCTCGATACCACGTCGGTAGTGTCTCATGTCCCTTCGCAGGTGTTGTCGCCGAGACGGCCACGTTCATCACAGAGTGCGCGGAGGACGACAACGACAGTGTCGTGCAGGAGGCACACCATCTCAAGGACGCAGTGGAAGGCGTAGCAGGCAAGATCGACGTGTAGATATACGCAATCTGGTCAGAGCGGTTCCATACTACAGCATGCAGTATCGTGGGTAGCAATCTACGTTTATTGTAAGGACACACAGTGTCGTCGTGATGATGTAGACGAAGGAGTGCGATGCAAAGCATAGTAAGAGTTGTAGATGCGCTATAGTAGAACCACAAGACGTGTCCGGTGAATGATAACAGCAAATGCACAAGGGTATAAAATAATATAGATTATGACACCGAAACTGTCCCATTCGAGCCTGAGCTCTGTCTCCGACATGCAGCCTCCTCGATCTCTCTGCAATCAGAAAGAAGCTTGAGAACTGCTGGTCTGCCACTGGCATTACGGATAAATGGTGTCTGGAGGCGGGATGAACATGATGCTTGGTTATATCAGGTAAAACGTACCTTGAGCAACTCGTCCGGGTCTGGTCGTAATGAACTAGGTTGTGAGCAAAGATGCAAGAAGTCGTGGAAAGATCGTGAGTAAATTTCGGATTGGCGAAGCGACGGCCATCGATGTGGGATCAAGCGGGAGTCTTGTATGTCAGAGAAGGGAGGCTCCGCCTGTGCCATCTCCCACACGGTAGCACCCAATGACCATACGTCGACTTTCAGCGCGTTATATGGAGGGCTATTGCACATATGAGATCCTGTGGTGTTTGCTAGCTTAGAAACACTTACGTCCTGACTTCGGGCGCCTGGAGAAATCCCGTCAGTGCGAGGCTATTAATCCGTAGGTCGGTCGAACGCACCTGCCAAAAGATGACACCAACTGTGTCGGTTCGCGACGGCTCCTCCCTTTGAACTTGCACAGCGTTCGCAAAATCAGCTGATGCATCGTGAGTGTACTATACAGTCTTGTTTCTCGAGATTCGTACCAATCTTTGCAACGCCTGCGCTGTTAACCAGTACATTGTCGGAACGCAGATCTCGATGTGCTATGCCGAGCTTCTGCAAATAACTTAGACCATGCAGTATCTTCACCGATATAAATGATGAGCACGTAGTGATAAATCGTGGACGGAATTGACTCACGTCACTCGCGAATAACGCGATTGGCTTCTCCTCCAGCACGATCCCATCCTCAACGAGCAATAGCATGTCTGCCAAGCTACGCTCCATAAGCTCCATCTTGATCCAGAGCGCATCCTCCACGATGTCGACGAACAACTCCTCCATGTTCAGCACGTTCTGGTGGCGCACACCACGCGTCAGGCGCAGTTCCCGCTGGAGATTGACCAACTTGGGTGAGCCTTTCGGGACTATTGGTACGTTCTTGATAGCGACGTAGTCCGCGTCCGTAGCGTCCGCATCCTCCTTGCCTTGCTTCTTCGGTTTCAGTACCTTCGCCACGTACACACTCCCGCTCTCTCCTTCCCCAATCTCGCGCAAATCACCAAAGAGCAGTCGCGGGTCCTTCGCCTCATCGATGAATTCGGACAAGGGGGCCACCACCTCCGTGACCCAGCCTGGGTAGCGGGGCGGTGCAGGTGAGGCAGGTGAGGGACGCGCAGGCGAGTGCACGAATGTACCTTCAGATAGTACACCTGTGGCGATGATATCATCAATGAGGATAGAGGGTCGACGGAGGACATCCAGGTCGATATCAACGTCAAGGCTGAGATCCAGGGAGGGTAGCCCACTCTTGACTCGTTCATCAGAAGCATCCTTCTCCTGCTCAGCATTGGCGAAGGTCTCCACCCTCGGTGAAGGAGCAGGGCTACCCTTGGCATAAGCGGATCCAGAAGCGGAGCCCGAACCAAACGCGGTCGTGGATGCGCTGGACTCACTGGAAGACACCAGGCTGACTGGCGAGGGCGATCGTCGACTGGTCTCTTCACCGACAGGATCCGTCGGCGTTGTTGAGGCTGGGCTGGATGAAGCGAGCCCTTCCCCAATAGACCTCACAGGTGACGCAATTATGTTGCCTCGTGCCGTGCGCGCTATGGACGCATTCACGATGGTCGCGGGTACCACGGTAACTGTCGACAGGTCCGAGTCTCGGTTGTCCTTCTCGCGCGATCGTACCTGCAGAGAAACATCGCTCTCATACGTGTGTCCGCTGTCGCTCATCCCTTCATCAGAGAAGTTGGTTGGCGTAAGCGGAACTTGAAGCGTGTCCTTCGCCAACAGCTCCCGGTCGGGCGTCCGAGGCATATTGGGGGAAGAAGTTGCTGTGGTAGACGTTAATGGTGGGGTAGGTTTTGACTGTGCTGAGTCGCGTGCGCTAGAGCCCTGATCAATGCCATTCGTGGGACGCACCAGCTCCATAACCTCCGCCCATAAGGGACTCGACTTGGCTGACGGTGGAGGGGTGCCGTCGGTACCTTCCCGGAGATCAGGAGACAAGGCAGCCCGAGGGGGAAGGTCATGTAATGGAATAGGTTTCTGTGGGGGAAGATTTCGCTGACCAGAGGGCGACCGTGAATGCGACTTCGCTCTCAGTCGAGAGGAAGCAGGTGACCGAACGCTTATGCGCCCACCGGTGGTCGGAGTAACAGGACTGGGAGCACTAGCAGCGGATTGTTTTAAAGAAATGGTGCGAGGAGGGCTTGTAGTGAACGAAGGGATGGGTGCAGGGACTGAAGGTCGTGGAGGTGTCGCAGTGGGTTCTGGAATAGCTGAAAAGAGAGACTCAGACCAACTGGAGAGGTCCCCCAGACTGTCTCCTTGAAGAGACAGTCTCGGGGGTGCAGCAAGGATGGGCGGTGCCGCAGTCGATGACGACGCTGCCGCTGACACCGCTATGGTAGGTATTGACGGTGGAAGATCAACCCGTGACTCATACGCAGACGATCCTTCCTTCGCCTTGTCTATTGGCGCCTCCCGAGGAGGAGACGCATATGCCGGTGGGGGAGACGACATCGAAGACAAGGAGCTGTTCGCGATGTGGTAAGCCCGCCGCGGTGGCGTCCGCGGTGGTGTGTCCTTGGAAGACGCGGACGCGATGGTCGGCTCAGATTGTGAGGGTACAGGTGGAGGGCGCGCAGGCGGTGGGCCTACACGTCGCTGACCCCGAGCATCTGCATCGCTTAAAGGTAGGTCAGACGTCGATGATATAGCGCGCGAGACCATGCGCTGATGGGTCCGAGTCACCGAGGTCACTGACGCAAGCGACGTCTGCGAACTCGTTGCCCCCGACAGCCCACGCCAAACCGATGGTGGATTCCCGTTGGGCAAGGGTGAATCCCGGCTCGTTGCCAGAGAATATATTGACTGCGCATGCCTTGATCGAGCTTCTGCTCGACGCGCTTGAATTGCCGCGATTTCCTCTTCACTCAAACCCATCTCGGCCAACCGCGTAGACCATGTGGGCGGAAGCCCATTACAGCTAATGACGAGACTCAGCAACCGGGATACATGAAGATGGGAATACGTACTGCTCGTCCACATGCACATTGTGCTGCAAGTACACGGACTGTCAGACAGTGGCACCTACGAAGGCGGAGCGACGAGGCGTACCTGGAAGTTCCACGGCAACGATATGGAAGGGTCCTCCACTGGCTCTGGAGGATGTAGCTCCGCAGGAGGTCGTTCAGGTGTCTTGGGGGTCTTCGGACGCCTTCCGAAACTAGAAAGCTTTCGCAGACCTTGTCGAAAACCTGCCGGTGCTGCTCCACTCTCCGGAGAAAGAACGGTAGACGACGTTGCAGGCGACGTAGTAAGACGACTCGGGGTGTAGGACGACGAGGGCGATGGCGTGCGCATAAGGGTCGCGTACTGAGCAGAAAGAGGCGTGGGCGGTTGTGACGACGCCGAATCCGGGGATAAGGAGTGATTTAAGGAGGGCAGTGAAGGGTTGTACAGGTAGTACGGATCCTTAGGCGGCAGTGGAGGAGGCTTCGAGCTCGAGGCAAACTTGAACACCTTCAAGGACGAGAACCGGGAAGGATTCTGCTGGCGGCTGCTGGAGGCTGTGGCCATCGTGGACGTCGTCGACGTCGATGCGCGAACGAGCGCATGCGAGTCGTTTCCTGGATTGGTTTCACTCCAAGGACCGGAAGTTTCATTTTGCTGTGTGTACTTCAATCTCAGCTGACCCATCTGAGTTCGAATCTTTTCGGAGGCTCAAATGTGGCTAGGCTCTGACTAGATCAGTCAACGCACTCCGCCGCGCGCCTAGGACAACGCTTCAGACGCGTACTAACGTAACTCAAAATGACTATCCGTCGCCAATCAAACTAGCCATCCTTGGCTATACGAAATATCTAGGTCAACGGTGCTGCAGATACATGCCATACGAGATGAGAGGCCGCTAAATACTGTTGGGGCAGAATAAGTTATAGAAATACACAAAGACCGAGATCTGTGATCAAGACAATACAATGGTACCTGACCGTTGTATAAAAGGAAAAGAGAGTCCTTAGGATGCCGCACCTGCACAGCAGAGATGGGGTCAGTCATCCGGCCACTGTTTCAGATGCGCCAGTGGCAGCATGGCATAGTGTGCTTACGAATGGCGGCGATCTCTCCCTCGCTGAAGCCCAGCTCACCCAGGCGAGACACAAGTGCCGGTGGAAGCCCTGTTGGAGTTCCATCGAACCTGCCGCGGCGTCATCAACCTAGCTGCCACTGCCACAGTAGAGACGATCATACCCAGCATAGACGTGGATACAGTGCTGACCATCAATACAGCATTAGCTCTCACAGCATACAAACGATGGAACGGCCTCATACCTTGAAGTTCCAGGGCGCACTGATGGCTGCGTCCGCCTCTGGAGACATATTCAGCAATGTGTCGATCCTCTGTGCTTCCGTCGGCGTTGACCAGTCAGTTGGAAGACCAGTGAAGCTACAGCATGAGGCGTGGTTACACAAGAACGTAACAGTGGGGCAGAGTAGACATACTTCTCGTCCACATGGATGTTGTGCTGCATACATTCGATTCATTATGGCGGACGCGTGCGGCAGTTGACCGCATACGTACCTTGAATCCCCATGGCGTGGAAATACCCGGATCCCCCTCCGCCTCCTCTTCTCGAGGAACATCAAGGACAACAGGCTTGTTCTGTGCGGTGATCCTCTTCGGGATGCAGAACAAACCAGTGGCCGTGTGGACATTGGGATCAGCGTCTTGCAGTGGGCGGGGCTTCGTGCCTAATGACAGACTAGGCTTCTTCTCATGCGTGGGAGAGGTGGAACTGTTCGACGCGGCCTCATCCTTTACGTTGACCCCAAGTTGAGCGGCCCAGCTCGACGGGAGACCATTGAGACTGCACCCGAGTGGTTGTTGTGGCGCTTCTTCACACGAGGTAACCAGCAGACGTACCTTTCGTCGACATGGACTGTATGCTGTGTGGCACGGTCAATCAAGAATCGCGCAGACACTCGAACTCTGGCCACGCACCTGAAAGTTCCATGGGAAAGAGATAGATGGGTCCCCCTCTTCACGTATAGCCCCCGCCGTAATGTCCGTCCCTGCAGGTCGCTTCATGAGGTCACCAAGGGATCGTCTCTTCCTCGACGGTGTCGAACTCGAAGGTAAGGTACTTCCGGTGGAGCTGCGCAGACAAAGCATGCTCGAACACCGCTGCCTACCGGCCAAACTTTTCGCCTTGGAGGCCATGCTGGCGGCACGGCACTCCTCCCCAAGGACTCGGGTGCGCCAATGAGCTGGTAAAGCCGGGACCGCAGCGATTAGCGCAGCGCAGACAGTGCAGTGCAAGTGGGAGTTAGGAGACAAGTGCCAGAGCTCAGATGCGGTGGATAAGCCCTCGCATTTGACTGCCTTGCCAGTGCATCAGCTTCGCCAACTGTCTCACGCCCGCGACAGCCGGAACATACCAGATAGAGCCACCTTACTGGATTTGGCAACTTGTGCACCCGTTTCGTCTGACCAATTGACGAGCTAAGAACCATAGACGGACATTGGTTTGACATTAACGAATCCGAGCCTCTCAGCGACCGCATTTCTCTCGGACCAGATTACTACAGTGTTCGCATTGGCACTGGGCTTCAGCTCGCGCGGCAATGCCATGTGTCGGCCCTGGAGCGCCTGGCACGCGTCACGGTTTGACAGTGAAAGTGGTCTAGGTCGCTCAAGTTCAGGAACCTCGCTATAGACCATATTCTGTATACATACACCTTAGTTTATGCGCCCCTATGCCTGACCTTGGCTGCTCTCAGCAGAGTGAAATGCATCCGCCTCTGGACTCCGCCACAACGTTGGCCGGCAACTACCGCGGCGTGTGGCTGAGGGCAGGATACACGGTCACGAGGGGAGTTACCATTCTCAGACGCGTCAACAAGGGACAATAACGCGTCCCAGAATAAGTAATTAGTTTCGATCCGTTAACCGTGGCCTCATCACACTTCACGTCGGTTTGGGCGCCCTCCCTTCCATATATCACAATCACACCCACATCTCGCCCTCTTTCTTACGCAGCCAACATGTCCGACAATCCCTCTAGTTCGCCTGGGGCCAGGTAAGTCGCTCGTCGCATCGATCTTTTGCATTGTTCCCGGCTCACACGCGACTGGCGACGCAGCTCCAGCGCAGAGCCCAACCCCTTCGACCTCGGGGTCACGACTCGAGCGCAACAGAGGAAAAGGACGCTCAGCAATGCAGATGAAGACGGGCAAGAGGATAGGAAGCGACCAAGGGGCAGTTTTCGTTTTCACTCTTTGTTCTTCAGGCCACGCAGGAGCGCGACCCCTCAAGAGGTAAGTCGCCTCGTCGTCTCGAGCTCTTCTCTTCTCGTATTGGTCCTGCAATATATGCCGCCATATCATGCATTCGTTCCTCCCTTGTGTATGTCAATTCTGTGTCGCGTTCAGTCTGGGCCACACGTGTCAGACGACGACGCCCTGCTTGGGACCCCGATGCGCTACGGCGGCGACTGCGCGCTTGGCAATGTCGCCTTTGAATGCATTGTGTCCTGATCATGTCCACTGGGACCACTGGGCGAGCCTCTCCTGTACCACACTCTACCACACTACTCTGCGGAGGGGGGGCGGTGCCCAGGCATGACCGTCCAGTGGGTGTCCTTCGCTCACGGCGTCTGCGACCACATGACGCCATCATAAAGCAGCCGAGTACTGTATCTACTGGCGGCTCCGTACTTCAAATGCACAGATGGCTATTGTTCTCGCGGTGCAGGGCAACTCTATCCCGGGTTCTACGCGCCTTGAGTTCGTGCAAACCCGGGGCATATGTTTGGATTGGCAATTTACACATCTCGTGCGAGCTCGTTCCCACCAATTTCAGAGGCCTATGCCGACGCTGGGTTTAGCCATAGCTGACGATGAGTCCGGCGCGTGTATGGTCGAGCACTGTCATTGGTTGTGTCTGCGAATGTCATTCAGTTGCGGGCTGCTGTGAAAGACATGGTGTACTGACTACGCGATCCGCAGCTCGACCGCTCCCTGCGTGCTGTGGACAGGGACGAGTTCGACATGTTTTCCCCGCCGTCAACTCCAAGCTCGCGGAGAAGTCGTCTTAGTGCCAGTACTTCGTTCAGCGAACGTTCATTCTCGCGTGCTTCCTCTGTTTGCTCCACGATTACTCTTGAGAGCGCTATCGGCATCTCTCGTAGTCACTCCATGACCGAAGCCCCCGCCCCACCGCCGGTCCCCGAGTCCGCCATTACCAATCTCCGCAACGACAGGATCGTCGTCGACTTCTCCGTCGCGCAGGAAGACTGGCAGTCCCGGGTGTGGCCAGTCGGTTGGTCGGAAAGCAACATCCTCGTTTTTGGACGCGGTCACCGCGTGCACTACAAGAACCTCTCGGTCAATGAGGCCGTAGGCCAGCTCTGCAAGTTCCGAGAGGACCAAGGCCGGCTCCGCCTGGTGGCCTGCGCGGGCAAGGAGCACCCGAACTCGGTCGCGGTGTGCAGCGCGAGCGGCTACATCCAGCTGTGGGACCTCGCGACGAAGAAGATGGTGTCGAAATGGACCACGAAGTCCGTGACGGCGCTGCAGTGGAACGGCTCGGTGCTGACCGTCGGCGGGCAGCGCGGCTCGATCCGCCAGTTCGACACGCGCGTGCCGGACACGAACAAGATGAAAGAGCAGGCGAAGAAGACGATGCGCCACCAGGCGAAGATCACGAGCCTCGCGTGGAATGTCGATGGCAAGTATCTCGCGAGCGGGGACGAGGGTGGCCAGGTGCATATCTGGGACCCGAGGCAGCAGACAGCGCCCTTGGAGGTTGGCGAGATGATACAGAGGCGGAAGAAGATCCAGCACGCCGGTGTCATTACTGTGAGTTGCGTCTGCGTATGTCCACGTTGAGCGTCGCTGAGGTTCGTATAGGCTCTGGCGTGGTGCCCGTGGCAGCCGAAAACCCTGGCGACCGGCGACTCTACGGCGGACGGCTCGGGGACAATCCGCATTTGGAACGTCAACAACACCCTATCCTCGACTCACCCAGACAGGCTCGAGCTCGACGCTCAGATTACCTCCCTTCACTTCTCGCCTCACTGCAAGGAAATACTCAGCACCCATGGCCCGGGGAAGTTGTCGCCCGATCACCCGAACCACACCGACATTAACACGCTCCCGAGCGACTTCACTCCGTCGCGCATCGCCAACTCGGTGGTGGTGCACGCATTCCCGTCGTTCCGCCGCGTGACGACGATGATCGGCGCGCGGACGAACGTTGCCGGGAGCATCCTCAGTCCGAACGGCCAGCGGGTCGTCCTCGCCGTCCCTGAGGAGTCGAAGCTGAAGATCTGGGACGTGTGGGGGAAGCGCAAGGAGCTGAAGCGCACGTCGAGTACCTCGAGCTTGATGAGCTCCTACTCCATCCGGTGAACGGCGGCCCGCGTGTCAGATGTTGGGAAGGGGCGAGTTGGACGGACGTGAACGTGGACGCAGCACAGCACATATTGGACATGCGTACATACTACGCGCCGGGCCGTTAGGAGGACACCACCATGCATCACTAGGTCATCATACTGTAGCGGTAACCAAGTATATTTGCTGTGCTCATACTGAGGTAGGTACCCTCATGTAGTTTTTCTGTCATTTAGTGTAATTGTAGGTTGCCGAATGCATGATGTCCTGTTGTCACTGTGACCTTTGGTTGGTTGCTCAAGCAAGACGGGATGAATGGCTTGTTGACGAAGTCTGGGTCGGCAGGTAGCCTAGCTATCTGGTCCAGGCTACGAACATGACAGAAGCGTTCCGTCATAGTAGGGCAGCTGCCCATTTGTATAGATACTGCGGTCTATTGCCCTCGTGCTGACTGAGGGGTTCTCACCGCGTCGCATGCGAGCAGAAGAGGCAGGCGCGTGCGTAAGGGGGCCTCGAGCACATGGAATGACACGATCAAATTCGTCGTCAAATTCGGAGGATGGCCATGTTGTGATCGACGTGCCGTGAGGACAATGACCTGCAGAGCATTGTTATAAACTGAAGTCTCCATGGGCAAATGCTGTGTGCAGACGAGGTGTGGATGGAGGGGAGGAGAAGAGGGATATGAGGGGAATGATGAGGTCGGCATGGAAACGGCATCTTGCGGAGGAGAGGGGTGATCGCGTTGTGCTCGGGTTGGAGCCGGGCGCCGTTGTCTGGCTGCAGCACCGACTTGACGCTCCCATCATGCAGCCGCATCGCCAGCTCTGAGCAGGGTCTCCATGCGCCGCGGCCGCCTGATACCCCTTCTCTTCGCCATATCCCTCTCTTCGCTTTCCCGCTGCCCCCATAGTTTCCCTCTGCGCGACTGCTGCAGCTGCTAGCTCCTGGAGAGCTTCTTCAAGTTCTCTCTGGGCTCACAAGGTGCCTTTTCACCCTGCCGCCAGCTCCGCGTAGCCCGCAGACATGGCCGACCCCCAGTCGGCAGGGGGCACTGCCAGTCTTGGCTCATCGACAGCCTCAAGCCAGGCGAGCCTTGTTACCTGTACAACAACGGTCACCGTCTTTCCGTGCTCAGGCATTTCCTCCACCACCACTTCCACCACCACTTCCAGCCCGACGGGTGGTGCCCGAGGCAGCATTGTAGGCTCTGTGCCTGGCAGTTCGCAGGCGGCGTCGGCGGCGGCGTCGTCTTCGACATCTGCCCTGACATCTTCTGCCACATCCGCCGCCGCCACCTCTGCGTGAGTGCTTATATGCTTCCCTGCCCGTCACCATCTGACAAGCCAATGCACCGTCAGCGACAGCAGCAGCTCGATACCATCATCGTATGTGTCTGTCCATCTGTGATACCGTACATATCCTCGTAGTCTTACTCATCAATGTCAGTGCTTCACAAGACACCACAAGCCAACCCACCCAATCTTCTTCCTCATCCTCCTCCGTAGATGACGCAGGGTCAGCCACGTCTTCCGCCGTCTTTATTGCCGGGCCTGCATCGACCACTGCATCAACGTCCTCAAACCCGACCCCCTTCGTAGCTGCGCCGTCTGATTCGACCACCGACTCCGCCGCAGACGTGCAAACCGTACAACAGGGCCCCGAGTCCAGCGCAACGGATGGCGTGATATTCCAGTCCGTCAGCGATGGGGATAGCTCCTTCACCACTGCTACCATGACTCCCACGCTGCTGGGGACTGTCGACGGGTCTCAAGTTGCGAGCACATCAACGTCGGGGCCCCTCTCATTGGCCAGCAATTCTCTTGGAGGAGGCAACAACAGTAGCGCAAACAGTGGGACGATGAACGCTGCGGGAGCACACACCCAGAGGTACGTAGCACAACTCCCATTCCTCGCGCATTCCTGACCACATCACCACCAGCGCCGCATCGAAACGCGCCGTCATCGCCGGCGCCGCGGTCGGCGGCACGCTCGGCTTCCTCCTCCTGCTCGTCGGTTTCCTCTTCTTCCTGCGCCGCCGCAACCAGGCCGCGCGCGCGAACTCGTCGCGCCCGATGCAAAAGTACTTCAGCACGCAGGGCAGCGTGCTGGGGTACGGGCCGGACCCGTTCGACCGGAGTACGGGCATCGAGTCCGTGCGCACCGCCGCGGACGCGTTCAGGGGCCCCGGCATGATCCAGCACATGAGCCCCGCGCCGAGCGTGTACTCCGCGCGCTCGATCGTGCAGAAAATGTCGCGCCCCGACTCGCTCGGTGGGGGTGGGGGCGTAGGCATGGCAGAGGCGACACCGCGCTCATGGACGACCTTCCAGCCGCAGCGTTCGCCCCTCCGGGAAAGCACATCAACAGCGGGCGGCGTCGCGGATGCGTCGGGGCAGGGCCCCAAGTCGCCGTCGCTCGCCGTCCCGCTCATGACGCCCACCGACGGCTTCCTGAGTCCCCCCTCGGGCGCGCCGCTGTCCACGTCCGCACCTGGCCCCGGGAATTTCAGCACGACCCGCTCGTCGAAGGCGTCGTCTAGCCTGTACTCCTCGCAGGGCGCGAGCGGCCCGCGGCGCAGCCTCGCGGACTCGGTCGACCCGTTCCGCGACTCCGTCGTCGTCGCGGGCCCCTCGTACGGGTTCGGCTACGACAGTGCGCGGCGGCGGTCGATTGGCGACAGTGTCGACCCGTTTAGGGACAACTCGGCGGCGCCCGACCCTCATGCCGGCATGTACTCGCCACCCGGACGCGCGTTGTGAGCGCGGTGGCACCGTGTGAGGCCCTCGCATGGGCTGACGAAGACGACGACGCACTGGCTTCCCTCTCCCCCACCACGCTCCCGTTCTGATTCCAGCACCCAACCCGTTAACGTGCCTGCGATTTGCAAGCACCAGTCCCATGCGCCCTCCGGCAGGCGCGCCCTGCTCACTGCCCCATAAGCGGACAGTAGTCACTTGACTTTGCGGATGTACTTGTAATTTATCCGACTCATTTCTTCGCCAGAGCCGCGGGCTGCTCGTCTTTTCTCCTCTCTCTGCGCTGGATCGTTGCGCTTTGTGATGCATAGTTCGGGACTGGTATGCGAAAGTCAATGCTATCATTTGTATTGTAGGCTGTCTCGGAATAGTCACGTAGGCGCACTGCCCCTGTCCGTCCTTGGTCATAATCGATCCTTACCTTAGTCTCCATTGGTGTGCATGCGGATCCAGAAGGGTAATATTCAATATCTGGGGAAAGCCTCACAATGGTGTGACGTCGTGCCCACCTTTTCGTGCGATGGCATGTAACTGTACACAATACACCCCTGTAGATTATACGTTGACATGGTGCATATATCACCTTCTTCCAATGGGTCCCTGCGATGTGCCGAGAATATGGCTTGTAGTACAAGAACGCTGTCAGGACATCTACGGAGAAGTGCGTAGGTCATCGGACGTCGTAGCGTGCGCAGCTGGAGGCGTTCTACTATGATGTACCCGCCGAGAGGCGCCAGATAGCCGGTAATACCCGTCACGGTGGCTGGGGCAGGACGTTAGCACGGCTGGAGGCTACGTCTCCCAGAAAGCCTGTATCAGCACACAGCAAAAAGTACGCAAGCGATGTGCTATTGGTCTGTCTATCAGCCTAGCAAGTCGAATGCATAGGTCTGTGGCTTCACTTCGTTCTGTCGAGCTCGGAACAAAGGAGCAGAGTGAGCAGAAAGGGAGTGCGGAGGAGGCTCACAAGATGAGGATGGCAGGGGAGCAGGAGCTATTCTGACTACGTGTTCTCGACTTCAGAGAAACTCAGGCTGTGAGCCCCCGGCGGTGACGTCGTGTTTGCCCTTGTAACTATACCCTGTAGCTTATGCATTGACATGTTGTATGCATCACATTGTAATCTTGTAGTGTGCCGAGGACATTGCATGCAATACACGAACGTCTTCAGGACATCGATATTGGAGATGCATAGGCCGGGCGTAGCTGAGCGCTCTCCGAGTGAGGGCAGTAAGAGAACTCGGGTGAATCAAAACCGCGCGCTTGTCGCACTACCGTCGCCACCACGGGGACATGGTTCAAGTCCCTCTTGAGTGAATTATTGTGGGATGTGCTGAGACTTGCAAGGTATGCTTTAGTCACCGTCTTCCATCTTGAAAGTAACGGCTAATATGCCCTTCGACATCTTTGCGCCAGTTGACTGGTCCCCGCGGCAGCCGCACGGTCGTAGTATCGCACTCCAGGCCCCCTTATCATAGTGCATCGACGCTAGAAGAATCCCTCAGGCTGTGAGCATGCCAAACCGGTTCGAATATGAAAACACTTGCTGATGCTACGTCGCGCCCTCTTGTTTCGCAGAGCCTCTCAGAACTGCGCCCACTGGCAACTTGAACTCCCTTCAACCACACTGCTATATCGTCGCGTTAGGCACACAAACGTATTGAGCTAGTTCACTCCTTTCTTCAACAAGTCACCTCACCGTAGCTTGGACCTCTAGGTGTTTCCCTTCGGTATCGATATACCGAGATCGATAGGACGCCACGCACAGACATGAAGAGAAAAGCGACCTTCTACACGGAATCCGACTACTACTCCGACTCCGACGAGGATTACTTATCAGGTGAGCATCTTGATACCACCTTCCCGCCTCTGTCCCCCCATCATGGACGCCCCTGACACAAACCTCCTCACTGTGCCTCCCACCCCTCACCACCCAACCGCCGGTGGCGCTCAAATGGGAGCAGCACATACATCGGCGAATCATCAGCATTTAAGCCAAGAGCTATCGGGCAAGGTCATATACGATGACCTATCTGTTTTTAATCGCCTCCGGGTCTTCGACGAAGACGCCACTATCGTTGCCGATTGCCACAAGGGCTACAAGGCCCACATGAAGAGCAACATTGATAAACTCGTTCGAATTGCCATAGATGCAAGCAAATACAGTGCCGGAGTAGATCCTGAGGGTGACGGGAAGGCAGGACGGAAACAATACTTGAAAAAACAAGAACAACTAATGTATAAGCCACTTGTACGTCCAACCCAGTACTCTACTGCGGGATGTGGCCGCTATCGACTTGTTATACTCATACTCTACAGGATGATATCTTTGCATACCTACGCAGCTGGGGAGATAGCGGGGGTGCGGGGGGCGCAAGACGCATTTTCAAACAGACTTCCTCCATTGCAATGTCCCCTCCCGAGAATGCTGCCGAAGCGTATACGCCCACCACTTCTCCCTTGTGCCCAGACTTCTGCCTGCTCACCGACAACCCAGATCGCGCCTCCTGGTACACCTGCGACGCGTTTGCAGAGATTAAGGCCGCCGAGGAAGAAAACAACCGACCCAAAGACCCCAACCATGTAATGAGCGCTGTCCTCCAGTGCGCGGACTACGGACGCTACCATATGGCCTTCCGGCCATTCTGGATCTTCAGCGTGACACTCCTGATCACGGGGACCACGTTCCGTGTCATGATCGTTGATCACGAAGGCGTCCTTCTCTCCCCTCTCCACAGCATTGTCAATGATGAGTACATTGACAGTAAGAGACGTGGTCCCGGTGCGACGGGGAAGGGCGCTGAGATGTTCGTTCGCGTTGTTCGCGCCCTCACACGTGGACTATCAGACTACCAGCTCGGGCACGACCCATCGGTGGCAGCAGTCACCCCCTCAGAACTTTCCGGTTACTTGCAGCGGTCTGCTCTCGCTGAGACTCACCGGCGTCTCGTTTCCGTCACTGATCAAACATCCTACTACCCGTCTTACCGCATCGAGCCTTTCGGCAATGTGAAGCAGACGTGGTGCACTGTCGGGCCTCCGATCTGGGTTTCGATTTCGCTCTGCGGTCGGGGCACTCAAGTATGGCGTGTACTGGAACTGGCTTACGTCCAGGGGCAATGGGCCTTTGTAGGGAAGCCTCATGTGATGAAGTCTGCCTGGCGCGACGTTCGCAAGGTGGCGGAGACGGAGGTCTATAATCTGATCAACAACTTCCGGCTCGAAGAAGAGGCGGCACTGGCAAATCAGAGTGAATCCGAGGAGAGTCAGGTCCCCGCTCCAGCTAGCTTAGGCATCGCGCGAAGTGTGTACGGCAGCGATGTCTTCTATCACGTCGACCCTCAGACATGGTCTCAACTCAACATAGCACATGTCCGAGGCTTCAGTGGCCCTGAAGACCCGACTCTTACAATTCCCTTACCTAAGACGCTCCATCGCATCATCCTCGAGACGTTCGGAGAGCCTCTATGGCTATATCGTGACGAGCTTGAATTGTTGGAGGCGTTTTATGCGATCGTTGAGGGTATGGCAATCATTATCTCGATGCAACTGTGTACTAATGTCATGGACGTGCAACAGCACATCGGTTCCTCTGCGAGAAGGGTATTGTCCACCGGGATATCAGTCCCGGTAACGTGCTCCTCTGGCGTGGAGGTCCTGTCAAGGGCTTCATCACGGACTTCGACATGGCTCGTGTCGACGATTCGTTGATTGGCCATATCACGGTTCAGAAGGCTGTCAATCCTATCCGGAAAGGCGTCGACCGCTCGAGTGGGAGGGCTGTGATGACGCCCGGCAGTGTTTCCACGAAGATCGACTTTACGTCGTCCAGACAACGTGGAATGCCGATAACGGTACGTGGACGACCGGTCTATATAAGGCGCCTGCTGTGCTCATGCCTGACGCGGCCCGATACTCGAAGGGCACGCTACAGTTCATGGCCCTCGCTCTGCTCGAAGCTATTCAGAGGAAAGAAGCTCTGGAGCACACTCCTGGCCATGATCTTGAGTCAATTGTATATCTTCTTGGCTACACGGTCCTACGACGTCTTGTTGGCTCTGCAGGTTGTCCTGAATCTCTGGAAAAGTTCTTCAAGAATTGCTTTGGCCAGGAAAATGTCGGGGATATTGCTGACAAGCGAAGGGATCGCCAGCCATTATCATGGTGGTACAGGGATAAAGGTGAACGGCAGTACATAAGTCAGCAAACGTCTGGCATTATGAGGGCTTTGTTTTCGGACCTGGAAACAGTAGTACAAGCTGTCCACCTGGAGCTGAAACGGGCTGCACAAGCCGAATGGGGGAACCCGCTTGGAGAGGTACGTTTGCTTTTGACACATGGTGTGCTGTCCTTTAATCCTGGTGCTAGTCGCCCGGCTCCATCCCTACTACCACATCAGTACCCGCCCTTACTCACGACACCATCCTGACGCTGTTGCGACGGGCGATCAACGCCTTCAAAGAGCAACCTGAACTGATCATTCACTTTGATCCTGACCAAGTCTTGAAGCCTCTGTTGACCAGAATGCGTTCCTCCAACACGAAGAGGCCCAGACTGGGATAGATGGTAGTTGGGCCTGTCGATCGGCTGGTGCGGCATTTGGTGTTGTTGGCAACCGTTTGGTACAAGAGTGTGAATCAGGGCATGGCAGCGATTGTACATACGAGTTCTCGGAAGTGGTTGTCAGGGTCTGTAAAGCAGCGTGGATGATGTGATAAAGCGATGCAACATATACTTCGCGTACTTCGGTCCTTAAAGTCTGGTACTCGAATCGGTTTCCAGATGTCGGCAATGCGCATACTACCATCAGTGACCCTGTAGACCCCCTGAATCGCACGTACAACAACTCTAGCAGTCAGAAGATGGTGATACAACGTTCGGGCTTCGTGTGATATACAACAGTCGTATCTGCTACAAATGTTTCCACAAGAACAGTCGTTATATGCGCTTGCCCTTGGCAGCGGCCTCCCGCTTCTTCGCCTCTAGCTCCGCAGCCTTGGCTGTGGGGGCATCCGCGTTGGTGTGCAGGCGTATGAGAGGGAACCACCGGACGCACCTTCAGCCTCGGCCTTGCGCTTCGCCTGAGCAGCCTCGCGCTCCGCGCGGATTTTTGCCAGGCGAGCTAGGTCCGCCTTGGCTTGCTCAGTCTTGCCCTGTTCATGAAGCTGCCAAAGGCAATAATCAGCACCACGGCCTCCAAGGGTCTCTCAGATTGCACAGACCTTCCAATAACGTTCCTTCGCATCCTTCTTCTCCTTCTCCTCCCTGTATATCAACGTTAGTCGATAAGAGCGTACTCCAAGCTCACCACACTACCTCTCGCGTCTAGTGAGCTCTCGGGAAGAGCCAAGGTCTGAGATGGACAGAGTCTTGCCCGCAGCGATGTTCGGGTTGGCAAGGATAGGCTCCGAGTCGCTGTCGCCGTCCTCGTTCTCGAGCTTCTGCTGTTGTTGACCTTTCTTCTTCTTGAGCTCGCGGCGCTCAGCACGCGTAAGCTCTTGCTGGGGTTGCGTCGCTGATGGGCCTTCTTCGGCGGACTCCTCAGACGACTCTTCCTCTTCCTCTTCCTCCTCTTCGCTGTCCTCGTCGATGTCCTTGTCGCGTCTGGCCCTACCGAGGACCGAGATGAGCAGACGTGTGGCGCACGCATGCGATGCTCACCATTTGTCACTGGATACGGCGGTCCCGTTCTCGTCGAGCTCAAGGTGCTTGCTATCCGACGGCAAGCACGATCAGCGATCAGCGTGAAGAGAAAGATCGACCACGGCGGGGCCTAACCTGAAGCTGCACACGGCCGAAAGCGGACATCAGCGCACGAATCGCCTCGGGCGATGGTGCCCAACATACCTGCGCCCGCCCCCTCGCTTGACCTTGTAGCCGCCACGAGCCATGGAGTGTGAGAGGACAGATAAAGGGAGTGTAGAGACAAAGGCAGCCTGCCTCGCGCGATCATATACAGCGCGCCTCGCCATGACTGGTCCTCCCCCACGTGAGCGACTGCCCGATTCGGAGCCGCTGGTTGGCCGGACGGTAAGTCCCTACGCCCGTCGACGCCGTCCCCAAGTCCTTGCTCGTCACTCTTCGTCTCCTCGCCCGCACCCCGCATGGCCAGCACCATCCCAGCGCGCCTGGCGCGCCCCGCCGCAACCTCTGCAAGCCCCCAGGAGGCTCGCAAACGAGCTGTCCAGCTCTATCGCGATTGGTACCGTGGGGTCCGTCTCCTCCCGTACCTCCGCCCGCTGCACTTTCACTAACCGTGCCTGCACACGCTTTGCCGTACATACAGGCCCCCGAAATTGTCTCTCTGTACGCTCTTCCCGTCACCGCACAACAGTTCCGGCACGCCATCCGGCGCAAGTTCGAGGAGAACCGCTACGTCTCGGACCAGCGCGTCATCGACGTGCTCCTGCTCAAGGGCCGGCAGGAGTATCAGGAGACGATGAACCTCTGGAAGCAGACGGACCATGTCATGGGTATCCTGCTTCAGGAACGGAAGCGCCCGCAGCGAACATTCCTGCAGAAGTTCTATGAAGGTGCGTGCACATTTGCGTCGTGGTTGCACTGTGCTCATGCTGCTTGCTGTAGGGAGAGATGAGGATGCTGTGTTGCCTGCTGCTACGGGTCTGCTCAAGTAGAATCAATCTCATTGCATATACACTCTTGCACATCGCGTCCAACCGATTTCTGGGCCAGGCCCTGAGTGATAAGTGCTCCGCTTCGGGATGCACTCTACAGCAATGGATTCTACATGACGTATGCTACAGACTTTCTTGGTAGGTATGAGTTGTCCATGTGAGTGCGATTCATCCGACGGTGTTTCTAGCGGCCATCCATAGCGCGAATGCAATCATGAGAGGAAGTCAATGGGATCATCGTCGCTATCCGCGACCAGTACTGGCGGAGGGAACAGCGACATGCGAGGCTTTCCACGGCCGGATGATATCAACAAGTGGTCGGAAAGGACAAGACGGGCAGCACAACATACCTTCGGTTTGGGTTTGTACATAGGAACGGGCTTCTGATGAGAAGTGCGCGACGCAGCGGGAAAATTCTCCTTCAGTGTCCTCGGTTCTCTGTGCGGTACAGCATAGAGCAACATGAGCGACCCAGCAGAATCGGACAGAACTCAGCTACATCGACAGCTACGTACCTCACAGTTTGCGTCTTGTCCCGCGATGTCGGCGCTTTCTTCGAACGACTCGCTGGCTTGGACCTTGGCTTCGGCGGCGGCTCTTCAAAAGGGTCGCCAGGTTGCTCCACGTCCTCCGCAACAACATCAGGTACCTCCGCTGGAGTGTCGACGTCGGGAACCACAGCTCGTTTAGCGCGTTTCCTTGGAGGCGCCGGCGCCTCGTCCGGCTCTTGCAGTCGCTCCTCAAGGTCTTCTGCAGGAAGCACAGCAGCCCGTTTTCCCCCGCCGCGCTTTCGGGGCTCTTCTACAGTTTCGTTGCGCGTGTCCTCGGCTGTCTTCGTAACACGTTTGCGCGGGGCCTTCTCCGCTTTCGGTATCTCCGGGTCCTCGTCATCAGCCAGACTCACAGCCTTGCCGTCTAGTTCAGACGGTGGAGCGATGGCAGTCTGTTTACCTTGCCCGCGCTTTCCAGAGGCCCCAGTACGCTCGGTGCGCGCTGACGACGCAGACATACCCTCCTCTCTGGCCCGAAGTACACCGTCAACATCTCCTCTGTTTGAAGTGCGAGATGTTTCGTCTGTCTGCGTACGCGAAGGTTTCGATGCCTTTCTTGGCGGCGGCGGCTGCCCGTCGTCGTCGTCTTCACTATCCGATTCGATGAACGCTTTCGGAGGAGCGGGCAACTTGCGCTTGGATTTAGCAGGTACTACAACTGGGTGCTCAGGAGGGTGACTGGAGAGCGCGGGCGGCTGTACTTCTTCATCGTCTTCGCCAGGAGCAACGACCACCTTGCCCTTTGCTTTGGATTTGGACGCAGTCGCAACAGGTGCATCCTCATTTGCATCGGGCTTTGAGATTACCTTCGTCGACTTCAATTTCGATGAGGATGGTGCCCTTGTTGCAGTCGGCAGTCGCACCCGTTTGTCAGTCTCGTCCTCGTCAGGTTCCGGTGGTCGTGCAATCGGCCGCTTGGGAGGATGCCCGTTGTCGAGCTTCGTTCTCGTCTGCTTAGACCTCGGCGCTGTTTCTGTACAAGTGGTCAGACAGTATATCGAGCACATATGCCACTGGGACGCACCGTCCTCCGCCTTCTTCACGTGAACGGCACTCTTCGCTACCAAACGCAATGGGACGTCTTCCTCGCTATCGCTCTCTTCCGGGATAGTTTCCAGCAGCTGTGTCTTGGTGTGAGCCGTCTTCGCGCGTTTTGGCGGCACAATGGGCTCTTCGTCTGAGTCTGGTTCTGCTGGCTCCGGCTGGCGGCGCGCCCGCTTGCCGACAATTCGTTTTGGCGGTGGGGCGGAGTCGATCACTATTGAGGGGGTGAAAACGAGGGCGTACGTGAGATGACGGCATACAAACCTGCGTCTTCACGCTCCTGGGCTTTCTTTGCGGCGTCGGTGGCCCTCTTCGATGGTGCCCGTTTGGGTGCTTTCTTGGGTGGCTCATCTACGTCTTCGAGAGTTGAGAGTAAATATCTCAGTGTAGTGTATAATCTATACCTTCTTTGTTTTCTATGTCGTCCTTCTTGCGTTTGGTCGTCTTCGCAGAGGCCTTCGTAGCACGGGAGGGGCCTATAACATGCCATCACGTACACGCGCATATAGCCCACAAAACACAAGGTACCTGCAACGGGTTGCCCGTCCTCGCTCTCCTCTGCCGGCTTCTGAGCCTTGGGAGCTACGCTCTTCCTCTTCTTTGGTGCGACACTCTTCCTCCTTCCCGTGGCCTTCCCCTTCCCCTCCACGTCTTCTTGGACCTTTTCCTCTTGCTTCTCATCTCCACCCTTCAACGACCTCCGCCTCTCGACCGTCGGCGACTCTTCCTCCCTCCGTATCGGCACGATCGACTTGCGGCTCCTCCGCCGCTTGCTCGGCGACTCCCCATTGACACCACGTGAGAGCAAGATATCCAACAACGCATTGTGCGTTGCAGGCTTGAATACTCTGCGCAGCCCAGTCCACTTCAGTGGAACACACACGAAGCACGAGCACGCGCGACGCACCCTCCGCGGTTGCGGTACTTGGACTGCAGCCGCTCGACGCGCTTGGCGCGACTCTCCTCGACGGAGAAATCCTCTCCTTGTCCTTGTCTTTGTCCTTGTCCTTGTGGTTGGTGCGAGGGCTGTGTTTCTGCCATAGCCCCAGGGTTGGCCACGCGCGAGCGGGATCAACTTGAGCTAAGCGCTCCTGTGGCGGAGACTTTTGCCACCAACGAACGGGCGCTCGTCCGTGTTCCCGCCCTAAATGGCAACCTCCACATTCGTTGTCGGCCTCGCAGCATCCGTGGTCGCCATTGGTGTCGGGTTTGCCGCTATGTCGTCCTACCTTCACTATGAAAATATGGAAGAACATCAGATGAAGGAGGGATATATACTGGAATGCAACGTCTCTCACCGCAGGCTCCTCCCCGCGAACGCGACGCACGGCTTCACGTACCGCACGCTCTGGCTGCTCGTCTCGCTCACCGCCCTCGAGTCTCATGCGCTCGACGTCGGCCGTGGTTGGCTATTTAGCTATGGCGACTTATCCGGCAGACTCACCGGTCTGCGCCCTGCAGCCTACCTGCACGCCTCGGCGCGCACCAGGTCTCGCTCGGTCAAGGAGAAGCTGCTGGACGTCCTCGAGGAGCAGGGATACGCGAGGGGGTTGCTGGGAGATGCGTGGATGCTGACTATGCCGAGATATCTTGGATTCGAGGGCATCAACCCCTTGACGACGTACTACTGCTACGACGTGCGGGGGCGTCTCTTCGCTGTGGTGCTCGAGGTAAGCCACGTCCACAAGCCTGCGTGTCTAATACGTACATCTGCATAGGTGCACAACACTTTTGGAGAACGGCATGTGTATGTGCTAGACAAGGACAAGGCTGAGCCATGCAATGGGTAAGTCTACTCTATATATTCATTATCCCCGGTCGATATATATACCTCCGTAGATCCCGTCTTCGCTGGACTATCTCCAAAGACTTTCACGTTTCCCCGTTCAACAACCGTGAAGGCGTCTACTGTATGACCATCTCAGAGCCATCACACGCACCTCCAGCCCATGATAGTGAAGACGCCCCTCCGCCCCTGCCCTACGTTAGCATCCGCCTACGACACCAGACGGAGCCTTCAGACTCGGCATCACCTACGCTAGTTGCAACCCTACTTGCTACAAAATCTCGCCCGCTCACGGCCTCCAATCTCCTACACGCTCTAGCGCGCCAGCCTTTCGTCCTCCTGCTCTCCCTTCTCCGTATCCTCTACGAGGCATGGATCCTCCACTACGTCAAGCGCCTCGACGTGCATGGGCGCCCAGACCCTAAGCCCAGTCGATTGGCATGGGCTACTCCACCAGGCGACGGTGAGCGTCGTGAGCAGCCGAGCCGAGGCGTGGGATGGCAGCATTCCAGCTGGTTCGAACAGTATGCCCGCACCCTTGTGCTCGACTTCCTCGTGCGTCGCTCAGGAGAGCTTGCAATACGGGTCACACTCGTGGCAGGTGACCCTAGCGAGCCCGACGTCGTCTTTGCGCCGGCCAGCAATCAGACTGGTGCTTCAGACTCTAAGAAGAGTGACGAGCTCACGGTTTGGTACTTATCACCGCTATTCTTTAGCACGATGGTCATGGCTCCATCCATCGAGCACGCCTTACTACTTGGCTACCATACCGAACAGCTTTTCATCCCATCCTCTGAGGCGCTCTTCCTATCGGTCTTCGGCCCTAGCATTCACTCGACCTCGGTCGAGCCGAAGTGTCCTCTCTCTCTCCCACAAATCCTGCGCTCGTGCGTCGTCCCTAAGGCATTATGCGAGCCACTGTTCACAATACCGCCCACGCACCCGCTGGACCCGCCGCCTGCTTCACCCCTGCGCTGGACGCGACACGTAATCTACATATCCGCGTTCCTCGCGGAGGCGGTTGTTGAGCGGTGGCTATATACACTCGCCCGTGCGCGGTTCGTATCAGGCCATGAGCCGTGGCTGAGGTGGCAGCGGGCGACAGAGTCGCACAGCTTATTATCAGACCCCTCGACTGGTGCGACTGCCAGAGGGTAGCTGCCGCTGCGCGTGATTCTTGGATTTATTGATGTAGCGACAAGCTAGGACTCTTTCCTGAAGTTACGAGGGAAGTTATGCAGAACTTACACGTTCATAGAATTCGGGACCAAACGCACGGTCCTTTCAACACGGTGTGAATATAAAGGGTTTTTAGTACAATGTGTAATAGCTAAGAGTCCCTTTACGCTTGTGTGCATATCTATATGTTAATACGCAGCGATATATAGATGTGTAAGTGGAGCGTATATGCGCTCCACTACGATCCATGCGACCAGCCAAGCAAATTCTCGAGGAAAGCATTGCTCGTGGGGTCGTCCAGCACGGCTTGCTTCGCGACCTCGTGATAGAGTCTGCAGAACTCGTCGACGATCATCGTGTTCGTGATTGGCTCCTCTGCCACGATGTCCAACGCGCTGCGGATCGCGGTGAAGCACAGATCGTCGTCGCCGAACATAGGCTACATTGTCGAGGTGAGAACAAGCATTAGAACAACTGAAAGCTGCTGTGACTGACCTGCTGATGTTGCATCTGCATCTCTGTTGTCCTATTGTTTGTTCTCCAGGCTAGGTCGCCTTGAAGATGGATGCTCTGCATCGTTGCACCTGCGATCTCAGGACGAGGCCCTCGACCGCCTGCAACAACATGCGTTGCACTCTGACTTCCCCTAGTATATAGATCCAACTCTGCGATCTCTCTGATGCGCGCCGCCCAGAGCTATGGCTCTGTTGTCAAGAGTCAGGGATGGGCGACTCCGAGTTGACGCAGGACGACTCACTTTTGCTCAGCTGCTTTTGCAGCCTGTTGTTGGGAGTCAGCCAGCTTGGTGGTGCCATTATGTGTATGCTCTACATGTGTATCATGTCTGAGAATGTCGACCGGTTGCAAGCTAGGTGCAATGATAGTCGATGAGGAAGACAGAGTATATAGCAGGAGCGACAGTGCGCGTCTCTTTTTATCAACAGTGTCACGTTGTTCCCATGCTAAGCCTATTATCAGTAAGCGCCCACTAAACGAAATCGAGCGGCGAGCCATGTAACTTACGATTTGTCGTAGGCTGTGTACTTCGTTCTCTTGCGAGACCGCTAGTCGTTGCACGATGCCCGTATGGCCCACCATTTAGCCGACAGCCGGCGAGCAGTATTGCAGTGGCACAGCTCATTAGCTATTGCAGTGGCACACTCGAGACACGCAGTCGATGAAGCAGAGACGAAGGATACATTCCATGGCTCGTAAGGAGCCGTATATATACTGTACATTGCGTGGCTCGAGAACAATAGCTACGGATACTACACAGTAAGCACCATATAGTCGAGTGGTAGAACAAAGCAATAGCGGGTTGCGCGTGTGCGGTACGACGCACAGCGCGCGGACTTCAACAAGCAGGGCATGGTACAGCCTGAAGGAGTTTGTTCCACCCATACATTGACCGGTTTACCCTTCCGGGTATTGGCGGCCCAGTGTCAGAGTTCACCATCTGAACCAACCTCATACGAGGTGTTCATCCAACTACTAGTCCACCCGAGAAGGTCCTAGAGCTGACCAAACGATTTCTATGCGCCATGCTACAGTTGCTCGACATCACTCGTTGTGCATGCTATCGAAAACCCCGCTCTTCTGCCGCCTCGCCCAGTGTATCCCGGTGCAGGGACCACGTAAGGAAGACTCAGCACTTCCTGCTACAATATTGGACGACACGAGGAAGATACCACTTTTTAAAGCGCATGGTATCAATAAGCACAATCCGACGTTGGCAACCTCTTTGGCTGGGAGAGGATACCATCTGAAGACTTGCCGTCGGCTGTTTAAGGGGCCCCTCACCGTTTGCCTCGTCCTGCGCGAGCATCTCGGAGACGAAGGTTGCCCGCTCGTCAAACGGTTGCTTGAGACTCCGAGGTGTGCTGCTTCGTGGTTGGCGCGTCCATGCACGATGCCCGGACTCACTAGCCTTCGCATAGTCTTGTTTCCGTGTGTGGTTGACTGTCTCGGTAACTCCAGCTCCGGTATGGGGAGCTCGAAGAGTGTGCTACTCGAAGAGTGTTGCTCTATGACGAGCTGTCGCGTAAATCTGTCTCGGGATAATTTTGATCAGACAAAGGGTGTTGCTCGGGGCCGTCTGCCCGACAGACTGCATAGATTCATTCAGCTATGTGAGAACAGACTGCACAACGGCTTGGGTTTCACTGTCTGACTTTGTACGATGGCTGCCGTACTGCGATGTATTCTCACATGCGATGCATCGTCGTAGTCATTTTCGTCGTCGCACGCGGTCATGGTTGGCCCGGGTCAGCGCTCTATGGACCTTCGACTCGGAGTAGCGAGTTGACGTGCTGGTCGCAGGGTGTGTTTGATTGGGCCATGACCTGTGGCAGACTAGGCATGGTCAATGCCACACTGTGTGCCTGTGTGTATTCTATCTGACCTAGGTGGCCAATGTGAGACCCGTAGGACCGAGCCTAAGGCTAGTGAGAAAGAGTCGTGCAAGACTTGCTGTGTCGGAAACTTCATCAAGCGCCCGTAAACTGCCCAGTGTTCACACGATCTACTGTACAGGTGCTTGACGATCTGTATTCGAATCAGTAGGAGAAGAACCGTACCCCCTCTGTACATTGTCACAGTCCCGTGCCGAAGGTGCAGCGTATCTCCTAATGAGGGCAGCGACTTATATGTCGCTCGATTATTACAGCCACCGCTACAACCCCGCACTCGCCCTGCGCATGGGCGTATATATATGTGTCGATAACACACGCAAGCTACATATATATATATATACTTGAATATGCATTTCCTGTACTCCCGACCATGCGAGGACGTATACTTACACTACAAGGGTGAAGTGCGCGCCTGGTATATAGAGGAACACGTCGGTCACATTACACGTGACGCAGGTCACGATTCAGTGAGAATAAGGAGGATGTGAGTGCCTCGTCCTCTGACGGAAGAATCCATCTGCAGGGATTCTACGTGTGAGTGATCATGGTGAGGCGGTACGGTCTACAGACAAGAAGGAGAGGAAGCATCGGGAGAGGGTGGCGGACGGCGCCCGGCAAGTGCCGACGGAGCGCAGCCCATTGTTCTCGATAGCGTAGCTTTTGTGCTCTGCGTCCAAGCCTCTGCGTCCCAACAATGCTGTCACGCCCATCGTCCCTCCCGACAGAGCACAATAAGTCTGCCCTGGCGCCTCGGCCCCCAGCGCAGTGGTACATAATGCGCCGCCCCACGCTCCCCGCCCTCCATTGCATTCTCTCCTCCTACCTACTGCTGCCTTTCATTTCTCGCGCACGGGCCGTGCCTCGTGCTCTAATAGCGGAAGAGCTTTTCGGTCTCTAGCCAGCCTAGTCTCGCTTCACGTTCCCTCCCTAGTCCGTGCGGGCACGCCAGACGCCATCCACGCCATTCTTGTCGCCGCCTCTCCTCGCACCTTGCATCCCAGACCATCGCACTCCTTGACCGACCCTCATCCACGACAACAACACTCATGGCGCAATCCCGTACCCGTGGCTGTAAGTCTTGCTTTCCCCGCCTGGGCGTGGTCCGGATGCTCATCCTGTGCAGACATCTTCATTGGCCTCAACATCGTCCGTGCTTTAAGCATCATCGGCCTGCTCCTGCTCTTCGCCAGCAGCATCGTGACCCTCGTCCAAGACATCAAGGCCGTCAACGCTTTCATCGCCGAGGGGAGCCATCATGAGATCCTAGTCTCGTCGGGCAACTCGACAGAATCGGTGGACTGCTCAGATATGGACTACGTCCCGTACGTCGCTTCCTCTTACCCGCTCGCTCCGTCCTCACCCTCCGCAGAGGCAGCACGGTCCCGAACCAGCCCGCCGGCGCCTTCTGGGCCGTCCTGAACCGCCTCCTGATCATCTTCCAAGCCATAGTGCTCATCCTCTCCGAGGTCGGCTGGCCCGCGACCTTCTTCAACCGCTTCTTCCCCATCCTCGGCGACGACTTCGGCCTCGGCGCGCTCGGGGTCATCCAATGCCTGTACGTGCCCTCCGCTCCCCTCCGCACGCCACCCACTAACCAGTGGCGCCCCACAGCCTCGGCGCGGCCGTGCTCTCGCACCACGTCGACGAGTTCTCGCTCGTCTCCGCCTTCTTCCTCTTCTCCATCGGCTGCCTGAACATCCTCCTCGGCCTCGTCTTCCGCGAGTCCGCCAAGCCGCGCCGCGCCCTCCGCGCGTGGAAGGAGACCGACGACGTCCTCCCCCGCACCTCCCTCCGCTCCGGCCCCCGCCCCTTCCTCGCCTCCGCCACCTCCGCCAGCAGCGGGCTCAACCCCGTCGCGCCCTGGGACGAGAAGGGCGCGGACGCCGCGCGCAGCGGCACGCTCCTCAGCCAGAAGAGCGGCATGGGCTTCGGCCGCCAGGGCGAGAAGGCCGCCCTCGCGCGAGGTGCGTCTCTGCCCCCCTCTCCCACCCCACACTGATGCACTGACCCGCTGCTCGCAGGCCACACCCTGACGACCCCGGAGCCGACCCTCCCGCAGTACGTCCCGCGCCCGACCGCGCTGAGCCCCGCGCCGACGTACGTCTCGCGCACGGTGCGCCGCGAGCCCGAGCCCGTCCCCGAGGCGGACGAGGAGGGCCGCCGCGCGTCCGGCGTCAGCTACGCGAGCGACGCCGAGTCCGCGCACGACGCGCGTGCAGTCTGAGACTGCTCCCCTCCCCCTTCCTTTTCTTCCTGGCCCCCTTACCCGGTTCCGCTGCCCCCACGCCCTCGCTGACCAGCATACATGAACGTGAACGCACGACACATGCACACCACGAATGGACGGACGCAACCTCCCCGCTCTCGCTCCCCGGCGCCCCCGCCGCCATAGACTACGCACTTGTATAATCGCGCGCCAGAGCCCGGCCTCGGCGCGCGGGTCATGTCATGACCGCTGATGCGGACGCAGGACTCTCGCTGCTCGCGTCCCGAGCTGAACACTGTATACGTACGCACGTCGGTCTGTGTCGTTTGGTCCTAATGTAGCTTGTAGATGATCGCTGTTCTTGTATAATACGATCGGATGTTATAGGTTCTCCCCGCAAAACGGCCAGGGACCGGTGCAATGCGAACTAGTAGGTATGCGAGACGAGACTCTAAGTCACTTGTAAGTGTGTTTGAGTGAGTGCTGTTTTTAGGCGCTCGCTCGACGCGGTCACGTTGAAGCTGTGAAGCACTGGTAAGTGCGCTCAGGCCCTTCATACGACGATCACATCAGTCGTGAGCCAGTGAATCACACGAGAGGGCACTGCGCAGCGCGCTCTCTATTACTCTGTTTTACGCTGAAGAGCCTCTACTATATACATTCATATCGTAAAGATCGGCATCGTTGTTGGGCCCCTGTCTTCCCCACTCATTGTTTGAGTTGACGACAGACCTGAAGGGAGTGCCCGAGTCTCCAGACACAAGACTCTTCCACTTGGAGGCACTTTGCATCACGCAATGGTCACACTCCGCTTTGTCAATCCGGGGCCGGAGTACATTGGCGCAAGTAGCTTGGCCTCGAACAGCTCGCCGCAGGGCCAAGGCTATCCTGCCGTCGGCGCTGCTTGCGCTCGTAGAGTGTGCTTGCGGGCACGCGTCTCACAACAGCCTTGGCCTCCCTCGCCTTCGCGGGCAGGGTGCGCAGCAATGCACTATATCTCAGACTTCCCGGACCGACGCTCGGTCGCTCAGCAGGGATCATCGACTACACCGGTGGGTGAGGAACTGACGACAACCGTACGCGTGCTCGGACTCACCTCAAGTATAAACTCTAGCTCCAGCTTCGCCTTCAGGTCCCAGTAAGACGGGTCCGGCCACTTCTCTTGAGCAAGCGAGGAGTTCTTTAGGGAAGCCACCGTCTCTTCAATCGCAAACTCGCGTGTCTTGTCATATAACAGTAGCTTGAGGAGGGCCCCCGGATCCACGGCATGCGAGTAGGCGCTGCCTCCGGGGTCGTCGACCAAACGCCTGCTGGGGTGCCACGCGAGCATCAGCGCACGCCCATTGTCATGCCCACGCAACGGATGTGGCGGGGTGTGGCACTCACTAGTGGTCCACGAGGTTCGTCGCCGCACAGCGCACCGCACGCGTAATCTGCAGGCTCAGCACGTCGTCCTCGTCCGCGTCCTCGTCCTTTGCGTCGTCCGCGTCGCCCGGTCGTTCCTCGACGTCTTCCCCGAACACCGCGCGCCAGGTGGCGTTCCAGTCGCACGCCTCGTAGAGCTCCTCTAGATCCGGGTCCGTCGGTCTGCGACGCTTGTCCCGTGCGGGTCGCTTGGCCATGATCGCCTGCGGCGGACAGGCTGGTGCAGTGTGAGGTCTGGTCGGTGGGAGGACATGGCGGCATGCACCTCGGAGACGCACCTATATATCGCCCGGAGTGACTGCATTGTCTCCAAGGGCCGGTCGTTCGACTTTATGTAAGGGAAGGTGATCGTCATCGCCGTCGTCGGGAGATTTGACGCGCGGGCTTCGCGGAGTCAAAGCGAAGAGCAAAGCGGCGGCACACTGCGGAGTGCTATTGTCTGGATGACCAGTATTGTTAGGTAGGACAAAGTCGATGATATTAGGTTGCACGAGTCAAAGTCGCGGTTACGACTCGTGTCGTGGTGGCTGGGTTGGGGTTTGCTTCAACGCGACGCGACGCAGTCTGGTCACGTGCTGATGTAGACACGCTTGTGGCTCACGCTGCGCGCCCCGCCTCTGCCGGCCTCACACAGAGATTGTCACAAACATTCAATAAGAACTTGCTGATGTTAAATGCGATCAAGAAGGTCAAATTCATCTCGTAGGGTCACAGTGATGCACGTAGTTGGCGGATACCCAGCTCCTGCATGATGATAGTGGCCGCTTTCTCCCCGATAACCAGAGCGGTAGAATAAGTATTCTGTCAAGAATCGTCAGGTCGTTCCATGCAGACAGGTGCCAGGTTTGATTACTCACCGCACAAACATTGCCAGGAGCAATAGACATGTCTGCCACCAATCAGCAGGGAACTACAACGGAGATGCGACCTGACATACCTGCAACCTTCAGCCCGGTCACGCCATAGACGTTCAGTCTGGCGTCGACCACGCCGCCTCGCTCCCGTGGCTTCATAGCACAAGTCCCAAGCTGCGAGCAAGATCAGATTGTCTGCGATCCCCATGCGAGCGAAAGGCTACCGACTGAATGCCAAGACGTCTGAACAGCGCCGCGCGAATATTCGTCGATGGCCTCATCATCCTCAGCAGTGTACTCCAGAGGGGCCGCATCCATCGGCACAGGCGTCGCATCGGCGCGGCAGCGCGCCTGGCTTCCTTCCGGGAACTGAGGGTGCTTGGGTAGGTATTCGCCGCAGTAGAGAGGCATTCGCCGCGCGAATTCGCGCGCGTGCTTGTAGCCCCACCTCAATAGGACGAGGTCTTCCTCCCTGCGAACGGTGTGTCGGTGTCGACGTGAGGTGCCACTATCGCGCTGCGCTGACTCACCGACGTAGGAAGCCTGGATCAAAGTCTGGCGTTGCGGATACGTCGTCCGCGGACGTGATGTGGACGTAGCCAGTGGAGAGTGGGTATTGCACATAATACCCTAGGCTGGCGTATTTCCTCTGTGGCACCGTGGATGGGTCACCAACGAACCTGTAGTATCACCAGATCATATTCGTACTGCGTATAGACAGCGACGCCAAGGACACATACTCGGATACTGCACCAAACCAGACGACGGGCTTGTCGGGGACTTCCTTGAAGAACGTTTCCCATCTCTCGCGGAACTCTGGGCCAATAGCTTTGAGCTCTTCCGACGACGGACGCAATTTTCCCGCTGCATCGATACCACTGGTCGATACGTGAGCTAGCCATCCATATTCAAGCCAAGTGGGAGGAGTACTTGTGAGCCATAAGCCCTGTCCCGTCTTTGAGCCACTGCGCATTCCATTCTGTAATGCGTGCCAAATCAGCTGACCGGGAAAGCATGGCGCCGAAGCAACAGACGAACTCTCGACCTCGTCGGGCTCATTTCTGATGATCCCGTCGAGGGTCTCTGCCTCGTCCTTTACCAAGTACGGCACGAAGACGACCTGATGATCTACACCAACTCGTCAGCTGACCCAACACATGCGAACGCTTTGCACACCTACCTTGGTAGTTCTCCCCCACCCCGGGCAAGTCCACTAGAGTCTTGATCTGCAACCTTCTGAGAAGCTCTGAGGATCCGATTCCTGAGCGTTCCAGTATCGCCGGCGATCCGAAAGCTCCAGCAGAGACGAGCACAAGCTTGCGTGCCCTGACCACTCGGATGTCCTGCGTCTCGTCCGGGTGGAATCGCGTGTTAGCATAGTATTCGACACCAACGGCGCGGGTCCCTCTGGCTATGTTAGATATTTGCGTCCCAGCAAGGCAAGCAGAGACCCACTCGAAGACGACGCGTTTCACTAGGTAGCCCGTGAGTATCTTCAGATTGAGGAAGCGGCGATTGTAGATGTAGTGGTGCGGCACGTCGGATCGCCGTCCGCTGTCCGCGCTTATGTATCTGAGGATGATCAGACGAGGTTCAATCCCACGGCGACGCAGCGGCGACGCAGCGGCGACGCACTTCTGCCATCTCTGTACAGTCGTCAGAACCGTCAACAGCAGGAGTCTTAAAGCACGCGCTCGCTCACCCCATACGCATTGCACTCGAACAGACCATTCGGGTCGTCAATGATCGTCCGCTCCGTATCGTAGCGCGCAGCGACGTCCAGGAACTGCTGCCCGACGTTCGTATAGAGCCCGCCGTACGAGACCTCGAGGGGACCCGAGTACCCGTGGGTGTCTGTCGAGCCGCTAGCCTGATACGTTTCCGACTGTACTCAATGGTCCGTCAACGGTCAGAGACAGCGAACGAGTGGCGCCCCGACGGACGCACCTTCTTCAGCAGCGGTATCAGGCCCTTCGCGCCCCAGCCAACATTCCCGTGCGTCTTCTCCCAGTCGTCGAAGTCGGACGCTGCGGGGCGCGCGTACACTGTGACTGCGCGAATGTCGTCAGCAGCAGGACGGCCGCGCACCAGCCCACGCGGCGCGGCGATGAACACCGAACATACAGTTCACGCTCGAGCCGCCGCCCAGGCATTGCCCGCACGGAACGACGACGCTCCGCCCGCTCAGCTGCTCCATCTTCTTACTCTCGTAGAACCTGACCGTCTTGCTGCCCGGAAGCAGGTGGCTCAAGTAACGTGCGGGCTGGATGTGTGCTAGGTCCCCATACGTCGGCGGCCCCGCCTCAAGCACCAGGATGCTCAGCGACGGGTCTGCCTCTGACAGCCGACTTGCGACTACGAGCCCTGCGGTGCCGCCTGCGCGTGGACGTAGCCGACGGTGAGATGGACAGTCTTCATTGCGGAGAACGCAAAGTGCTCACCACCTGCGATGATAATATCGTATGCCGCACTGCTCGACATGATAGAGAAGGGCCGGAGCAAGTGTTCGGTGTCGGATACCGCTGCTCAACGCAGATCGTTCCTCTCTTATAGGCAACTTCATAGCGCTGAAGGATATGCAGAGAGCAAGCTACTCTCCATGGTTGCGATGAAAGGCTTCTAGATCATAGAAGGGGCCATCCCTGGGTCCCGTTCCCGGAGGCGCGTGAGCTCGCGCTGCATTGAGCCACTGCGGCCTAACCTCAATGGGATGGGAGTAGCGTGGCGTTGTCCGACAGGCTACGCAAGTACTGAATGGATCTAAATGGATCACTCACTGAGCACGCGCTTGATGGATAGCTCAGACTGTAGTGCATTGCCAGCTTGAGTCTCATACCCACAGCGACCGGCAGGCCCGGAGCATCGTGACTGCACCGCAGAACCTTGATAGAACTTCTAGACGGACTTCCTCCTGCTCTCCTGGGGTCGAACGTGTGACTCACCAGAGGGTGCGTCCCGTAAGACGCTGAAACTGAGGATACTTCAGAGCCAATAAACCCACGAAAGAGCGCCACAATCATATTGACAAATTGCCGCAGTAATGCAAAACGTAGGATATTCGGCCCAGCTTAACGGCGAGCATTCCGTTTCTGGCGCGGCTGAGGGAATTTCACGGGTGTCTCTAGAATGGCCCGCTTCGATGCCGCGGCACTGTCTGGCAACCCAAGTCGTTTGAGATCTTTGTGGTCGAGCTTGCGTATTTGGCAACCTGAAAAATGACATCAGATTGTATATACATACCTATGCCCGGTTTCACATACCTAGTGCTTTGAACATAGGATTGACCCTGACAAGAGTGCCCCTGTCAGTCTGAGTCGTTCGTCGATGATTGAACGAAGCTTACTTGTGAATTGGCAAATTGAGATCATGCGCGATGAGCTCCGTGTCGGTAGCGAAGTCATCAACCCGCAAGCACAGAGCGAGCATGTATGTAATCAACTTCGTCTCCGTTTGACTTGTAACCGCCACTCTGAACGAGGTTGCGCGGTTCATCTCCATAATCGCTGACAGAAATGGACACTCACTTGCTCTGGTCCCGCACGCTTTCGGTGAATCGTGACAGCAGCCCGTCGATGATAGTTTGAGGCACGCCAGCGAATTTCTTTTGCAAAGCCTCCTTGTCATTGACGGAGCGCGCGGCCTTCCGGAAAGCCATCATCGCCGAGACGTACATCACAATTTTCCTAAAACAATGTCAGCGGCAACGCATTCTACGGACAGGTGCCAACTTACAGGTCGGTCTTTCGCAGCTTCGGCGCCTGGAACAGGAGGCGCAGGTGCTGATTGACCCAGTGTGAATGCCGCCACGCCAATAGCGCCTTCCTCTCCTGGTCAGTCGCTGCATTCTTGAACGGTGTCACCGAAAGCGCGTTGAATTCTGTATCCGGGATGATGTCGTGAAGCGCGTATACGTCGTCCGGTACTTTGGCGTCGGCATTGTGAGGAGGAATTAGCCGGGAACTGTCTGCGGTCTCCTTCACATCCTCTGCGAAACCGAATCAGTATTTCGTGTGAGGCGGCAGGGCGGAGAGTGATGCCATGCGAGCAATGGATATCATGAAGCGCAAGCGTGTCCGCTAGACTAGGGAGATAGGCATCATGCATCGCAGCGATTTGAGTAGTATACTAGAAAGGAGAGGACTCACCAAGTGTAGGTAGACTTTGAGTATTCTCCTCTATGGTTTCCTGAAGATGAGCGGTGACACCCTTCAGCGCATCGATGTCGACCCTGTTCCGCTCTTGCGCACGGATGGCAGCCTTCGCCTTCTTTGTACCGAATGCTTCGCCGAGCTTGTTGCGCATTAGCACCCGCTCTTCAACGGTTACCTCTATAGGCGGGAGGTTCTTGAGTGCCTTCACTTGCTGGTTCATAATATGGAGAGGCGCGGGGCGGAAAACGGTCGTGTTCGTCCGTTTGTTATGCACTGCAACCAAGTAGCTATACGTATGCGATAACATGAATCAGAGAGCTGCAGGCGTAACGACGTACATACCTGCATCCCACTGATGCTTGTTGACTTTCACCCGACGTGGAGAACTCCACCGTGTCTGTCTCCCCGGCAACGATGATATTTTGAGCAGCGAAGGGTTCTGTGGCATCGACACGCTTGTTCCGTCTCCAGCATCGAAAGGATGTGCTTTTGGGTGGCTCGAGAGCAGGAAAACTGGCTGCATTGCAGTTAGCTCTCTGCGATGTTATTCGCTACCGAGACAATGGTACCTAACACTGGACCAGGCTGCGATGGGGGTAGGCTGGAGTTTTGTAGGGTCAGTTTTCCAGCATCCTCGGCGTCGCGTTTGCGTTTTCTGGACTGGGAGGGAGAGGCCATGGTATAGGTCGGGGAGAGAGCGTGATTGGCCGAGCCACTTTGCCTCTCGCCACCAAGTTCTGGCCGTCCGTGAGTAGCCCCGACTCTGTGTCCGTGCTCAACTTAGCTTGTTCCTCCCAGGTCCATCGCTTTCTGCATGCTATCGCAGCACCACGCTTAACTTATTCGTCTCTATATACGCAAGAATATCGCCCGTCTAACGGAGGTCACCCTTGTACTCTGTCCTGACAAATCTGGAAATGGCAGGTCCGCGACCTCCCTCCTCGCGAAGAGCCTCCCATACCCCGCCTCTCGCAAATGGGCACAGCGCCGGCATGCGCGCGTCGATGTCACGTAGCACGTCTGCAAGCGTAGGCGACACAATCAAGTCCGAAGCCAAGGGCCATGCCGATGGCGCGACTCCCGGCGTCAAGCTTGAGGGGGACTCGTCCGTGAAGGCAGACATCGACGATCTCTACAACTTCGACATGGATAGTGCGTCAACGTCTCGCAGCCCATCATCAGAACTCAAGACGGAGACCGCGGCGCTGAAGCTCGAAGATGACCGGCCCTCTGCTACGCCACCTGTGTCTTCGAGGGGGAAGCCCAAGACTGAGCCCCAGCTCATCGGCCACCTCCCCCGTGCAGAGGAGGCAGCTATGAGCACCTTCGTCCAATTAGAGCAAAATCACTACCAGTACGGTACATTAGGGAGGTCGCGAGAGGCGTTGGAGAGTATGACCTGCGAGTGTCAGTACGAGCATGGGGTGGACGACCCTGACGATGCCTGCGGGTCGGATTGTATCAACCGACTGACTCAGGTCGAATGTATGCCCGACGACTGTCGATGTCGCTCATACTGTCAGAACCAACGGTAGGAGTACTGACGGGTCCCCTTCACCTACATGCTCACAGGCTGTGCAGCTTCCAGCGCAGGGACTACGCGCCCATCGAGATTGTCCAGACAGAAATGAAGGGGTTTGGTCTCCGTGCAGCCGCGGACTTGCCAAAGTATGCGTTCTCCCTTTCTACCCAGTACTCATGGGCTCATGCCTGTTCTAGGGACACCTTCATCTATGAATACCTGGGTGATGTGGTCAGCCAGCCCACTTTCCTCAAACGTATGCGACAATACGCCGAGGAGGGCATCCGACATTTCTACTTCATGATGTTGCAGAAGGACGAGGTGTGCTATTTTAGTACTCTCCCACTGCTCTTCAGATCATGACTCTATGTCGCGATAGTTCATTGACGCTACAAAACGAGGCGGTATTGGGCGGTTCGCTAACCACAGCTGTAACCCGAACTGCTACGTCGCAAAATGGACAGTCGGTCATCACGTGCGCATGGGTATCTTCGCCAACCGGAACATTAAGAAGAACGAGGAGCTCACGTTCAACTACAATGTCGATCGATACGGGTAGGACCCTCTGGTTGCTTACACGAACATCACAGCAGCTGATGCCTCTTTCTTCAGCCATGAAGCACAGCCGTGTTACTGTGGCGAGCCAAATTGCGTCGGCTTCATTGGTGGCAAGACTCAGACCGACATTGCCGCCATGGATGACCTCTACCTTGACGGTACGTGGAACATCCTTACAGTCGTTCGTCATGCTGACGATCCCATAGCGCTTGGTATATCCGAGGAGGTCGCAGTCCTCGGCCTCAAGGGCAGCAAGAAGCGCAAGAGCAAAAAGCTCGACGAGGACTTCATCGTATGTCACGTAGCTCACATGACCATTCAAGCCTACTCAAGTGTCTTTATTTCAGCCTACACTCAAGCCACTCATCGAGAAGGACATTCCGAAGGTCGTCCAGGCGCTGCGGCAAACGCAGAGCCGGAAGGTTCTCATCAAGCTGCTGACTCGTATCAAGGTATGTGTCCCCCGCGTCGACTTCTGTTACTGTTGATCGATCGACGATGCGTGCGTAGATGACAGAAGATCAACCCGCCCTTCGGCAGCTGATGCGTCTCCGTGGCTTCAGCGTCATGACCAACATCTTGGAGGACTACACTTCCGACGCGGAGGTGTCCATTTTGGTGAGTGCGCTCGCCATGCTCGTGGCTCTATTGACTGAGGCAGGCTCTCGTAGGCACTCGAGTGTATGTCGACCTGGCCACTCATCCAGCGGAACAAAGTGGAGGACTCGAAGGTGAATGTACCGGTCCAGGCATGTACACAGTCCGAAAACGAGACCCTAGCGGAGCTCGCGAAGAAGGTACGGACCCCCTAACTCCCGGATACCATAGATCTGACGCAGGCGAGTGAAGCTTCTGGCACAATGGGATACGCTCGAATACGCGTATCGAATACCCAAGCGGTTGAAAGGGGTTAGTGCTGTGCCTGTCTCTGCTCTTCGTTCGTCATAAAACTCAATCTCTCCATCCTAGGAGGACGACGAGGACGATGCGGCGGCATCCTCATCAGCACCAGCCTACCAAACCGTCGATCCCCGCCCACAGAAGCGTGCGCGCCCCGAAAGTCTTTTTGTCTACGAGTATGAGGCGACCAAAGACGACTTCAAGGCGCGCACCTCCGCGCTCGCGTCCACACCCAAGGAAGCGCCCAAGGCGCCAGAGCCGCTAAAGCCCGTTTCTGTACCGAACCCCCACCTCCTGGCACAGCAGCGCGAGCGTGACGTCGCCGCGATCATCGCGAAAGCCTCCGCTGCCGCCGAGGCAGCCCTCGCCGCGGCGGCGGTCGCTCCAGCGCCTGACGCGGACAAGGACAAGGAGGAAGAGGAGCGGAAACGGCGCGAGGCGAAGGAGGCGCGGCGGAAGAAGCGCAAGCAGTTGAGCCAGGCGGAGAAGGAGGCGAACAAGGAGAAGAGGCTCCTCAAGCTCGTCGGCGCGGTCGTCGTCAGGTGCATGTCGAAGCACCGCGACCAGTTCGACCATGACCAGTTCAAGAAGCACGCCAAAGAGGTGAGGCATACCACCCCCACCAATCTCCCCCACACGCACGCTGACCCCGTCTCTCTCCTTGCAGCTCACACACATCATCGCGGAGAAGGAGAAGAAGTCGTCGTCCTACCGCGAGGGCCGGCTCGACGCGCTCTCCGAGGAGAAGACGCTCAAGATCAAGAAGTTCGCAAAGGAGTACATCGCGAAGATCCTGCGCAAGCTGGAGAAGAAGCGGCGCGAGAGCGGGGGGAGCGGCCCCGCACCCGCCACGCCCGCCTCCGCGTCCCCCTCCACCTCGACGCCCGCAGACACCGAGGCGAGCCTCGCCGCGACGGTCGCGGACGTCATGGACCTCGACGGCCCGGACGACGACGGGGACGACGACGGGGACGTGGACATGGACATGGACGCCGCGGACCTGCAGCAGACCCCCGAGCACGCGTCGCCCCTGCCCGACTCTGAAACGCCGACGTCCGACTCGCTCGGCACGCCCTCGTCGGCGGCGGGCGCGGTCGTGAGCGACCCGCGCCTGCGGCATCGCAAGGAGGAATGCGGCTGGGACCCGGACGCGGAGAAGATGGTCGCGGGGCGTGTGCGGCCGGTCGTCGTTAGTGCGGTGTCGGTGTCGTAGCCTCGATGGTATGTTGTGTGGATGGATGGGGGTTGGTGGTATTGATAGTGTAGTGGGACCCGAGCGTCGGTCAGATTGGTAGTGTGGTTCGGTGGTATTTGTTCTGATAGGTGCTGTACTCGGTGCTCAGGGTATTATAGCAGATTCAATTGCGTGCTCTCACAATAATCGAAGACACATTCACAAGACACGGATGAAAGCACAGAGCAGTGTACAATGCGATGTCATTAGGCTTCGGGACAAGTACAAGTGCCATTTCTATTTTGCTTCGTATTACTACAACAACATCGTTACTTTCCGTCTTCCTTCTCCGCGCCCGGCGACGCTCTCAGTAGCGGGCCCTCGGGCCCTCGGGGGCAGCGCTTAGAGCGCACCGTCCTTCTTCGCGGCGAACGCGAGGAGGTCGCAGACACGGCGGGAGTAGCCCCACTCGTTGTCGTACCAGGCGATGAGCTTGACGAAGGTCGGGCTGAGCTGGATGCCCGCATCGGCGTCGAAGATGGACGAGTTGTCGTTGCCGGTGAAGTCGGTCGAGACGACCTTCTCGTCCGTGTAGCCGAGGATGCCCTGGAGCGGGCCCGTGGACGCCTCGAGGACGGTCTTCTTGATCTCCTCGTACGTCGCGGGCTTCTCGAGGCGCACGACCAGGTCGACGACCGAGACATCGATCGTCGGGATACGGAAGGACAGACCGCTGTAGAGCATGTCAGACGACCGTGAAACAGGAATTCCGTGTGGATGAACTCACGTCAGCTTGCCGTTGAGCGAAGGAATGACCTTGCCGACGGCCTTAGCGGCACCGGTGGACGAGGGGATGATGTTGTTGCCGACGGCACGGCCACCACGCCAATCCTTCTTCGAGGGACCGTCGACGGTCTTCTGGGTGGCGGTGGTGGAGTGGATGGTGGACATGAGGCCCTCCGCGATACCGAACTTGTCGTGGATGACCTTGGCGAGGGGCGCCAAGCAGTTGGTGGTGCAGCTCGCGTTGGAGATGACGGTGTACTTCGAGTCGTAGCTGTCGAGGTTGACGCCGACGACGAACATGGGCGCGTCCGCGGACGGGGCGGAGATGATGACCTTCTTGGCGCCGCCCTTCAGGTGCGCGGACGCCTTCTCGACGGTGGTGAAGACACCGGTCGACTCGACGATGTAGGTCGCGCCGGCGGACGCCCAGTTGATGTCCTGGGGCTCCTTCTCGTGGAACACGGAGATGGGCTTGCCCTCGACGTAGAGCTTGCCGTCCTTGGCCTCGACGGAGCCCTTGTAGCGGCCGTGTACGGAGTCGTACTTGAACATGTAGACCATGTACTCAAGGTCGATGAAGGGACTGCGAACGACGTCATTGATACGCGATCGGGTGGCTGTATGCGCGCAGGCACTTACTCGTTTACGGCTACGACGTCGATGTCTCCGTGGAGGAGAGCATTACGAAGGACGATACGGCCGATACGACCTGTCCTTTCCTGTCAGCATGCGCAGTGTGGTAGAGATATATGTGACGTACCGAAACTATAGACGGACGCGTCGAGTCGCGGTTAGCGTGATCTCGATGCGCGAAGGCGCGCATATACTCACCCGTTGATTCCGACCTTGACCTGCAAGACGGTGCGTGAGTGGGTTGTCCGAAGCAAACACTACCGAGGAGACTCACTGGCATGGTAAAAGTGGGTGTAGGTGGATGGGTGGGGGTCAGGAGGGCGAGGTGAGGAGGGTAGGGAGAGGAGTAGAGCAGCTTTATAGGAGACGATTATCGCCTATCTTGATGGGTCCGGTGCTGCGCCATTGGCCAGGGCGGGGACGGGCGCTCGGGCTGTCTCTGGCTCGTCTCTCGAACGGCCTTCGCGTCATCGGCGCGAGCTCCCTGCCTGCCTCTCCCGCCCGCCGCGCTCTGGCCCCGTCCCCTCGCTGCCCTCGCCCGACCCCGGTCCTCGCTCCCCCTCACAACCACCTCCAACACCGCCAGGGCACCCTCTGTGTCCACGCACGGTGCGAGCGTGCACACGTCTGACTCACAGCGCCCACAGCGGCCGCGTCTCCCAGCATCATCGCCTCACTTTTCCCAACCCTCGCTCCTCGTCGGCCGCAAGTCGTGCCAGCGCCGCACGCGCGGACATAGAACCATTGCCACCTTCGCATGACTTATCGTCGCTCTTGCGTGTCGCAGCATGCACCGCCGTCTACGTCGCGCACGGATCATACCACGCTGACGAGAGCGACATAGCACCGGTACCGTATTACCATCCACCCTTGTCAGCCATCGATCGTCGCCGTACGACCCCCGACGCGTCTCGCCATAACAAGTTGCTCCAAATGCACGATGACATGCACCCCGTCCGAGGCGGTGCATGCACTATGAACAGCGTCCCAATTCGATATTTCACGCACATGCGTTCGGAGAGCCCGCTGTCGGCACGGCGGCCCTCCGTCGATGCGCCCAAGTCCTGGGCCGCAACTGGATCCCAACCTGCGGCGCATCCCTGTTCGGGTGCTTGGAAGGTGGGTCGGCATGTACAGTTAGCGTTTAACACGCCGCTCTCGCGGGCTATGTGGCTATCTTTGTGGCCCATGTGATGCATCAAGGAGCCAAATGTTCGCTATGAATTCCAGATCCGGAAGGTCCATCCACTCGGAATAGACCCGCCTAGGTCGGCCTCTGCGAGCCCAATGGCAGTCGAGGACGCGTCGACGCATCTGCATCAACCACGTCCAGCCCTATGAGTTGCGCCCAGTACATACAACCATATGCTCGACCAATGAGTGAAAGGCAAGATGCAGTCTGGGACGGTCCTCGAGGTCGGCAGGATGTTCTCGACCAATCACCACCGATCAGCCACTTTCCTTGCGTGTACTCTAACCTTACTCGACGGTGATGCTCGGACAGGGCGTGCAATACGAAGACCCCGTCATCCTGTCGGTGCCTCTTGGCTGACCTTGTGCGATTCGATTTCATGTATGCATGGTACCTCCGCGGTCAGAGCACGTCAGGCTGTAACTGCCAGTAGTGGTACGAACTGGGTGCTGCACGAAAGCCCATTCTGCGCCGCGAGCACGTCGATCCGTCGTTGTCAGTGCCCTACTCATATAGCAGCCTCATAGACGTCAAACTCGGTTACTGTATATCGGGCCCCTTCTCGAAGGGGTCTATTACAGATAAAATCGGTCATGCATGCGTCGATGTAATGGTGCCATCGTATCCTTGTCCAAGACAAAGCTTCTGAGCCTATCTCCCATGGTTGTTAGCGGCCTACTTGTATAGCCTGTTAGTCACTGAGCCCCTCCAAGCTGTCTTGAGCTTGAACGACGATCGCTCGAGCGCCCACACCATGGGCACGTGAGCGTACTTGGAGTGCGAATCGGCGTACAGCTGCCGCAGCGAACATACCGACATACACATACATGGTTTCTGTACCTCGCCATCACTCGCATTCCCACTGAAGCAGTGCCATATAATGGCCTCTTTTTACAATGCTCTCAGAAACTACAGACGATCCCAGCCGGACGCCTCACCCTCTGGTCCACCGGCTGCAGACCGTCAAGAGAGACCTGTAACGTTCGCTCCAGCTTCTCGTGGGACGTCCTCTCCCAATGACACCGGCGGCCCGAGGGGAACTGCACGCCGCTCTCGCCATTCTGCCTACCCCCAACACACCGCTTCTACCCCGGCTTCCAGTTCGTCCTCTCCATATTACACCGGGATACTGAACCACAATACGACCCACACGCGCCACTCTGGCACCTCGAATGCCTCCGCCCAGCACAGTTCCGTCCCTACCGCCTCCCGCCCCCTGCGCGGGCACCGTCAATCCCAATCCCAGTCCCAAGCGCACCCGCGCGCGCCGGCTCCGCCCCGGCGGCCGGACGACTCGCTCCCGCTCTCCACGCACTCGACGCCGACGGTGCGGAACAGCATGTGGTACTGCGCGGACTTCATGGTCGGCGCGGGGATGGTCGTGCTGCAGCCGGCGACGGGGAAGGTGCTGCTGCTCTACGACCCGCGCGGCAAGTACTGGTTCTTCCCCAAGGGCCGCAAGGACGTCGGCGAGAGCCTCGAGCGCACCGCGCTCCGGGAGGCCTACGAGGAGGTGCGCATGTCTCTCTTGCGCTGATATGACTACGCCGTCGCTGAGGTGCGCTTCTTCCCCCTCCCTCCGAACGCAAAACCCAACGCCTCGGCCGGCAGTCGGGATACCATGTCGACTTCCTGCCGCTCTTCCTCCCGACCAACGCGCCGCTCCCGCCGGCCGAGCGCGCTCGGGGCGTGCAGCCGTGCACGGAGCCGTTCTACATCTCGACGCAGGCATGGGGCGCGCGGCAGCGGGCGCGGGCGGGCGACGGGCTCTTCCCGGGGGACAGCGGCGGCGAGTACCTCACGTTCTGGTACGTCGGGCAGATCGCGGGCGATGCGGTGAGTGGCGCTGTGGGCTGCGCGCCGGGGGCGCTCATCTGGACGCGCAGGTGCACGAGCGGGACACGGGCATGCCCGACGAGAAGGAGTACCAGAGCCACCTGCTCACCCTCGAGGAGGCGTGTGCGCGCCTGAAGGCGTGCTGGATGGACGACTTTGCGGCTATGCTGTGTATGGCGTATGCGCTCTGGCGGCGGACGGTGGACCATTTGGAGAGGGAGAGGGCAGGGGAGGCGGCGGCTACCTCACAGCAGGACTCGCAAGCCGCTGCGCACCCGCAGGAGAGTGTTGAGTGGAATTGAAGGTATGTTCCCTCACGTCTCCCGAACCCCCTGGTGTTTTCATTCGACGGGTAAGAGTCTTCCTTTGTACATCATAGCTTGGATTGCTGGTGGATCGCGGAACTGGACATGGTGGATTTCGCTCATACGGCATGGCGCTACACGATAACACATTATAACGCGAGATCTCTGGGACCAACATTGTACGCGCGAGACCCGACGGCGACCTCTGGGTGCAGTGCGCTGCAATCCATTTTGAATGCTCCGTGATATCATCCCCGGGGAAGAAGAAATCTGCCTTACTTTTCTGTCCTGCCACGGCCTCAGGCAGAAGCACAGTGCTGTGCCGTGACTCAGCTGTGTTAGGCGCTGTCGCGCCCAGAATGCGAATGACCACAACCTGACATCAAGTCAAGTCCATACAGGGAGAGTGCGTGCGTCAACACCCCCCTTGCCTTAGCCCGTTTCTACCGCTTTCATTAACCATGAGCACTCAGCCATATTCAGTCTTCCCGCCAATAACTGCACTGTCGAACGATTATTGATCGACTCCTGAGCATATGCGTCGAGCCGCAACCAATCCGTAACCCTGTGTGGGCAACAATGTATAGAGAGCATTCGTCAACATACATCATGAGGCGCGATGCACGTCGGGGAGGCTTCAAGGCCCCATGGGGCATCATGCACTCCGCTTGCGTCGCCTGCAGCGTACAGCACGTAGGCTATCCTTCGAGGCGCGGGCGTCTGTTGAGCATCTCAGTGCAAGCCTGACAAAAATTTCCTCCAGCGGATAAGAACCTCGTGCGGGTACCACTGTTCGGACGAATATGGACTCGGATCCGGACCCTCTCCGAATCGAGTAGCAACTAAGACCTCATACCTGCATCGTACGTCTTGTTGGAAACGGGCCACTATGCCACTCTCGATTGCGACTGACTAGTTATGTCTTTCTAATCCAGGCTTCCGGCCACCGTCACCATGCTTCCACGCGCCCCGTTGTGTGGCTGTATATCGTGGCCACAGCCACGATGGTCCCCTCTGGCCGCGCTCGCAAGTGAAGTTCGTCAGTCCATGCAAACGAGGCAACCATGGGGTTCAACGTCCAACGTTGAACCGTAGGAACAACAGGCCGATATTGTTGGGTTTCAGGTTGCCCGCCTCCCTGCCGTTCCGCTCACGCCACTCCCCGCCGGTCAGTGCGGTTCGACGTCCATCCTCAACCGGATCCACGGCGGGCATCGGAGGAGCATGTGTTTGCGGCCGTCGCTCTCTACCCTGCACGCGCACTTCCTCACTCCGGGAAAATTAAATCTGTGTCTGTATGCACAGCGCATGGCGGGAAGTGATCTGTGAGTACTGCATTTCCGTTTCGAAGATACTGCCGGTGCCGAAACGTCCGTACTCGCGGTGTGTCGTTCCATTGTTGCCTGGGTTCACCCCCTACTGAGAGATGCTCTCTGCGCTCGCAAAGAGGGTCGCACTGCCACTCAGATACTATCAGTGACTCTCGCCGAGTCAGCTTCACGTGCGAGTGAGGAACTGCGGTGACTATTGGGGAGCAGAATATTGAAGTCTCTGAGGTTCAATGCAGGTCTATCGCCGGATTAGGCCCATGAGTGGTGAGCAAGCGATGCAGCGCTAGGGCTCCTGGTGTGCGACTCGGTGATAGCTCATCGAGTCGATGTAAGGCTGCAAGAGGACTCTGTTCTCTGCGTCCGGCCATCTTGGAACGACATACTGCATCAAGATTGAAGGAACAACTCAGGCTGGCGCCGCTTGGATGAGTCGAGGGCTTCAGTGATGAGTGCGCGACGCACTGCTCGTGGTGTACAGATGCTCAGTGGTAGCTCGACGAGCCAGGTTTAGGACGGGGCGGCGAAGGCCCGGGGCTCTCGTGCAACCTACTGAATGAAAGCCCATCTCTCCCCGCGCGAACTCGAATTACTGAGTATTTGTCTGTGCGTTAATTGTCTTCTCCAGCCAGGCCTCAATCTTTTGCTGCGGGCATCACTGAGCGACAATCTACTACCGCTAACACACACGCCGACAGCAGAGCGCCTCGCGGCCAATGGAAATCAACACAGCACAGTTGACTTCGGAGAATCGGTCGGCCGAATTATATTCATACCTCGGCAGTATACACCGATTGGGGCTCACTACTCTTCGCGTATGTACCCTTCAATCCGTGACCAACGTAGAAGTCGGGCTGTGCTAGCTAGTCGGCCTCATGTCGGTGTCCACATACATCCCAGCTCATTGTTATGGAAGACCTTGATGCATGATGATCGGAGGAGCAAGGAGCGAGGAGTATCCGGCAGGATGCGGTGACTTCGTGAGACCACTAGTAACATTGTGTGGGTGCGAAGAAGTTTCAGTGCACATGAGAGGAATATGTTGCATTGCTACATCGCGATATCCGCGCTGCTTTATAGACCCTGACAACCGCTTCCGAGAACTCGTATGCACAGTCGCCGCCATGCCCCGATTCACACTCTTGTACCAAACAGTTTTCACCAACACCGAGTGCCACACTAGCCGATTGACGGGCCCAACTACCATCTATCCCAGTCTGGGCCTCTTCGCGTTGGAGGAACTCATTCTGGTCGACAGAGGCCTCAAGACTTGGTCAGGATCAAAGTGAATGATCAATTCAGGATGCTTTTTGAAGGAGTCGATCGCCTGTCGTAACAGCACCAGGATGGTGCTGTGGGTAAGGGGGGGTGGCGGTGGGGCAGCGGGTGCAGGGTGAGGTCGCTGAGACCATGATCAGCCTCAATGCATATATGTCGGAAAATGAACGCACCACAGGCCACAATTTGGCCAGTGCAGCCTCGGCATTTTGCTGATGAACGGCTTCAATTGCCTCATTGAGGCCTAGGAACAGTTCACCCATAATGCCAGACATGTGCTTCCTTATATGCATCGCATCGCCTTCATGCGCGAACAACCACGTCAAAGGCTGGCACCCCGTTCGCTGGGAAGCGATATCACTGACAGTCTCCTGGCCAAAACATTTCTTGAAAACCTCTTCCAGAGTTTTCGGGCAACCTGCAGAACTGACAACACGCCGCAGAACAGTGTAGCCCAGAACATAGACGATTGACTCCAGATCATGGCCAGGGGTGTGCTCGAGAGGTTTCTTCCTACTAACAGCGCTGAGCAGAGCGAGGGCCATGAACTGTAGCGTGCCCTTCGAGTATCGGTCAGGCATGAGCACAGCAGGCGCCTTATATAGACCGGTCATCCACGTACCGTTATCGGTATTCCACGTGGTCTGGACGACGTAAAGTCGATCTTCGTGTCGACACGGCTGGGCGTCGTCCCCGGCTGTCTACTCGGATTAACAGCTTCTTGGATGGTAAGATGGCTGATCAACGAATCATCGACACGAGCCATGTCGAAGTCTGTGATGAAGCCCTTGACGGGACCTCCACGCCAGAGGAGCAAGTTACCAGGACTGATATCCTTCGGATGCACGACTCCCCTCTCGCAGAGAAACTGGTGCGCTGTTGCGTGTCCGTCACATTAGCACACAGTTGCTTTGAGAGGAACACTTCCGTACCTTCGACGATGGCATAGAATGCTTCCAGTAGTTCGAGTTCGTCATGATAGGTCCATAGAGGCTCTCCGAAGGTCTCGAGGATAATGCGATGCGGAGCGCCTTCAAGTTGCAGCACTAGTACCATCACTTCTGCACATCTCGCGTCTCCGCCGCGCTTCCGGTCCGCCTCTACGCTTCGTCGGATGCGCTCACGTCCAGGGATCCCGGCGTAGCCTGCTGTGGCGTATCCGGAACCAATATGTGCATTTCACGGTCCTGGATCATCGAATATTCTTTACTATTGACATTGCTCTATAGCTTGGAATGTGTGCTACACTACTAAGATCGACACCGGCGTGTCCAAGGCACAACATCAGTCATAACTTGCAGTGCCATGGCCTGAGTAATGCAGCCACCATTCGCGATCCAGTCCCCATGGCTGACCACCACCCGTTGTGTTCTAGACTGCACGGCAGCCTCTGGGCGTGGGTTGATCAGGCTACACTTGGATCCAGCTACTGGCCTGGGCGCCGGTCAGCCACAGACGGCCCAAGTCAGCCACTGGCCAGCCACCACAAGCCACCACCGTCAGCCATGTCCGACGCCTCCGCCAAACAGCATAAAAGCAGCCCCCAATCGGTCAGGATTTCTCGCCTCCTCCCACCGTCTCACTCAGTGGACCACTGGGAGCGGGGTCTGTTCTCATGGCCGTAGTAGCGTCGAGTCTCATAGTGGTCAGTCCTCACTGGCCTATCCCAAGTAGTATTGCATGCTGAAACGGCCCTAGTTGTACAACTCTCATGGTTCTAAGCAGGGCACCTCGGAGACGTAGCAATTGCTCATTCTTGCAACTGCTCATGTCTCCTACCCTGCGCTCGCTTGTCATTCCGCTGCCTCGTTCGTGGGCTCCCCTTGTCGTCCGCCAGCCGCCCTGGTCAACCATGTGTCCTTCGGTCGACCACAGCGCGGCTCTCAATGTGCGAGCAAGGATCTCCAGCCCACCCCAAAAGCCTCCTCTGTGGCCTCGTCGTTCGCCAGCCGCCCAGACCCTGGTCCGCGACCTAGGTGGCTCTCAATGTGCGCTCGAGGACGGAGAGCTGGGCCGTCTCGTGATTGATTCTAACTTATTGTCTCCACGAATCTGCTTTTGTCCTGTCTAACTTGCTTTCCTGCCACCCTGCTGTCCGGACACCCCATTGTGTGGCGCCTCTCGTCGTCCGCCGCCGCCCGACATGGATCGACGCTCGGGACGGTCCTCAAGCGCGAGCGAGGACGACACTCCGATCTGGACACATCTCTTTCCATCTCACTGGCTTTCTTGCTCGCTGGGCTCTCTGGTTCTCGATGGTCACGACCACCTGGTCAAGCGGGGCCCTGTTCTATCTCGTCCACTCTGGTTTGTCGACGCCGGACTGGTACGGAAGAACGGGAACAATTTTCGGTCTAGGAATGCGTCTCCCGATCAATGACCTCTCTCCTCGCTCTCTGGGACCGCCTGCTTTCCTCTCCTGTACTTGTATCGGCCTCTAGTCTCGATGGTGCCTTGCTCCTTTCCCGTCAAGTAGTGCTTCGATCATTCTCTTCATTCTCAGGCCCCACGTCGATCGAAGAGCACCACACCAAATCCCCATCCGCGGTCCCCTTGTCGTCCGCCGCCCCTGCTCCGATCCTGCGCTGGCTGGCTCTCAAGCGCGAGCAAGGCGTCCCTCCGGACTGGGGACTGTACACTAGGTGGTATCTTCGGTGGCGTTGTACTTATAGCTGCCTCCGTTCAAGCCACTCTCTGGCGCTGTACTTGTATCCCCCTCTGCACTTGTATTTGTACCTGTCTACGCCTCACCCCTTCTTCGGCGTTGTACTTGTATCCGTCTCTCTTCCGGTCATCCTTCGGCGTGTAACTGTATCCCTTCTCGCCTCTCTACGGCACTGTACTTGTATCCTCCCCGCCTCTGTACTTGTATGCACCTCCTTTGCACCTCCCAGCAGCCCTTCCTTCGGCGTTGTACTTGTATCCGTCTGGCTTCTAGCCACCCTATGTTGTACTTCTATCCCTGAAAAGCCTCTTCGCTGCCCTGTACTTGTATCTGACTCGCTTGCCCTCCATTCGCGTCCGTCGCCGGAATCAAAGCATATCTTCTTTCGCGATACTCGCCTAACGGGATTATACTGGTGTCACCCTCTTGGATTCAGAGTCTCTGAAGTCCTGTACTAGTGTCTTCCTGCCCTCTGCGTTTTTGTACTTGTTATTGGGCCACTCTGCGTATCGACGGCTAATGGTCTTCGCTTCTCTTTACCCTGCTCATCAATTGAATAGACGTGCCCTCCCCTTTCGCAAAGCCTACCTAGTATGCTTAAAACATTTCAGGGAGTATTGAGGCTGAACGTGTACGTGCGAACGCTCATTGTATGTATGACCATCTTGGGAAGGGGTCAATGCACAATTGACTTGGTAGATCGAGCCTTGCTGCAATGCATATCCACTTCATGTGGAACAAGGCCGCGTCTCTGCTGCACCATGACCTGATGGTTTACTTGTGTTGGTATCGGCGGCCAATTCGTTTGCTTCGCTCACGTATCGTCGTTGAAGAAGAGGTTCTTTCTATATTTATGCTACACTACTAGAGGAATTTTGCGGCGAAGGAACAGTGTCTACACTACTAATATACAACCGTGGCTCCTGGCGTGATGGGATACTCCTCAATCACATCGACGTCCTCGGAATCGAGCTCCCTCTCAACGCCCTTCGAGTAAGGCATCTGGTGCTCCTCGATGGGGCCCAGCACACCCAAACGCTTTGATAGAGCGGATGCAAGGTTGTACGCCTTGCTCGCCTGCGCGACACTCTTGCCCTTGCCAACAGGTACAAGCGCCTCTGGATGATAACCGAGTCGGCCAAGATCGTCGGTCGATCCGGTGGGTGTGCGGACGGAGTCGTAGGAAGAAGCAGTCGCGGTTGTGGCAACTGAAGCCTTCCTATCGTCACCGAACTCGGGTGGAGGCATGTCCGCAGGATCCTGACTCTCCGCGGAATCAATGACGATGGCGGGCGCTGCAACAAGTGCCGGGTCGGATGCAAGGGGGTCGACTTCGGCGTAGCGCGAGTCGACGACAGGTAGCTGCGCGGGGAGGTTGACGTGTGCGTTCTCCGGCTCCGCGAGTGGTGTGATCGGAGTGTTGAAGACGACGTCAGGCGACTCCTCCTCTGTGGTTGCGGCAGGAACCTCGAGAGCGACTTCGTTTGTCGCCGCCTGCTTCTCTGCTCTCTTGGCGGAGCGCCTGCCGCGACGCATCTTCTTGAAGGCACCACGAACAGGCTTGCGCGTGATCTTCTCTTCATCGGTGGCAGTGGCCTTGCTTGCGCGCCATGCGCGCCACTTCTTTCGAAGAACATAATAGTGGTACTTCGTCTCGCCGACGATGACGTCCGAGTACGCTTGACTCGAGAGCGCGAGCCCGAGGGTGCCGACTAGCCAGAAGTACGGTTGGTTGAAAACGGTAGCGAGGAGGTAGGCCAGGCCCATCGAAAGCATCATGTACCACACGACGAGATGTCCGACGTGGGTAGTACGCGATAGGAAGGACTCCGGCCGCGCGAACTCAGATTTCGAGCGTGCTGACGTGCCCCAGTTGGTGATGTGGACCGTGAAACAAGCGAACAGCTTCGAAGGCAGCAACCCGAAGAAGTACTAAACGCGGTTTAGATATGTATGATGCGGCGATGATCACGAGGGTACTTACCATGAAACCATAGATGCCGAACAAGAATTGACGCGGATCGCGCAAGCAAATGACACCGTAGATTGACTTGATCACAGCCACACCGAACATGGTCGCGAGCCAAATGAGCGGGCGAATCCAACTGGTAGGGTTGTAAAGCATGCGCATGACCGTCGCTGTCAAGACGAACGGATAGAGGAACTGCTTGCTCGTCTCGACGGTAAGCCAGAATCGGTGGAATGCGAAGCTCTTGGGGAACCAGAACGCCTCGCGGAAAAACGACTTCGACCAACGCGTCTGCTGCTTGACCCAACGCACGTAGCCAGCCGGCGTGTCAGAGTCGCACATCGCAAGGTGAGTGTAACCGGTCTTGTGCCCAAGCGACAGGATACGGTTCGACAAATGCCGGTCGTCACCGAATGTAGTCTCCTTGCCGAGGAACGTTTGCAGAATCCACGGGCCGAGCACAGAGATGAGGTCAGACGTCTTGTAGAGACCAAGCTGTGCTCAAGATCAGTGAGGCACGCGGCTAAACCAATAGCGATAAACTCACGGGACCAGACAAACAACCAACACACCCGAACGCGCTTTGGCATGCACGCTCGACATTGAACGCAAACCAGTAGCGGATGGACGACATGAGCGCAAGGAACGAATCGCTCTTGTTCCATATCCGCACATCACCAGTGACGCCGGCGTACTTTTCATCGCTGAACAGCAATGCCATCATGTTCTTGACAGCATCGGGGTAAACGTAGGTGTCGCTATCAGTCGTAAGCATGGCATCCTTTGTGCCGAGCGCGTACGCGCCAACAACGAAGGCGGTGAACATGGCGTGACGCTTGTGACCGTGGGGTCTGGGGAAGGGGGTCAGTTCGCATCTTCGGTCGATATCGTGTGAACGGTGAAAACGTACTCAGAGAAGCAGATTCCCTTCCAGTCCTTCCAACGCTCCTCCTCTGCGCGCTGGTGCACGTAGTTCAGCATGTAATTCCATGCAACCTCGTGAGCCTCCTGCTGTCCGGGGCGCGGCTCTTGAGTAAGCCACATCCGGAAGAAGTCCCAGCGCGTGAGCGGCTTGTGTCCAAGGCTGTTGATGTGCTCCCAGTACTTCTCCTTGTACATGACAGAAAGAAGCACGGGCAAGTGGACGATAAGCCGCTGGTCCTCGGGGAAGGCTTTGCCGAAAGCGTTTGCCATGTCGAGGTCGGGACCATCATTTCCGTCGACAACACCGATGATGTGCTTAATGGGATACTCCTGCGCCTGGAGCGACTTCAAACACTGTGAAACGATTGAGCAACTGGTCTTCGCGGGCATAAAGTCGAACGTACGGCAACCCAGGCCTCCTCATCTTCACGATATCCGACGACGGCGATACTGGCCTCCGGAAGTGGGGCGGGTTCGGTCGCAGGCAGCTCATCCTTGACAGCGAGACGCTCTGCTACGCCTTTCACGAGGGGAGACGCTGCGGTAAGTTTATTGACCCGGCGACGATTGTAGGAAGCCGCAATCGTCTGAGTAACGAAGTCTAATAGGATAATGAGAATGAAACTACCGCTTATAGAGATGAAGACGTACCGATGATGAGGATCAAACCGTACATGCCGAAGCTCCATGGGCCGACGCTGACCAGTTTCACACCGAGACCGTAACCAATGAGAAGACTGGACACGACTCCCAGACTAGTGACAATCTTGAATGTCGCCGTGTATGGGTTGATCTTCGGCTGCTTCCGTTCAACGATGTTGAAGGGCGGCTCAACCCACGGGTGCGTGATGTTCTGTTCTAACGCCTGAGCCTCCGCTTGGGGGAGCGTCACGGTCGAAGCATTGGGCGCAATGCACTCGATCTCCGGGTCGACATACTCGAGAGCCGGAGGCACCTCAGGAGGCGGACCGAGGCCGAACTCGTCATCATCCTCGCCTTCCTCGCTGGAGCTAAACGATGAAGAGGAGCTACCGGAATGGCGTAGGCCCGGGCGAGGCGACTGCAGGGCAACGTTGGCGTACGGGGAAGCGTCGGGGCGCTGTACGTCTTGCACGCGCACATTGGCGGGCTCGGGTGACGAGGCACGAGGCGAAGGAATCGGAGAACGGATGCGGTCAAAGTTGATTGCCTGATCGAGCGTCCTACCCGACCTGCTCGTGCGGCGACTCCAAGGGTTGGTGAAGGGCATCTCCTCCGTCGGCGTGCCCACGGTGCTGGGCGTGCCGAGGTCCGGTGTGGAAGGAGACATCAACCCGTTGCGAGAAGGCAACATGCCTAGGGGGGAGCGTGGAGATGCCAGTGCAGACAACGATTGCGTTGACGGCGATCGCGAGAGGTTGCCTGAAGATCGGCGGAGCCGGTCTGCCCATCGGCCACTGCCGCTGCGCGAATGTGTAGGGGCAGGTATGGAGAGATGTGCATAGTCCCTGACGATTACTGGGCGGGGGGTAATCTTCTCCTCGTCCGAGGCGTCGAGTAGTTCAGCGCCTTCGTGGATGACCTCTACGCGGCGCGGCAAGTCCTCCTCAACCTCCTGGAATGCCTCCAGGCCCGAAGGACGGCGAGAGTAGATGAGGAGAGAGCCGTCCGCTGATATTGCTGAGGGCCTGCGCTCGTCCGCAACAGAAGAATATTCCGAAACGTCCGAGGACCGTCTGTCATCGGTGAGGTCAAGAACGACGGGAGCAAAATCCGGAGATGAGTCGTCGGTGGAACTACCGCCAGAGGATGACTCAGAGTCGCGACGTTGCTCCTTGTGCATGTCGAGCCATTTGGCCTGAAGGCGCGTGCGACCAGCGCCGTCCTTCGTAGCCGGCTTCGAAGTCTGCAGGCTACATGAGCGTATGTCGCAATAGGGGGGGTCGAGGGACTTACCCTGAGTGATAATGGAACCGTCTTTACTGGCAGCTTGAACCTGCGCGGCTTCGATGCAGGAGTTAGAAGCTGAGCTCCTTCCTCCGTGCCAGAGACCGGGGTCGAGACGCGCGAGTCCGAAGGGGTATCGACGTCGGGGGTGCTTGGCCTCCCCAGCTTCACGGCGAAGTAGGACGCTTCCGGAAGCTTAACGTCGGCCGCCTTAGAGCGGAAAGACTTCGTGTTGGACATATTGTAGCGGGTGAGGAATCGGTGAATGAGTGCGCAGAAAAATCGAAGTGCGTAAAGTGAAGTGTAGAAAGTAGGTAACCGCCATGGAGATTCCGCACAGATTATATACGCGAGAGGGAACTTTGCCGCGTTTCAAAGCGAACCAAACCATCGCGGGCCACGACATCAGGCGGCGGATGGGCGGATGGGCAAGTTTGTGTATATCCGTGCATCCGCGGTGGCGCAGATACCTTATGCGGTTTGGTATTTCCTTATATGGAAGGTATTGTCGTTGCTTCCGCGGTGGCGCATTGTAGCCGTGGTCCTTTGCAGCTGTGGTGTTCAGGCACGCTGCCGGAGAAGTTTAACTATTGGTTTGCTTACAGTGGTCTAGAGCGCAGCGTGGAGCGAACCCCACACCAAGTCTTTGCGCCCGCCGACGGCCTCCGAGGACGCCGACGGCACTGCGTTCCCAAGTGCCGTCGCACAGCACGCTAGGCCGTCGCTAGCGAGTCATTATGCAGCAAATGGGTTACTCCGCCGGTTGTTGTTGCTCGATCCATATCGGTCAACTGTGTCCGCCGGAGCGAACTACCAGTTCAGTCCGAGTTGCATGGCGTTGACCGGTGCTTATGATAACTGAGGGGAGAAGTCAACATGTACTTTCACATGACATACTGCAATCTAGGATTGCTTGTTATTTCCGGAGCGCGATTGGGCATTGACCTAAGACAGGGTGATTTCGTGGGAGACGATGCATGTAATGAAGGTGAGGGGAGAGGGCGTGGGAGTACAAGCGCCCGCGATCATGGCTCTGCGTGACAGAGAAACGTGACTCTGTGACCGATTGACTCGAATCGAGATCATAGAGTTTCTGCACTGAGCGCGATAACTCCTCAACATACAGTTCTCAACGCTACTTTCCTTCTCTTCGACGTGCTCTTTGCTTGAAGACATTATACATCATGCCAGGAGACGAGACATTGCAAAAGCACGACGGTTCTGACAGCGAGGGGGAGGAGAGCGACGAGGAGGAGGCAATTCCGCAGGTGGAAATCGATGCTTCCAAGTTGACCCCGCTTTCTCCAGAGGTCATCTCAAAGCAGGTACGTCGCGCAAATATTTTGAACAGTCTCTTACTGACTTCACAAAAGGCTACCATCAACTTGGGTGTGTACTTCGAGTTTGGGTGGGTCAGCCGAGACTTAGACGCGTCCGCGCAGGGACGATCGGACATGTCGCGCACGGAAAATCTACAGTTGTAAAAGCGATATCAGGCGTCATGACTGTACGATTCAAGAACGAACTTGTCCGCAACATCACCATCAAGCTTGGATACGCCAATGCAAAAGTGTGGACAGTTCTTCCACCCGACCGAACGCTCACGCTCATACCGTGCCTTAGATTTACAAGTGCGAAAACGAGGCGTGCCCGCGACCAGGCTGCTACCGGTCATATCGATCCGACAAAGAAGACAACCCACTTTGCGAACGCCCAGGGTGCGGTCACCGCATGAAGCTGGTCCGCCATGTCTCCTTCGTCGACTGCCCAGGACACGACATCTTGATGGCTACCATGTTGAACGGCGCTGCTGTCATGGACGCCGCCCTTCTGCTCATTGCTGGCAATGAGACATGTCCACAGCCACAAACATCTGAACATCTAGCAGCCGTTGAGATTATGAAGCTCGAGAACATCATCATTCTCCAGAACAAGGTCGATCTAATCAAGGAGTCGCAAGCACTTGAGCACCAGAAGAGTATCGCAGCGTTTGTAAAGGGTTTGTCTTTCCTACACGTCCAAATACCTCTTGCTCAATACGTCGGCTATAGGCACCGTTGCGGAGTCATCACCCATTGTTCCCATCTCAGCACAGCTCAAGTACAACATCGATGCTGTCAATGAATATATCGTGAAGCGGATACCAATCCCCGTCCGCGACTTCACCGCGGACCCCAAGCTGATCGTCATTCGTTCATTCGACGTGAACAAGCCCGGTGCGGAGGTTGACGAGCTCAAGGGCGGCGTCGCCGGTGGCTCCATCCTCACTGGCACTCTGCGCCTAGGCATGGAGGTCGAGATTCGGCCTGGTATCGTGACGAAGGACGCGCAGGGCCGGAATAAGTGCAAGCCGATCTTCAGTCGCATCGTCTCCCTTCACGCGGAGAGCAACCACCTCCAGTTCGCCGTGCCGGGTGGTCTCATCGGTGTGGGTACGCGCATTGACCCCACTCTCTGCCGTGCCGATCGTCTCGTTGGTCAAGTACTTGGTGCTGTCGGCAAGCTGCCCCAGATTTACAGCGGTAAGTCGGTAGAGCAAGCTTCCCCGCCGTTCCTCTCTGACGTCCGCCGTGTCTGCCCGTCTGCAGAGTTGGAGATCAGTCTGTTTTTGCTCCGCCGTCTGCTCGGTGTCAAAACGGAGGACAAGAAGCAGACGAAAGTCTCGAAGCTCGTTAAGAACGAGCTCCTGCTCATCAATATCGGCTCGACCTCGACAGGTGGCCGTGTCCTGAGCGTTAAGGCTGACCTTGCGAAGATACAGCTGACGTCCCCAGCGTGTACCGAGGTCGGAGAGAAGGTCGCACTATCGCGTCGTATCGAGAAACATTGGCGGCTTGTCGGTGAGTCGCTCTAATCCCCTTGGTATCTCCGCTGTATGCTGAGCGTTCATTGTGCGCAGGATGGGGAAGTGTACAGCGCGGCACTGTGCTTGAGGTCGACTGATCGCGTGGCCCCTTCTTGTAACATTGCTTTTTCAACCTGGATCGCCGTTGCCATCATCGCCAGAGATCTTGTAGCACTACAGTAGAATGTATCAATTTGCATTCGTCACGAATTCACGTCTACCGTCTGTACATTCTGCCGACGATGCTGTATGTAGTGGTACGAAGTCAATGCAACGCAATGATCAACCGTTCGACACACCGTGCAGCCGCAAGCGTTCAGACCCTATTATGTAAGACATGGCATCTACACACTTAACAACGCAACACAGTGGCGGCTTGTTGATAGGCAATAGCCAAAGACAGAGATATCATGGGTTCCGATGCTATGATATACGACCTGGGTGGCAGAAGAGGGCTAGCAGCGATACAATAGATGCAACAACACTTTGAATAGAAGAAGCAACAACATATTTCCAGCCACCGCCAACTCGAATCACTCAACAATGGTGGCCCCTGCATCGGACTCAATGTCAGAAGTAATATCAGACGGCGCGGGAGTAGGAAGAGGCTCGAGGTTCGGAATAGGGGTGTCGGGTGGCTTCGCTCCGGACTCTGCGCTGCTGAATGCGGGGAGAGTTGCCGATGGGGTATTGCGCACGGGGTGTATGAGATCGAGCTGGCTGAGGTCTACCCCGTCAAAAGGCCGGTTCTTTACGCGTCGCGTTTCAAGCTCGCGCTTAGCGAGGTAGAGATGGAGCAGCTGAACGCAGTCCTTGGCCTGCAGAAGAAGAGCATCAGCACCGCCGGGTGCACCAAACCTGTAAAGGTGTACGCACCACGAAGAAGAGGCCGAGGCCGACAGAGTTGCGCCACCAGACGGGGTCGGCCTCGTACCACACGCGCGTGCCGCCGCAGACGAGGTTGAGCGCGACGTGGAGGCTCATGCCGACCTTCCTGAGCCAGTGCATCTGCGCGAAACCCTGGCTCTCCAGCCATGGCCCGAGCAGCGATACGCGGCGCTGACCGGTGAGCGGCGGCTTGATCGCGAGGAACGTGCGCAGCGTCGGCGAGATGCGCGCGAGTTGCTTGAGGATCCCACCCATGCAGTTCGCGATCATCGGTACGGCGAGCGCACCCCCGATTGCGCGCCCGAGCGATGCATTCGTGATGCGGATCGTGCGCTCCGCAAGGCCCGCCCCCTGCGCCTCCCCACCTTGGCCGCCCTGTGCCTCCCCTTCCTGCGCCTGCTCTTGCTCGGGCGGCTGGCCCCCCTGCTCTTGCGGTGCTTGAGGCTCCTCCGGCTGTTGCTGCCGCTGGACAGGATCGACGGCGAGGCCAATGCGCGCACGGAACGGCATCGGGTCGCCGTCGCCAAAGTCCCAGATGATGTCGCGCACGGGCCCAAGCTTCTGTTCCTGCTTTCCAAGAACGGCATGCAAAACCTTCGCATACTGTTCTCGGTAGAGGCGCCCAATGAGCGGGAAGAGCATCGAGGCCATCATGGGCGAGGGTGGCCATCCGAAGATGGGGCCGTAGGGCAGGTCTGCATCGCCCCGCCCGCCGAAGAGATTCCAGCCTGTCGTGCCTATCCGGAGTGCCGCAGTGGGCACAGGTGGAGAGGATGGCCAGGCGAAGATGAGCGGGAGGAGGGGAAAGTTGAAAAAGGTGCGAGAGCGGGAGAGGACAAGGCTGACAGGGATCATGGGGAGGTTGAGGAAGGCGTGCCATGGCCAGTTGCTCGGGTCGTCGGTGAGCAAGATGTTGTACCTGGGCAAAGTAGGTATTCAGTATCGTTTCATAGTCGAAGGTGTTGAGCATACATCTCTTCCCCGACCATGGACCGGAGAGCATGCGCACCATACGACGTCAGGACAAGGTACAAGCCTGGAATCAGTGCACTTTAAGTCGATGGTCGTCAAGATGGAGGCGACAGGACGCACCGAACCCGAAGGATACAACAATCGTAGCCATTCCTCCTATAACAAACACCTTTCCAGCGACAGAGAGCGCGCCGTGCGCAGTGTCGAGCATCCTGAGGAGCTTCGGATGCGGGTTATCGCTTTCTAGCTCGTATGATGCCCCACATTGTGGGCACTTCAGTGCATTGGGTGCTCGTGCGGGATCGTCCTGAGCGGCTTTGATCCACTGTAGCAGACATTGTTCGTGGGCAACAAGAGTGCATGTGCAAGGGTGTGTCCAAGCCCGCGGAGGGTCCTCTGGCTCTGTTTTAGTAGTGATTGCCTCAGTTGGACAGCAGGGGAAGTATGAACTAGCATGTCGCACCATCGTCATACCGCTCTTCCTCGCGGCATATGAAGCATAACTTGACCTTTACGAGAGGTGTGAGCAGTAGTCAACCAACGTTGTATGCGCATACGCACTCGCAGGTCGTCGACGGTTGGCACGCGGGACTTTGTTCTGTGTTGTCTGGGGTGGGAGGACTGCATGGCGGACGGAGAACTCGAACCACGCTGCCGGCCGCCACATACGCGTCCGGGACACGCGTAGGCGCCAAAAGGGCTCAGCGTCAGGCGCTCGACACACCCAGATGGGATTATAAAAAACATATGGTGATTTTCTCGTGACTGTCCGGTACATACACCGTTTTAACACTCGAACAAAGAACAAAGACAATAATCGTGGACACCCTCTCGACGAGGGCGTGGGGCAGCCAGCCTGATATCGAGAGAGGGAACAGTTCAATTATCGTACGGAGGAGTCTGAGCCTTGTCTTCAGCTTTCATAGATTCGTCCGCAGGTGCAGGTGTTCGCGCCCTGTCGTCGCTCTTTTTCTCCGGAGTCGGGCTCCTGCGGCGCTCCGGCGACCGGCTGCGCCGCCTCCTATCCACATCTTCAGCATCCCGATCCTTGTCTCGGTAATCCCTGTCTCTGTCCCTGTCCCTGTCGCGCTCGCGGTCACGGTAACGGTCTCGGTCATCACGCCGACGGGGGCTGCGAGAACGATCCCGGTCGCGGCGCGGAGGGGGAGACCGCCTATCGTAGCGCCACACAGAGGACGGCGGATTCTTGGCCCACTGAAGAGGGGCCACGGTCAGGTATATGCGCACGGCGGGACAAACGGGAGTCAACATACCTGGATGCTTAGGCGCGCCCCTTCAAAGCTCCTCCCATGCCTAAGCGCTGCGTGAGTGGCATGTTGAATGAGGACGGGCTTCACGTACATGTCGTAGTAGGCATCCTCCGCATCTCGTTGACTCCGGAATTCGACAAAGGCGTAACTGCGAGAGGGTTCGAAGGGCATGTTGAGCGACGACGTATTCGAGCGAAATGACGCGGCACATGAGCGACCGAAAGTGTTGCGCTTCGTGTGAGACGAGGCTCCGCGGTCCAGAGTATTCGTTCGGGTTCGGTACGACGACGCACGCCACAAGGACGAACGGAGTTCGGGCCACTCGACTAGAGAAGGGGGTGAAGCCGCAATAAGAGTACTCACGGATTCGAGTTTGCGCGCGGGTTGCGCGGGGCAGGGACGTCGCAGCGGATGAGTGGTCCGTAGCTGGTGACGGCGTCATGCATCAGGATCGACAGACGCAGAATAGACACACAACACTCACCGCTCGAACTCGTAGGCAAGATCGCGCGCACGCGTAGCGGGATGAAAACCACTCACGAACAGTATACGGGGCATGTTTTCTTTCCTCACCACCACGTCGACACCGCCGTTGAGATCAAAGAGAGGCACACTCCGCCTCGCTCAGTGGCTGTCCAGCTCGCGCTCCAGGCGGAGTCTGATCGGAGTTCGCTTCTTCCCGGCCCGTGGTGGCGGCTTCTGCATCAGGTCGCACACCTGAGTCTGCGTCTGCCGCACTCTCGTCCACCACGTCCAGCTCCTGCAACTCATGCTGCGTGTCCAGTACGTCTCTGTTCTTGTAGTGTTGACAAGCATACGATTTGATCCTTCCTCTTGCAGATGAATGTGGTTGCAGGTGATCCGTCGCAAGTCGACGCGGCCTTTGACACGTCTGGTGTCGACTACAGCTTCCAAGGCGCCGCCGCCGACGAGCCGACATGCAGTCCTCCTTCGCAAGATTTTTCGCGTCTCTCGCTACTATGGTCGGAGGACGGACGACCCGATCTTCAAAACATTCAACTGGATTGTGCGGAACCCAGAGGGCGTAATTCCGAAACGGATGCTAACGCGCTCTGGCCTGGGAGTTCAGGACTACCTCTTCTGGAAACCTGTATTGCTGGCTCAAGACTGGGACAGTCTTGCAGAGCAGCTCGCTCGGAGGGACGTCTGCTTACCGGAAGCTGAGACTGCGCAGGGCGAACAGTCTGGCGAACGCCAACAACCACCTAGCTGGGTTGTGCTCTACACCCTCTGCTACAAGGTCCGAAGCGAGTCGGATGCGTGGAAGGCACACGCGCTGACCCACAATCACCTCCCCATTGCACCTCCCCATGTCCGGCCTGCCCTGCTTATGCTCGTCGCCTGTTGGCTCACCGAACACGATCTGCTTGTTCCTTTACAGCGCGTCGTCGACGCGTTCCTCACCGGGAACCACGGTGTAACGCTCGAGGCTTTCCACTATCAGCTGCTACTGCAGCTCATCGCGTACGCGTCCTCGTCCGACCGGGTCTCCCCCATTCTCCACCGTATCCTTGACCACCTCGGAGACCACCCACTCAACCTCAATACGTTCAACGCACTCCTCCGCCGCCCGTGCGCGAACCCGGGACTTGGTCTCGCTGTCGCTCGCAAGATGCAGGCGCAGGGGTTCTCACCCACGTTACGCCACCTGACGCAGCTTGTGCTGCTCTATTCTCGTGCAGGATGGCAGCGACGTGCGGCGACGGTGATGCGTGCCGTGCGGTCGCATATCGCAGAGGCCAAGGCGAGCGGTAAGCTGCGCCGTATCGGCGATGGGGCCCCCATGTTGGTGCGTGCCGAGAGTCGGTTTCTCGCTTCTTTCCACTCAGCAGAAGACCTTCACGCACATTTGCGCAAGATGGCGGAACTGGGCGACGCTGCAGCTCCTGTCACGCCCACTGATGCTGAGAGCGACAATGCCCATCCGGACGGCGCAGTAGTGGAAAACCAGCCTGTTGACCTGCCCACTGGGACAGATCCCTATGATCGCCTGCCAGCTGGTGGTATGGCCGTCCTCGTCCAGACCAGCTCAGCATGGGCCAGCTCTGTCGTCGTTGCAAGCAAGGACAAGTCCGCCTCATCTGAGTACTTGTACGTGGCCTATCAGCGAGCCCTCGAAGCATACCCCTCTTTGCGACGCGATACGCATATGCACATATCTACGATCAAAGGTTTGCTTCGACGCCAAGACTACACGAACGCAGTGAATGTTTGGGATCGGCTACGAGAGCACGGGATGCTGATGACGACGGAGGTGCTGACGATTGGGATCGAGGCCTTGACACTCGCCGGGCAACCGCTGAAGGCCCTGGACCTACTCTATGAGCGTGCAGAGCTACTGGAGAAGAGGGAGGCTCGTGAAGAGGACGCTAGAGCGACCATCGATACACGCGTAGTGAACGCGTTCATGATGTCCCTCCAAAACGCCGGGTACACAGATGCCATATTTGTGTTGTGGGAGCGGATGGGGGAACTGTTCGATGTGCGGCCGGACGTTTATACTTTCAGCATCTTGCTCAAAACTGCTCGCTTTGCCAGCAAGTGCAACCCATCCTTTCGTGGTGCGCTCGCAGAGATGGGACTCGGCGGCTTGCTGGGGAAAGATGACAGGTCCGAAGACTTGACCCGCGACGACTATTTCTTGGAGGTGGAAACATCGATCAGCCGCGAGGCTACGAAGGGTTCGAGTGGTCTCTGGAATGGCGAACGTGCCGGCCAGGTCGCACTGCGCGTAGCTCGCGAAATATTCTTCAGCAATTGGCCAGAGCTACGAGACGTCCTGAGTCCCGCGCAGGCCCTCCGCCCTACCGGCGATTTCCAGGGCTCCTTCCCGATGACGACCCTCCTTCGCACTGTTCTCCGCCGCGAGACGGCCCCGGTCCCCACACCTGCAACACATCCAAGCCCCGTGGTGCCCGCCCACCCCTACGCGGGGATCCTCCTCGACGACCTCGTGTTCCGCGCATATATCGACCTACTCGCGTCCGTGGGAGAGATACCGCAGATCCCGCTCGCCCTCGCGTGGATGCGTGCGCTAGGCATGCGGCCCTCGCGGGACACGCTCGCGAGCGCGCTCGTGTACTGGGCGGAGGTCGGCATGGATGCGCCACTGTTTGAACATTTCCGCGGAAGTGGCATGAGCCAGTATGAGCGCTTCAAGCGGTGGATGGCCGAGTGGGTTGGGCCGCAGGCGATGCCGACGGACAAGGATGTCGCGGGCAATATTCACCGGTACAAGCTGTTTAGGGAGCTTTCACGCACGCCGAGGGTTGATCCGAATAGCTGATATGGTGAAACGACATTTACGAGCATAGGCACCGTTCGTCTCAAGACTCGCCGTCTCAATGCATCAATCATGCGCTGTGTAGGCCTCATTGGAGGTGGTGCTTTCGGGTTCAATTAATGAAGGGATCATAACCATTGATTCGTGACAAATACTAGCGTAAAGACAGGATTGAGTTTGACTAATAGGATACCGCGTAAAGACAGTAGAGGAGTTTGTCCATGAAACAAAGTAGAGACAGGGTGGAGTTTGCCTGCGAGACAGAGCCCAGAAACGACGGTGTGGGAATTGGACGAGCAAATGAAGCCCAGTAGTGACAGCACAAGAGTTGGACAAAGGGGACTGAGACTCGGAGCCGGGCACGAGCATGGTGTAAAGACCGATGAGCGTAAGGACCGATGAGAATCAGGCGATACTTGAGGCACTTCAAGGGGAGATTGGCGAAGTAGAGTCCGGGAAAGGTACAATACGGCGGCATACTAGGGAACGCAAGGGATGGACGAGAGGGCGCTGGAAGGTGATATAGTCGCCAAACTCTAGGACTATGTATCTGTGCTGCCAGCGGGGAGAAGTCGCGGCGGGATGATGTACGAGGAAGAGGGGCACGGCGCACGGATGCCTCCCCTCCGGAGGACCACCCTTCATCCTTGATAGCGCTTGAAAAGCAAGGTTGAGTAGTGCGATATCAAGGGCGAGCCAGAAGGGCCGGTGTCCAATGAGGCTAGCGAAAGACAAGGATAAAAGACTTCGAGGAGGCCGCCTTCCTGTCTCTGCAAGGCGTCTAGGTCGGGAGCAGGGGTACTAGGGGGTAATATACAAGGGAGAGGGAGGCTGGTATCTTCGCCAATCCGGAGGACCTTCCTTGCACGCGCTTGATGGAGCACCGCGACGGCGGCTAGGGAACGATCAACTAGCCTGGGTCGCTGGGTGTCGGCGGACGACAAAGAGATCGCGTAGTGGGGTTTTGCTGTGCCTGTCTGCCCGATCTATGGGAGGTGGAAAGAGCTGGATACAAGTACAGCGCCGCAAAGAGGCTGGAGGGATACAAGTACACGCCAAAGGGTGGCCAGAATGGAGACAGATACAAGTACAACGCCGAAGAAGGGGTGAGGCGTAGACAGGTACAAATACAAGTGCAGAGGGGGATACAAGTACAGCGCCAGAGAGTGGCTTGAACGGAGGCAGCTACAAGTACAGCGCCACCGAAGATACCACCTAGTGTACAGTCCCCAGTCCGGAGGGACGCCTTGCTCGCGCTTGAGAACCAGCCAGTGCAGGATCGGAGCAGGGACCGCGGACGACAAGGGGACGGCGGATGGGGTTTTGGTGTGGTGCTCTTCGATCGACGTGGGGCCTGAGAATGAAGAGAATGATCGAAGCACTACTTGACGGGAAAGGAGCAAGGCATCATCGAGACTAGAGGCCGATACAAGTACAGGAGAGGAAAGCAGGCGGTCCCAGAGAGCGAGGAGAGAGGTCATTGATCGGGAGACGCATTCCTAGACCGAAGGTTGTTCCCGTTCTTCCGTACCAGTCCGGCGTCGACAAACCAGAGTGGACGAGATAGAACAGGGCCCCGCTTGACCAGGTGGCCGTGACCGTCGAGAAACAGAGAGCGCAGAGAGCAGTAAAACCAGCGAAATGGAAAGAGATGTGTCCAGATCGGAGTGTCGTCCTCGCTCGCGCTTGAGGACCGTCCCGAGCGTCGATCCATGTCGGGCGGCGGCGGACGACGAGAGGCGCCACACAATGGGGTGTCCGGACAGCAGGGTGGCAGGAAAGCGAGTTAGACAGGACAAAAGCAGATTCGTGGAGACAATAAGTTAGAATAAGTTACGAGACGGCCCAGCTCTCCGTCCTCGAGCGCACATTGAGAGCCACCTAGGTCGCGGACCAGGGTCTAGGCGGCTGTCGAACGACGAGGCCACAGAGGAGGCTTTTGGGGTGGGCTGGAGATCCTTGCTCGCACATTGAGAGCCGCGCTGTGGTCGACCGAAGGTCACATGGTTGACCAGGGCGGCTGGCGGACGACAAGGGGAGCCCACGAACGAGGCAGCGGAATGACAAGCGAGCGCAAGGCTGGAGACATGAGCAGTTGCAAGAATGAGCAATTGCTACGTCTCCGAGGTGCCCTGCTTAGAACCATGAGAGTTGTGCAACTAGGGCCGTTTCAGCATGCAATACTACTTGGGATAGGCCAGTGAGGACTCACCACTATGAGACTCGACGCTACGGCCGTGAGAACAGACCCCGCTCCCAGTGATCCGCTGAGTGAGACGGTGGGAGGAGGCGAGAAATCCTGACCGATTGGAGGCTGCTTTTATGCTGTTTGGCGGAGGCGGACATGGCTGACGGTGGTGGCTGGTCACTGGTCACTGGTGGCTGGCCAGTGGCTGACTAGCCGGTGGCCTCGCTCTGGCCCGTGTCCGTTTGGCGCCCAGCCCAGTGTCCCGTTCAAGTTGGACACAGCGATCCATCATGTGTGACTACGCAGCGATTCACGAGAACAGGGGGGCTCAGAAGCAGGAAAAGTTACGAAGAGCATCCGGAAATCTGCATTGTAGTCCCATAGCAGCAAATTGGGCGTCGTAATCCCAACGTTAACAAGTTGTGGCGCCTGAAATGATGCACAGCCGCGCGGCGGAAGGGTGTTATCCAGCTCAGACACCTGTTGGGCTACAGAGTGCTAGAGTAATATGTTCGAGGAAGGCTCACGGCATCACCTCCAGTATCAGTATCAGCCACAGACGCACCGTTCGGGCATAAGTTACCATCGCGAGTTAATATCACTGATGCTAACCAGCGAAGTACAGATAACAACGGACGAGCACGAATTTAAAGCTTGGTCAGCTCTGATAGTATGATGCTTGCTGCCTTCTCTCCAATCACCAAAGCGGTTGAGTACGTATTCTGGCACAGACAAGGTCAATACACTGAAGCGTCACCAGAGGACTTGGAAGTATCTCACCGTCCCGACATTTGAAGGCACGATGGACAGGTCTGTTATTGATTATATGATGAATATACAATGCTATGAAAGACGTCACTGTCGTTGAAGACACTTGCCGGCAACCTTGAGTCCAGAGATACCATATACACTCAACGAAGGGTCTAGGACGCCTCCTTGATCGCGTGGCTTCATTGCGCACGTCCCGAGCTGTAACACCAGACGCCAGAGAAATAAATTCCACAGTCAATGACAGAGAAGAGACTCGACGCACAGAGTGCCAACACGTTCCAACGGAGTCTCGTAAATATTCGTCTAGAGCGTTGTTGTCATCTTCGGTGTAGGATATGTCCTGAGCGTCCATAGGCACTGGATTCGCATCATTGTTGCACGCTGCTTGACTCTCTCTGGGAAATATAGGGTGGCGGGGCGCGTACTCTCCACGATAAGACGCCATCCTTCGTGCAGTCTCGCGCCCGCGTTTGTAAGCCCAGCGGAGCGCCGCCATGTCAGATGGTCTGAGCCACAAGTGTAAGTCATGAAAGTCTTTGAGTAGCCAAAGGGTCAGCCTGACTTGCTGAGATATTTTGGGTCGAAGTTCTGTGGAGCGTCAACGTCCCCGGCAGAGCTGATATGCACGTAGCCGACAGTCTCGGGGTATAAGATGATGTGACCCATGCTGAAATACTTCCTTGCAGTAATAGAAGACTGGTCACCAACGTACCTGTGTATACGGTGGAGATTCCTGTGATTGTATAACGATGACACGACAGGAACTACCCACATGCTCACGCACTCCAACCAGCAGACAGGCTTGTCAGGCGCATTGGCAAACACTCGCTGCCAGTGTTCCGCGAACGTCGGTCCAATATCGTTCAGCTCTTCGCCTAAAGGCCGCATTTTGACAGCAGCATCAATGCCGCTGCGATACATTTCGGCGGAGTTAGCGGCAAGCACAGTCATGCCACGAAGAAAGACCATTACTTGTGAGCCATGAGGCCAGAACCGTCCCTCAACCACTGCGTAGACCATCCTGATGCACCACTAGTTGAGTAATACTTGGCATGAACAGTGACACGCTCACGCTCTACGTCTTCTGGGTCATTACGCACAATCCCGTCAAGCGTCTCTGCATCTTCTGCGGCAAGGTACGATGGGAAGAGTACATAGTGGTCTATCAAAGGGAAGTGTCCCCAGACGACTTTCAGCAGCGCAGTTATATATCTCACAGCATACCTTGGTAGTTCTCCCCAACACCAGGAAGATCGCAAACGACGTCGACCCCCAATGACTTGAGGAGTCCACGACCGCCGATCCCAGAGCGCTGCAATATGGCGGGAGAGCCGAACGCGCCGGCAGACACTACTACGAGTTGGGTTGCTCGTGCTATACGGACCGATCTATCTTCGTCCTGTCGGACACGCGCATTAGGGAGGAATTCAACCCCGACGGCGCGACCGTGCCTGTCAGGCAAACTTCTATCAGACCGTACGCTGGCAGACAGTGCCAGAGAACGGCAAGGGGCGCACTCGATTATGATCCGCTTGACATGATAACCAGTTAGGACTTGAAGGTTGTTGAGCTTGCGATTGTAGAGGTAATTGTGCGGTACATCCGAGCGGCGGCCGGTCTCTTGATCGATGTACCTGGAAGGAAGACGTTTCCTACCTAGCTCTCAGAAAGGAAGAGGACGTACTTTGGTTGCCGCTACACCGAACGAGACATTTATGTCATGATGTGGCAAAGTGGTCTCGTTTCATCACTCACCCCATACGCGTTGACAGTCGTCATGTCATTCGGATCATCTGTCGAGCTCCGGAGAGTATCGTATTGCGCGCCGACCTCTAGGAATTGCTTGCCGACGTTGGTGAAAGCGCCTCCGTGCGAGACTTTGATTGGCCCTTCGTATCCATGTGTCGGTTTATCGGGGGCGACTTCGTACGTCTCCATCTATAGCAGTATGAGGCATCGCACGGCAAACCACGCGCTCAATACCACTTCACCTTCTTCATGAGAGGGAGGAGGTCGTTCCAGCTCCATCCTGTATTCCCGTATACTTTCTCCCAATCGTCGTAATCAGACCGAGATCCGCGTGAATACATCGCAACTGTGACAGCCAGCTGTGGATAGTCGGTCCATAATCCCGCCCCGATGATACGCACAATTGACGCTAGACCCTCCACCGAGACATTGTGCGCAAGGCACGACAGGGGTGCGACCACCAAGGTCTGCGCATTCTTTTCCGGTGTTGAGTTTGATGGTCTGGCTCCCAGGTAGGAGATGGCTGAGATAGCGTGCTGGCTGTATGTGCGCAAGGTCTTCGAGCGTAGGTGGGCCTGCCTCTATGATGAGAACGCGAAGAGACGGGTCGGCAGACGCAAGGCGACTAGCGACAACACAGCCAGTGGTACCACCTGAGTGTGTCGTAGGTGTCAGTATACGCTGAATGTGTGCCAGTCATCATGTGCTCACCGCCAGCGACGATGATGTCGGCTTCGAGAGGCAAAGGAGGCATTGTCACGTTAGGTGACTTCAGCGAAGGCACAGCAGAGTAGCTCAACAAAGTGTGACTGAGCCCCTAGAATGTACGTATACGCATAAAGCACGATGGAGATAGCTCATGATAACTGCGAAGGCACTGTGTACACACTCGACCTTGCGTGGGATAGGTTCCGAGGTATCTTGCTTCCCGGTGAGAACGGCGACAAGCAACCCTTGATTGGTCTGAATTGAGAGAGCCGACCTTTGGCGGCAATCCGTACTACACTGACTCTTGACACCTGAGGCACAGCTGAGCACGGAACGCGTCTTCGATGAGCCTTAGTGCGTCTCGGTATCGGTATCTAGCACCCTCATGCCGAGACTGAGTCATCTCAATTCCCTCCGATTTGCGATATGCCATGTGGGCTTTGTAGAGGCTGAATCCCCCCGGGAGTGCACCTGCTAGGCTCTATGGTTTGGTCAAGAATGCAGGTCAAGCGGACGTGTACAGACTCACGAGGTACTAGGAAAGACTTCCAGCCGCGATCACGATAGTAGTACAGGCGCCGCTCGCCTTGCCTGTCAGTGCCATCTCGCAGATGTAATATGCCAGGAAAGGCGAAGCTAGTCCGTGAGAGAAACAAGTTCATGAAGGCGCTGCACTTAGACGGTGGCAAACGTTGCGGGCAACCTCGACTGTCACTGTAATCGAGGCAGTGCTTGCAAGTGCCTCTTCAACAGGTTCGATCTGCCCGTCTCCACCGACCCTGACATTGCGATGGCGGAGAATCGTTACGCCGTAGACCCCAGGCTTGGGAAGCATTATTGCAGTCTCTTGAATGCATATCTGGGCAAGGCGAGCAAAAAAGGACGCAGGAGCCCGGACCGCAACCTTACGTGGTCCGTGGTCCGAGATTTGGTTCCGTATTGCTAGCAACTCCTGGTTTCGATCCAGGGACTTCAGGGTGCCTGCTATGAGCCCTGCACGCTTCCGCTGCGTCAAGTTGCTGTTGTTTGAGCAGCATAAGATTGCGACAGAGGGCAAGAGAAGGCAAAAAGTGACTCGGAAAGTCGAAACAAGCGCTAGCAGGCGACCAGACCTACGGTCGCGCTCACGCTTGATTTTCGTCTAATTACTTCAGTTCCACGACCCTCTAGCATTATCCTCTATAAATGCAGGTACTTTTTTTGCATGCCTCATGCGCGAAGTTTGCTTACCGGGTCGCTGGTCCTGAGTGGACCGCTGTAGGGTGCCGGCGGCGCTCACAAGATGCGCTGATTGCGGACATTGAGCCGTGGGGTCCTGCACGCTAGATGATCCCTGGCGCGCCATCCAAGCACCTCAGCATGTTCAACGGTCCGTTGCGGGATTCGAGTCGAACAAGCAGGTTCAGGACATGTAGAACAGCTGAACGAGCCGCCGCCAGGGAGACTCGGAGGTCGGCTTCGTTGGTCGTGGCAGTCAGCGCCTGTCAATTTCGATCATGATCGAGGAATTTGATGAAATGTCAACATCGGGCGAAGACATACACCGCCAGAGAGGTACCTCGAGCAGCCTTAAAATTGGGCGATGCCACTATCCTGAGGGTAGGTGCCTTGAGGTTGTGATGAGAATGTTGATTGAAACCTCAAGGACGGGTAAGATGGAGGTAGCCTTGAGGACTCACCTCACTCAGTTCTAAAACAGCACCTTGGCGCTGTCCCGGCCCAGGTCGTGGCGTGTGATGGACGCTGGAATCCGTCTCAATAAGGCAGGAGACCCGTCATCGCGCGCTAGGGGCGATGTGAATGTCATCCATGCTGACTCAGATTGCTGTTGCACTCGACGAAGCAACGACTGCAGGTCGCACAGGGGCCGACTACCTTTAGTATCTCGGGTTGTTCAAAGCCCGAGATACTGACATTCAAATATCACCCTATATCTAAAACCGCGCAATATGTGTGTGCATGCCAGGCTACTCAGTGTGGGACGGAGTCCTGAGATCTGGCAAAGGTACAGCTGACAGTCAAACATACAGGTCACTCCCTTTATGTTCGAGAAGTTGCATTTATGTATCACTTACGAGATGAATGGCCCCATGAACAGTGAAGTGCTCTCAACATCGGCGACTTGGTTTGCAGCAGCAGTCCGCTCTCTGACAACCCTCGGGAACGGGAAGAGTCACGTGGATGCAACGTGTCAGGCGCTTGCCCTTGCCTGCGGGCGTTTCGTGACTTCAACTCCAACCGCCATCTCTCCGGACCCGCGCATGCTGGCTCTGGTGTCTTGCGGACGGCCATGTCTTGTCAAGTCTTGAAGACAGTTGTTTGACAAATATAGTCCCCTGTGAGTCTATTCGATTAGAATTCATCGAGTCCTTAGGCTAGTCGTGTTGTCGTTGACATGGCCACAACGCTTATGAATTAATGTCTTGGGTGTACTAATGCCTTCCTTCTCACTTGTGCCACGCGCAAGTGACTTTGCCACTGTTGCTGACATCGCTATACTACGCCGAGCCTGGCCTCAGGTGGAGTTTTTCTACGTGTGGGTGCCTATGTAGGTCGACTGCTTATTTCCTTGACTAAACCGTACTGACATTCTTGTCAGATGTGTTCATCGATTCCTGCAAGTGTTGCCGACTGTCTGCATGCACGACTTCGACAACCGTCGCCAGCAATGACAATCCGGCACCCCACTTCATCGCTGTTCCTGCCTGCTGCCCAGTCCCAGGCCTGCTCCCCTGGTATGTCCCCTCGACCCCGCTCACATCTCCTCGCAGATGTGGACTGTCGCAGCGAGGGTGTATCCGTGGCTGTCCAAGCCGAGCGCATCACACCCGCTGTTGCCATCGTCGCCGTCATCACCAGTGCCGCCAGCCTGATCGTCAACACTCTGTATGTCGCACCGGCGATCGTCTACCTTGTGACTACCTCGCAGTTCTATGTACGTCTTGTACTGTAGTTTATGTTTAGTTGCTGTATGTAGAATATGTAGAATATATTCTTATTTTTTGTGTGGGATGAATATGGTATCGGATATAACCCAAATATGGTCATATGGTCAGACCGGGTAGTGCGCAGCCGGCCTGTGGCCTCAGATTGCCTTGAGGTCAGGTTTCAAGTCCACCTCAGAAATCACCGGCCCCCGACTTCCTGAGGGGTCCCAACCTTACACTTCCTTAAAAAAGTCTCGGAGGAACCTCCGTGATCATTCTTCCTGAGGCAGTTGTAAGGGAGCGTCGGGCCCGTGTACAACCGGGCTCTTGACATTAGATGCGCTTGCATCTGGCTTCGAACGCACGTATTTCGTTTGCATCATCATCACCCCACAATGGAACAGGTCTTCTGTCCGTGACTGTGGGGTACGGCTGGCTTCATTTTAGCAGTACAGTACAGATATACTCTGAGTCAGCCAGGCTCAGTCTGCGAACAGACCTCCTCCGCTCGCCACAGCATGTCGTCCCCCATCAATCTCCTTCGCGCCCTGCTCACCCTTCCTCCGGAGTTGGACCAACTCGCTCTGCCACCCACGAAACTTTGACAGCAGCGTATCGCTCTCTGCACTGGCGCCGCTTGCATGGGTGTCACCCTCGATGGTCGAGATTGCACGCGTTAGGGCATGGTCGAGCGCATCGAATGCGTCATCGAGGACATAAGGGTTGGATAGTGTTTTCCCCACTGGAGGATTATGCTCTCCGCCCGTCCCCGGTATCGACTCAGGAGGCGCCGCCGTTGGGTCTGACTTCGGGTAGACCTAGGCTAGATGAGTAATGCGGAGCGACGGAACAAACAATATAGCTTACCTGACCGGGGTTTTCACGCGAAGGTGACGGAGGGATGTTCTTCTCAAACGACTGCACGGGAAACTTCGCGTCGGCTTCAGACAAGTTCACGGCGTGAGCACGTATGATACTCGCCGGCTCGCGTACTCACCGTCACCGAGAGACATGATGGGTGTCAATATATGAAATGGTATGAACCCGTATGATGCAGAGACTTAACAAGTGGACATGAACGTGTTGGTGGAAAGTAGCGGTTATATGCATGACTTGCTCAGTGGAGGTTGGCGGAGGTTGGAGTGGCGGATGACGTAGGCCACTACCCGTGCAGGCGCGTCAGCCTGTGAGCCCCTCAAGCTGCAAGTTATCCATTGCGCAAGCAAAAATTAGAGAGTAGGGCCCTCAAATTGTGGTATGCGTGGGTTTAGTGAATACCATTTGAGACTGCTTCACATTTCCTCTCAACCTGAGTGTAGCTAAGGGTGCGGCAGGCCTGAGCGTGACGAGGAGGGTCAGCTACGCCAGAGATGACGCGTGACGTAACGCGCGTTCCGACAGATGCATAGCCAAGTATCAACAACGGTGCCGGCGTGACGGGACGATTATCACGGTCGTATTCGCTGCTTCAGGATCGATCACATACTCCTTTTCATATATACATAAAGAGGCTCGGTATTCAAGATGACCATAGACAAGGCAAAGCATCCGTATTCTATCATACTCTTCATCAGTCAGTCCCCTAGACGTATACGCCTATAGCCTCGCCATCCACAACGCCACCCTACAGCGAAAGAAAGCAACATGCAATCTTGCACGCCGTTGTGCAATATGCAAATATGCACGCGTGATGATCATAGCAGCGATGAAGCCTAGGGATGATGACAACAACGATACAACAGTGACCGGAACGAAACGAGACATGGGTGTACAATTCGAGCATTAGTGTCGTGATAGGCATGAATGGCGCATAACAGACTTCGGGGCTACCGTGCCACGCTGGAGCGTACGCTCGCACCAGAGGCGGTGTGCGCACTCTGCGTTGCATATAGTGCCAACGCGCGCTCGAGCACTTCCGCGTCCAGCCCCCGCAGTTTGAGACATCGCTGGAAGAGCTTCTTGTCAAGCGGATAGGCCACACGACTCGCAAGATGCTGCGCGGCCACGAAGTTCCTGACGACGCCCGCGACGAGTCGCTGCTTGTGGACGTTGATGAGAGGCTCAAGCTGGATCGATGGTGGTAGAGGCGAAAGCGTCGAGAAAACCTCCGGGTGCGATGGTGCTTCGAACGTATTCGTGAGCGGGTCAATAGTCACGGGCGTGTGCGGAGCTGTCGGATCGATGAGGTCTGGCATGGAGGTATAGCGTTCCAGTTGCGATAAATACACGCCTGTACACGGGCATTAGATCAACACACCATCTGGAGCACGAGAGCTCACCGAAGAAGGGCACGCATGCGGGCGCAGCGACTGGTCCACCCTTCGCATCGCTCGCGGCGCGTCCTCGCGCACTTTGCGCGTCGCTGTGCGGCGCATCCTGTCCCTGCTCGAGAGGCTTCGCCTCCGTAAGCGCCTCGACCGTCTGGCGGATGTACATGAAATGTCCTTGTCGCGACGTCCAACTCGTCAGGTCATGTAGGATACGCTCATCCTTCGCTCTCAGCCTGTCGTGGCACTGCGCAATTGCCTTCGCAACCCACTGAGAACGGAGCCCTGCGATAATCGCGACCAATGCGTTATAGTTCTTCAACTCGTACGCTTTCTGCGGGTCCATTAGCATGAAGACAATCAAGCCAGGCTTCTCGGGACTTACCCAGGCTAGCCGTATGAACTTCGTGTATACCCGCATCCGCTCGCTGGGGTGGGTAAGCACGATCTCGCTCAGCACAAAGTTCGCGACCAGGTTGAACCGCCCGCGAACTACGGTGAGAGTACCAGTCTGCGCGCCAACGCGTCCCTCAGCCTTCAGCCGCGCACGCTCCCGCAAGAACTGCGCCCAGTCAAGGATGTTCGAGTTCGCAAGAGGGTCGTGTGCTGCCAGTGACGGAGCGACGAGCTCTTCGAACCGGAGGGCGAGGAACAGCTCGCGGTCAATCATGCTGAAGTGCTGCATCAGCGTCTCGCTGCGATATGCGAGGACGAAGGATTGGTGGCGCTTGACGTTCGGAGGGTACATCAGTGCAGTGGGTGAGCCAGGCGGAGGGAGTGCAGTAGCGGAAGGGTGGGGGAGGGGCGGCGACGCGCCATTTGTGGATGGGTGGGGAGGAGACGTAGGCTGGGTAGGCCGGTCAACACGAGACCACAAGATCTCGACCGGTACAACGTCCTCGATATGGGGTTTCGCAGAGTCAGTAAGTGACTCAGCTACATGGCTCTGCAAGGGGAGCTCTGGAACTTCTTCAGCGGACGGAGTTGTGGCTGCATCGGGAGTAAGGCCGGGTGGGGCGAACGGTATGGGCGAACCTAATGAACTACCGTCACTAATGCGATTTGTCGATGCGCGAGACGGCGTATCACGCTCAGGACGGTACTCTACTGAGTGCCGTCGTGACACTTGGCCGTAATCCTCGTCGTCCGAGTCACTCAGAGGTTCGGCATCGGGCGGGGGAGGATTGCCTGTCATCCGTCGTTGTTGGATGGAGCGAACCCACCGATCGACCTTGCTTTGCTTTGCCCGTTGCTTTTCCTCGTTGATTTGACCCTCCAGGCGGCGCAATGCTGCCTCCACGTCGCCATCTTCTTCGTCATCACTGAGCGAGTCCACCAGCGCGCTCATCTGCCATGCTTGGATCGGCCCACCCACGGCCTCCTGTTCTGCATCGGGGGCGGCAGTCGGGTCGGACACACTGGACATGCCCGACATGTACGACGCGCCCGAGAAAACCGACTCACGCGTACGGATTCCCATAGAGGAGACGCTGTCCGTCGAATGCCTGACAAACTCGAAGTCACGCCGCGTAGGTAGTCGCCGGGACGGTTTCTTCATCCCAACATGGGGCGAGAAGTTCTCATCCGAAGACAAGTCGTCCAGGTCCAGGTCGTCAATTGAAACGATGTCGAGCTGGCGAGATGCCGTTGACAGGCCTGAGTAGGGTGGCTGGGGAGTGCGTGGTGAGTCGAGAGTCTCCGTATATGCTGAGGAAAATGATGAATAGCGCGGTGTCGCCTCACTTGTATCCGGGGACGACGGTGATATAAGCCTGCTTGTCGACTCCATGCTCGAACGGGGTTCCGACTCAAGGGAAGGTCGACCTTCTGTAGTTGTGGATAGGGAGTCGCGTAGTCCAGCGAGGCCAGGCGGATGGAAGGGGACAGGGCCACCAGTAGGACTGGCGCTCCTACTATTCGCAGCGCTTCCGGCACTTGAGTTTTGATTTCCTGGAGTAACAATGCCTGCCTGTGACATTGTATTCTCGACCATCTTGAGATATTGCTCTACACCACCACGTACGAGGAGCAGATCCCCCGTTTCGCTCGCTTCTACGTCAAAAGCAGAAACATCAAGACCCACATCAGCCTGCGTCCTACCAGAAGCCCGTTGGTTGAGAACACGCTTCCATCGCCCGAGCCGACCGATAGTGTTGACAAGAACTCGCGAGAATGGGCTGTGCGGAATAGGCATGAGAATAGGATGAGGAGCACCATGTGTTTGAGGCCCAACGCCGCTTTTCCTACTATATTGGAGGAAGGCCAGATGAAGCGGTTGCCTGAGGGCAAGCCCATCAAGTGGAACAGGCTCTTTGGACGACGAAGAAGTGTGTGACCGTCCACGCGCGGCGACAGAAAAATGCTCAAAGTCCAGATCAAGGTCAGGGTCTTCTACGTCTGGGCCCCCAGGAACGTCCGTTGAGTCCCCGATATTGGGCACACGATGGCGATATTCTGAGGTGCGGCCAGCTTGTTTTTCACCTCGACGAATATAACGGTCGGCGCAATCCCGGAACACCTTGCGTACCTGACGAACAATTTTCTAATCGGAATAGTATGAGCGAGAGACCTACGTTGTGGGACCGCAAACCCTTACCAGAGCATCTACATACCGATCCAACACTGGATCCCTCCGCAGTGTATTCAGCCAATTGGCATACAGCAGTCGCAGCTCACGGTTAGGGAGGAAGTCAGCATCAAAGAAAGCGACAACCCATTGACGAATAGCGATGAATGTCCGCACGCGGACGACTCGTCGTGCAATCTCGTCCCGTTCGTTTGTAGGCTCGCCCAGTGCCCAATGGAATCTGCAGATCAGTAGGTGGCCAAGATCCAACGCAGACACGTAGGTCCTGTAAGTCAGGAGGAAGACTATCAGTTCGTCGTAATTTAACTCGCTCGTGATCTGCGCAATCCAGCGTTCAATGGTAGCAGCAAGGATCATCCTTGTTGGACCCTCCTTAGGCGAGATCGGAGGAGTGAGAACCTCGTCAGGCTTCGAGATACTCTTCCCCTTCGTACTCCTCCGCCTCGCCATACCCGAGCGGACAGATGATGTAGAATGGTCGGTAGCCTGGCTCATAGAGATGGATATCTCCTCCGAGTCCTCTGGTTCTACTTCGCCCCATATGACGAATCGAGGATCGTCCCGAGGCGCGGCACTCTCCTCTGCTTTAAGTGAGAGCTTGATGGTTGTCTCTTGAGATGTCGGTGAGAGACGATCTAGAGCAGGCAGTCCCCGAGAGTTCTGGAGGATGTCGAATACTTCTGTGGAATATCGCGAGTGCATGTTGGTCTCGTCAAGGATCGTTGAGTCACGTCGATGTATAGGTGTAGACGCGGAGGACGAGGGATCGACACGTACGGCCGATGAGGAATCAGGGAGAACGGGGCTGTCTGAAGGTAGGTGAACACGCGACCCACCATTCTGTAGTGGCCTTGGGGAGGGATCCGCGCGCGCAGTCAAGCCGGACTCAAATGACTGCATTTCGCGCAAAATCGGCGGTGCTGGGTGTGAAGACGCTTGCCAGCTGGGAGAGTCGAAAACGACCCCAGGACCAAACGGCTGAATGATGATATCAGGAGTCCGCTGCGCATTTGAGTCCGCACCGGTATCCTGAGGCAAGCTACGCGTTGACATCGACGCAGCAAAGCTGGACCCCATGGGCGAAGTGGGCAGGCTGTTCCAGCACATCACCTCTGCGAACACATCCCTCTGCGAGGCCTTCGTCGGCGCCTCTGATGCTGACGTAGAGGGGCGGAACGCGTCCGCACTGGAAACGCTATGCGCATGCGGGCGACCAGTGGGGGTTGGTGGCGGATTCTGACTTGGCGACGCTTCCACACCGGCGCCAATTGTATTAGGAATGGAGCGCGTTTTCCGTAGCTTGCGTACAGGTGGAGAACGGCTGCCATCAGTTGGAAGGGCAGGGGGGACGAACGACGTGCCGCCGTTCTTGAAGACGGCGGAAGGCAGAAACGAGTGGACGCTCATGCGCGAGCGGCGCTTGGCCTGCGGAGGATATGGGTGGGAGCTCTGGAAGGTATTCGGTGGCGGGACATGGAGGGACGTGCTTCGGTGCTCCGCGTCAGCGGCCAGAGCACCAGGCGCTTCCAGCTCCCGGAGACTGAGAGCGGCAGTTAGGAACCCTCCATTCAGATGTGAGCAGAGTCAAACTTACCCAACACGATACATCTGTTTCCCATGCTGGTTGATGAATGCAGTAATAGCGAACGGAGACCGAACGTCTTTGCCCACGCCGAGGTATTTGTCGTACGCTTTCTTCAGGTCGCGAGCAGCGGCACCGGATGAGGTCTCAAGATAGCTTCCATCAGCTGGTAACAGAAGAACGATCAGATCGCGCGTTTCGAGAATAACGCGCTTGCTTACGAGCCATGAAGAGATCGGCGGGCTCCGGGGGCAGAGGGATGTCAAGGGCGGGCATAGAGGAATCGTCGTCCAAGCGTAATGTCGTAGAACTCAGCAGATCCTGAGGCTTGATCGTAGACGGTAGAGTGCGCGGCGAAACACTGTGTAATGAACTTGGACCAGCAGTAGGGGCTGGGGAAGGCTCGCGCGATGGGGATGTCGATGCACGGGCCTTGCATTCCAACGCGTCCTGAGCAGCTGCGTTGTAGCTTGAGGAAACGGTGGGCATTGAAGCTCGTCCAGTGTCAGAGCCAGGAAGAGTGAGAGTCGAGGCGAGCGAGCCGTCAAAGTGAGTATTGGCAGTGAAAGAATCCGCCAAAGAGTGGAGGTCTGGAGTGGACATTGTACAGCGTCTAGCAGCGCATGTCAGGGCGTTCCGAGGTGTCTGCGTCCGTTCGGGTTCGGATGGAAGGTGAACAGAGCGGCTCGCTGAGCTTGGGCTTGAAGTAGGCTTGGAGGGCAACTTGGAGGAGGCTCTGACTTGAGAACGCAGTCGCGGATTACGTAATGTTATTGTTACTGTAACAAGGCTTGATGAGGAAACTGGACGAGCGCTCCGGCCTCCCCACCTCGTGCGAGCGTGCATGCGCACGCTCGACTGGCCCTCCGGAGCCTTATTCGCTCGTCATGGAGATCCTTTCTCAAGAGCACAAGGAGTCAAGACTTCATATCGTCATTTGAGGACAATTCGACCCGGTTAATGCCGACCTGTATTTCTAGTGCCTCGAGTGGCTTCCTATTTGAAAACCCTGATGTTTGCGGTCCGTATTGGTATGACTACGGCACTCTGAGTAGCTTCACAATTCGTACCATTGGATGCTGCCGCGATGCTTGACTTCTGCAGTCTAGTACGTACTGATCGAGTATGCCGGACGTATATCTTGATATCAGCGAGTGTCCGTGTCGAGCCAGCAAACCGCGATTCTTGCGACAAAGCTGCGCCAACAATGGGAAACACATCACAGAAGCACAGTAGTTCATGTCATAGAACTACTACGTCGGACACTGGTGCCACAACATAGCAATGTCATGGAATAGTGCACACAGAGGCTTTTGACAGTGACAACAAAATAAAAGTGATATGGCTGGCGGCGCAACGCCGCAAGGACAGCATGAAATGAGACTCTAAGACTGTACGCACAGATTACAAATTGCTATGTATGCCACTGACTTGGAGTGCTCAAAGATCTTATTCAACGAGAATGAGGCAACATATCATACAGAACAGAGTTGTGTATTGCGACAGAGATCAAGTCAGCGGCCCGACAAATCCAACACGGGTCACTGATTGTTCTGCGCGACGGAGTCAAGTAGTACTTACTGGATTCATGGTGACGTTGGTGGGTCACTGTTCCACATATTGGGAGATTGAATGCTCACTACTACTACGTCGTTTCAATGTAGTAGCAACCGGTACTACACTAGAGGTACATTCTGTGCCAGTGTCATTGTGACAAGGTGGTTGCGGCAGAGTGGCGGCGTTAAGGGCAATAGAGTTGTTCCGCATTGAATGTTACTAGTACTATCTTTGATCAAGAGCGGTGATTCTACAGGGTCAAAAGCAGAAGAACTTGCTTGATTCCGAGTGAAAGGTTGTGATTGAAGCGTCGATAGAGGATGGAGGTCCAGACTAGATGAATTCAAACCGTGGACTGACCTCTAGTATCATGAGATGCATATTCTTCTGTTAGCAGGTGTACAATCTTCAAAGTGCCGCTTCGGGTCCCAGCGACCAGATGTAATGAGTTGATCTTGGAGGCGGACGCTGCTTCGTTTAGGACTTCCATGTGCACATGTCAATAGCGTTTCGACGTGCAGGGTCGTCTGCAGCACTTGCATTATGGCTAGGCAATCGTCCAGCCAGCAGCCGGTAGCTCGTACACGTACACAATTGACAGCTAAGAGATAGAACAGACGGAGATGAGACGGGATGTATGATAGACACGAATATGGACAGTTGAGCAATCGCGGAAGCCATGAGACGCAGAGCAAGATGAAAGGTGCATGACGGAATCAGAATCAGAGAGAGCCGGGACCGAGACGTGGATCAGAGGCGAGAGCGAGATCTTCACATTGGACGCAAGACGGTCAGCCAAGAAGCGGCAGCGCACACACCACCGGGCACGTTCGTTCTTCACTGCCAGTAGCCTTGCTGCTGGCGAGGCTGGTACGAATACGAGCCCCCCTCGAAGCCGCCCTGCGGATAACCGAGGTGTCCTTGCGGACCCTGGCCTTGGGGTTGCTGTGCTTGCTGGCTCTGCGGTACGCCCGACGCGCTCGCACCGAAGCGCTGCGCGCCGTAGAAGCCTCCCTGCGAGGGCTGCTGCACGCCACCGCGGCCTTGGGGTCCGCCAGCCTGACCCATGCCGACACCGACACCGGCTCCAACGTCCTTCATGCCAGTGTTGTTACCGTACGGCTTATAGGCGTTGTCCGGAGATGCGCCGGCGCGTTGGCCGAGAGGCGGACCGGATGAGGGGCCAGTCGATTGGCCAAGACTCATGAAGCCCTGCATGCCCTGCCCGGCCCCGTACAACGACTGGTGCTTGCCGTAGTCGTTCGAGGGGAGCCCGCTGCCAACACTTTGTCCATGTGAGTGTTGCGAGTGGTGAGAATAGCCAATATCCTCGTACGCGTTGCTCGGGTGCTGCTGGCCGTACAAGCTCTGGCCATACGGCGACTGCGGCTGGACTGCGCTGGGAGGTTGCTTCGCGGCAGGTGACGGCGCAGACTGGGGTCCGGGCGGACCCTGGAACACGGTTGGGTACTTGACGAATGGCTGCGGAACTGTGTAGCCCGAGTTGTAAGGCGAGCCGTAGTACTGGTTCTGCGGGTAACCGTAATAATACGGCAATGGCGGTGGGTAGCTCTGCGGGGGTCCTTGACCGGGTCCAGCTTGGCTCTGCGTCGCGCCCTGCGACGAAGGCGGGATCTGCTGCGAAGACTGCGAGTTAGCGGGTGGGAGGCCAGGAGCACCGTGAGGCTGCTGCTGGGATCCAGGGAGACCCTTGAGCTCATCGTGGCTACCTAGTACATTCCGGTTGCCGAAACCGCTGGGCGCTGAGTACGAGTCGTAAAAGCCCTATCACACGATAACGTCAGTGATAATGGATAACAACCGTGAACAGAACCGCATACTCTCTGGTTGTCGTTGTACCCATACTCGTTACCCGAGAAGCCACTGAGGTGAGAGCCCTGACTCTGGTGCTGCTGGCCGAGCTGACCAAACGCACCATACGGGCTGTCCTGAGATGGACCCGCGGGCGGAGTGGGTGTGTGGAAGTAGGGCGCCTCTGGCTGACGGAAGTACGAAGGGGCAGCGTTGATGTTTTGCGGCTGGGTGGCGGGAGCGGAGGGTGAATGCTGCGTTTGACTCTGTGTGGGGTCGAGATGCGTAGGCAAGCCATGCTGGGCATACTGATGGTGCTGGGAATGGAGCTGTGTCTGCGATTGGCTCTGTGGCAGTTGGTGATTGGACAATGATTGCTGCGGCAAGGTCTGTGAGTGCTGCGAGAACTGAGTCATCGACGCGGAGGCAGGGGTTGTGGAGGGGAGGGAGGACTGCTGAGTGGGGATTGCAGATTGTGAAAGCGAAGAGGGAAGGGAGTGTTGGGGTGGACTGACGACCTGGGGCTGGGTCTGAGTCTGAGGGGGGAGAGTCTGTTGGAACAATGCCTGAGTTGCAGGAGCTGGCGCTGGTGCAGGGGGAGAGGCAACCTGTGGAGCAGGAGCTTCTGGCTGCTGCTGAACCGGTGCATGTACGGTCTGCGGCGCTGGTGCGCTCGCAAGCGAGGGTTCGGAGGCACGCGTAGGAGCAGGAACAGAGACAGGGGTCGGTGCAGATGCAGGCTCTGCTGTTTGAGACTCAGTGCTAATGACAAAGTGAGCGAATGCGACAGCGAAAGTGATTGTGACTGTACCTCTCGGAAGCATCCAAATCGTCACCGCCGAGACTCAAACTGCCGAACTGCATGCCAACCTTCTCGACGTTAGAACCAAAGCTTGAGCTTGGCATGACAACAGCTTGGTCTGTCTTGAACTTCGCGCTTCCACGGTGTGCTGCGCCAGGTCGTGTGTGCGCCGCCGGAGTGAGAGGCTTAGTCGGAATGGCGACAGGCTCTGAAGCTGCAGGAGCAAGGTGAGCCTCAGCTGGAATTGTAGCGGGCTCTCTCTCCGTGACAGACACTGGGGCAGCGATTGGTTTCGGCTCGGGTTCCACGATCTTCGGCTCCTCAGGTACTGGGGCTGCAACCGGCTGCTTCACTTGCGGTTCGTCGTCCCATGTCGGCGCTTGCACCGTAGTCGGTTCCTCCCAGCCTTGCTGCGGTGGTTCTGCTGATACCTGCGCTTCTTCATGCGGCGGACTTGGTTCGTGCACGGGTTCCGGTGCTGGGGGCGCTGGCGGAGCAGGGGCAGATACAGGTTGAGGAGGTGCGACGGGCGCAGGCACAGGGGGAGGAGGCGCAGGCTTCTCGTGAGGACTACATCATAGCGTGGGCTAAGTGGTCTTAGATGAAGGAGTGGTTTTTACGTACCGAGCAATTTGAGCCCATGACATTTTCGAAGTTGCCGGTGTCTTCGCGACCTTCGGCGTTGCGACACGCTGTATCGGCGCGGCAGGAGAAGCAACACCGTTAGGAGCGTTGCTGCCTCCCCATGTCGCGGGAGTGCTCGAGCCCCATGCAGCGTGAGGCGTAGCCGGTGTCTCGGGGGCCTTTTCCACTGTCCCATTTGTCTGTGCTGGCGGGGCCTGAGCGGTCTCCTCTGTGAGCGCCGAGGTACCGTTCGCGGGGGTGCCAGGAGAAGCCACACTGGTAGAGACGGGCTCCTCGGCCGACTTCGTCGCAGGAGCTCCACCAGACGGCGAGGGCTTATCCCGGTGGCCGTTCACGTCTTGGTGAGCACCTCGAGCGAACGCGCCGCGCGCAGCACCGCCCCGGCCAGGACCACCTCTTCCGCCTCGTCCACCTCTGCCACCGCGTGAATCACCACGGTCTCGATGAGGAGCATCCTTCGACTGAGTATGCGCAGCGCCAGGCTTCTTGTCCTTCTTGCGAGTGACAGAACCCCACTGTTCAACGTGGCCTGCATGGACTGCATGAAGAAACGTTTTTCACGATGCACACCAGTATAACAGACCTTCAGTGATTCTTGTCGCTGCTAGCTCAACATTGCCATTGGTGTCCTCGAGTACAGATCGCAAGTCTAAAGGTGATGAGTAGTGAGTGCATACGTCAGAGGGGCCTGCGTAAAAGGCTACCTTCGTTGGACCACGAGGGGAAGAGCTCCTGAAGTTGCTGAGCTTGAGTGCGATACTTGTCCGAAGGTTTATCCTGCGCAGGCTGGGTCCTGCGGTAGTTAGAGGACTGATACATCGGGCGGGGCGGGGCAGACTTTTGAACGGGCTTTTGGAGGGCGGTGACGGAAAATGCGAACGCGTTGAGCAGGCGACGCGCGGTGGCGAGCGTCGGATAAGGCCTTACACGCGCGGGATAGTTGCCATATGCGTGACTAGCGGATTAGAATAAACGATAATTAAGGACGACAACACGCATGGGGGGAAATTGGCGAATTTGACGGTGACGGGCGGGCGCATCAGGTCGCTGGATAGCGGTGCCCAGTTCGCCATCATCCCTTCCAACTCCAACTCGTTCTCTCGCCCGTACACCGGTCTGTTCATCATTACTGGCCCTGACTAGCCCACCCTATCACACTGCTCTTGTCGCACAGCCTGCGGGCATACCACGCAGTCATGGCTGCACCCAAGAAAGGCCGCCCCGCCAACCTAACTCTGGAGGTCAGCTCCGTTACGCGACCTCACAGTAACACAATCATTGAGCTTGAAACCCCTATCGAATACCCGTCATCTGAGCTCGACGACGGGCTGCTTCAGCTGGACTCTCCCTCTTCGCCCTCGTCTGACTCTTCAGATTCACCCATCGGATACCCCAGCCATCTCGAGCCTGACTCTGACGCGACCTCCGACGAGTTCGCCAAAGACCTCGCCGCTCTCGAACGCCTTCGTCGCAGTGTTCAGAAGAATCTCCGTCTACGTCCACTTCGTTCCTCATCATCATCCATGCAGAGTTCAACATCATCCGCCGTTCACACTCGTCAATCCTCGCCTTACACCGCTTGGTCAGACGCGTCAGACCGTCGCTCCCCTAGCCCGAGCGGCAGTGCCAGTCCTGCCAGTGTCTACTTTACCCCGGTCTCGGAGCCCCGAGCGACACCCCTCAGCGCAGCATACCTTGACACCGACAGGTGGAGGTTGTCCGCCATAGAGCAAGCTCGTAGGCAGCAACCGGCACGCGGTCTCGATCCCGCCGTCCTCGTCGCGCGTCTCTCTTCGCCTACACGACCACTCCTCATAGACACACGACCTGTTGCTTCCTATATGACTTGCCGCCTCGAGCGCAGCATCAATATTGCCATTCCATCTCTCATTCTGAAGCGCTGTCGTAAAGCGAACGGTGGCTTCACAGACCTGGATGCCTTGCGTCAATACATCACGACGGAGGAGGGTCAGCGCATATGGGATGACATGATGCATAGCGGAGATTGGGATGGGGATGTCATTGTTTATGACGATACCATGGACGAGAAAGACAGGCAAAATCCCATGGCTACCGCTTGGGCCCTCCTTCCCATTGTCTCTCCACTGCTCACCCATGGCAGTGCTGACTATCTTGAAGGTGGACTAGTGGCTGCGCGTCGCCATCCATACTTGCGACAACTTATCACCACGGAAGATCGCTTAGACGACTTCCTTCTCGAGGACTCGGCGGCGTCTGGTAAAAAGAGCAGTGGCTTGTTCCAACTCGACGTCTCCTACCCCAATCGCTCGCGAAGCTTACCACAAGCCGAGCAAGCACCTGTCTCCCCCGCGCCCATGATGCCTTCTGCAATCCACTCCTGGCATGTTGCCGGAGACTACTCTACACCGTCCCCTCCGCCGTCACAAACAGTATTCAATCGACCTCCGCCACCACGAAGACCGAGTGTCCCGCAACTAGGCAAGATCGATACAAGCTCTGCGGAGCGACTGAATGCTGGCATGCCCAAACTCCAGGTCCGCACCCAGCCCGTGAAAGCGGCCACACTTTCTGCGCCGCCATTACATGGCTTCGATACCACTTCCCTTCGTTCGCGTTCGCGTTCGCCTTCCCATTTAAATCTCTCCTTCTCCAATCATTCACCACCTGGCTCTGCCCGTCTTCTGTCTCCCGGAATCAACGGCTCTTTCGAACATTTACCTCCGCCCTCCCCCTCATTCAGCCACAGTAGCGGCGGCACACGCAGCCCCGGGACACCCATGCCACCGTCGCCAATGACTGCTCGCCCGGATTCGTCACAACCACCAACGACGGAGGAGGACCCATATCCAGTCTTCACCGTATCTACCATCCTGCCTAACTTCTTGTATCTGGGGCCCGAGCTAACCGCCGAGGAGCACGTTGAAGAGCTCCTTTCCCTCGGTGTAAAGCGGATCCTGAACATCGCCTTCGAGTGCGATGATGACCACGACCTCCGCCTACGCGAGCGTTTCGAGCGTTACGTACGGATACCTATGCGAGATACTGTCGAGGAGGACAACATCACACGTGGCGTACGCGAGGTGTGCGAACTCTTAGGTGAGATGGTCACATTTTTCGTCTACGGTTCCCATTCCTCACGCGTCACGCAGATGACGCCCGGCTGCATTCTGCGCCGACCTACGTGCATTGCAAGGCCGGAAAGTCAAGGTCTGTTACCGCCGTCATGGCTTACCTCATCCACGCCAACCACTGGACACTGTCCAAGGCATATGCATTTGTGCTCGAACGGCGGAAGGGTATCTCGCCCAACATTGGCTTCGTCTCGGAGCTCATGACCTTCGAGGAGCAGGAGCTCGGCGGCAAATCTGTCGGAGTCGTGAAGATGGCTCCAACGAGCGCGGAGGTGCCATCCACCAGCAACGAGGATTCCGCCGGCAGCTCGAGCACAGGCACGAATTACTCTGTTGCGCTCGGTGGCCGGCGGCCACAGCACATCCGCGAGAGTCTCCCGCCAATGTTCACGCGCGAGCACTCGTTCAACATCGTGCCTGTGCCAACTCCCGGCGACACCGCCGCACTCGGCGATTCGGGTCAGGAGATGGAGATCAAGGACGCTTCGGGGCGGTACCGCCACGCACGCCGTGCACCCGTCAACGAGGCAACCCTCCAGCCGATGCGGCGTGTCAGCAAGGCTGGCTTAGAGAGCTCTGCGTATGCATGACTCCCTGCAGCAGGGACACATGCACGTCATATTTCCTGTACATACAGCATATCGTCTCTGTTTCTGGGGCATCCAGCAGCCGCTCGTTCACATACATTTATCTTATGATCTCTATTTCTCGCGTACTCGTTCGGACGTATCGTACCAACTCATCAGGCCCGTTTACTGCACAGTGCCATGTAACATTACTTTTCGAGGATGTAAACAATCTCATTTGGATACAAATCCCTGATCGTTCGACGCTCATCCGATCCTCTAGATACCCCCATGCAGTATACGTCCATCCACGACCGTCGCCCGCACCTTGGTAGCAAGGATTTCAGCGTAGGACGCGGTCTCGTTCATGATGTTCCGATCAAGGACAACGTAGTCAGCCCTCTTACCTCCTACCAACGATCCGAGGTCGTCCTCCGCGAAGGACGCATAGGCGGCGTCGAGTGTCATGCCCTTGAGGGCTTGCGCACGCGTGAGGCGCTCTGCAGGATACCTATCATTGTCAACGTCACGTCAGTCTGTCCGTCAATTGTCGATAGTTGCCGGAGCGTGATCCGGCAGCAAGCAAGCTACTCACCATCCGCCGGGGCCATGGGGACTCTCACCCCTGACATCGAGGCGCGACACTGCCGCGTAGAAACCCAGGAGAGGGTTTATACCCTCCACAGGGAAGTCAGAACCTAGCGGGAGCACCCCGTCTAGCGACGACCTACACAGCAACACCGTGCGCTTGAGCCCCTAGAGCATATAGTAGATAAGGACGGCGCAACGCATACCGTAGTAATGTCTGATACGCATATGCGCCGCCAATCCTGTCCTGACCCTGCAGAACAGTGCGTACGCACAGACCCCGCGTCAATCAATGCCGACCGTCACGGTGGATGACGATGTAGCCACACGCACCAGACGCGCCTCAGCGTACCCCATGTCGCTCGTCCTGCGCCGCGATTCATCATAATCAGTCACCACCGATACGCACGGCGTAACCGAATTCAACTGACGCATGTGTCGGCTGAACACTCGTGATAACTATACAAGACGCACGCAATGTATCAGCCTGTGTAATCTCGCTTTATCTGCTGAGGGCAGAGCATCAACGTACCACCTAGTTGTCCGGCACGGTGCAGGTCCGCACGGCGCATAATCTGCGCATGTTCAATGCGGGGCCTCCGCTCGCGCGCTGTTGACACGTTTCCCTGCAGCAGGTCCTCGAAGATGTCTAGTACCGCTTTGTTCGCGCGGTCGCCGATGCAGTGAATATTCTAACAGACGTCGTGAGTGGCTCCGCCACAATCGGCTGTAATGGCTGAATGGGCTGACCACTCCCCAGCCGTCCTCCCAGAACTGGGTCACCGTGCGCTTCAGCGCAGCCTCTGAGGTCCGCATGAGGCCGTTCGTCGACGGATTGTCTGTGTACGGCTCCAGCAACGCAGCACCCCACGAGCCCAGTGCACCTGTCCTCCCCGTCAAATCAGCTCACCGGTATCTCTGGATGCCTGACTCACCGTCCGTGAACAGCTTGACGCTACGGAGGTTTAGCCGGCCGTCTACGCCATAGTCCTCCAGGCGCTCGAACTGCCCACCCCAGTACTGCGGTGTCTCTTCGTTCGCCATCGCGTACACACGAATCTGTCATATGCATCGCACGGACAGAGTGGACGAGCATCAAAATCGAATATATCAGCCGTGAGCGATCGCTACTCACAGGCAGCCGACCCTCATCTGCCGCCCTGCATACGGAAGTTCGGGTGCCATCAGCTGTCCGGGGCATCAGAGTTGGGGGTGGGGGCGCACTGACTTTTTGAACACCGAGAGCATGCGGCCGTTGACTGCCGCATCGTGCACGCTCGTGAGGCCCACTGCAAGGGCGTCGCGCACCGCCCGCGCGAGCTGCTCCGTCATCTGTGCCTCAGATGGAGGCGGCACTGGAATAAGCGCCATGGCAGAGTCCACCAGCACACCTGCACCACCGGACGTCAGAGTTCGTAGCATGACGGAAAGCGCCATCGGATATGGTTCACATCAGTGCTGAGATGCCTTGGACCCTGCGTCTTAGTCACGTACCGGTCGGTTCTCCCTTGGGATCTCTCACTACTTCCCCACCCTCAACTTCGCCAGGCGCTGGCCATCGCCCACCAGGCAGCGCGCGCTCTGCGATATCCAGCGCGGCCTGGGACACCCAGAGCGCGTGCCCGTCTACGCGGGAAAGCGCGATCGGCATTCCCGCGAGCGCAGGGCGCATCTCGAGGTCTTTCTGTAATTCCCGTCATTCCTCCTGCTCTTCCTTGCCAATGAGATAAGGAGATAGGTGCTGACCTTGCTAGGGAAGCCACCACGCCAGTCTGCCCACCGTGTCTGATCCCAGCCAAAACCCTCGATCCAGCGCACGGCCCCGTCGGAGGGGGCAGGGTGTGTCGCGACGTAGTGCTCGATCCGGTCGAGGACCTCTGGATTTGATGAAGCATGGTCAGTGCATGTTAGATAATGCGTAGTACGAGCCAGCAGCCGAGACAGGTGGAGATGATTGTTAGAGGCGTTCGGCAAGTCTGACTGCGACGTTCTGACGGCAGGGAGACCGGTTCGAGGTCGGCATACACTATTCCGGCCTGTGTCAAAGGAGGCACTGCTAGACGCAATTTGGTGCAACATGACCACCGGAAACGTACGTAAACCGATAGACTTCACGATGCCTTTGACATCATGAATGTATCATACGTGGCGAGAAACGTTTTGCGCAGGGGACACTGAGCGAGCACTGGCCCACCTGATTAGTGACTGGGCGGTGGCGAGAAGCGCATATGTAGAGCTGCTACCCGACGGGGACGGTAGTGTAATGAACCCCGAAGCGTATGGCAATGGCAGAGGCGCGATGCAACGTCGCAACCGAGGATATTAGAATTTGGAAGATGCGTATATTCATTTCCGTGGTGGTAGTGAGCACCTCGAATAGGCTATGACTAGGCTCTGCCGGAACTTTGGAGCCGTTCCTGCGGTGAGCTAACATGACGCTGCCATCCATGACCGTCCAATGCCTGGGAGATACCTAGATATTGATCTGTATGGCAATAGACCGATAATGGCAACGTCTAGCACCAGGTATTCCAAGTCTCGAGAGAAGCAAAGGCCGAGGCCTCCCTATTCGAGCGCAGGTAACTTCAGAGTATATGGTGTAGCTGGAGGGAAAGTGACCTTTAGGCTGTGGGACAAGTGGCTCAGCGCCCCTTGCCATAATGTGCCCGAGGTACGTCCTGCAGGAAGATATATGGCGAGAAAGGCAGCCAATGTGACCCAAAGCACCGGAAGTCTCAGAGGCGACATAACTTCAGCAAAGAGGCGGCGGCTACGGCATAGTGCACGCACGAGTAACACAAACACAGGACTTACCATCAATAGTCGAGGCACCTTCGAGGTTAAGCTGCATTTTTGCCCCATACATCATGAGATGCGCATGACTGTCTGAAGAATGATGTCAGTAGGTCTGGAAGACCTACCCTGCGTCCGGCGACGAGAGACGGGCATCCGCAGAGGAATATACCGGTCTACGCACCTGCGAGACCGGGTACGACGATGCTACCCGAAGGAGGCCGGATGACCTTGAGCGGCTTTTTGGCCTTCGGCTCGCCGCCGTAGAACCTATTGACCAATTCGGTTTGGTAGCTGTCCCACTGTGCCTGCACCTCCTCTGTACATACTCATGTCAGTGTGAGGTCTTTGACTGCATCTCCGTTCCAGCCCGAAGACTCAGGTCGGTGCCCCAGCTCTACGCAGCTAAGGAAATCACGAGGCAACGCACCAAGGCTCCCCGTTGCAGCAATCCGGTCCTTGTTGACGAGCAGACAATCAACGTTCGGCCGATGCTCGTCTACAGTGTACACTAGCCCTGGCTCGGTACATACGGCATATGATTCTGGCGCAAAGGTGACTGTGTGATGTCGACGGGACGCGCCTCCGTGTCCGAGGCGGCGCGATAGGTAGGTCGCGACCCCAGCGAGAACAGCGGCGAGGAACACGAAAACGAGGTGTCGAGCAACATTCTCTGGTTTCTTCACCTTTTTTGCGGGTGCGGGGCGCAACTTAGCCGGAGAGACAGAGGCAGGATTCTTTTTGGGACGAGCCATGTCGGTCGACGGAGGAGGAGAGCTGCCAGGAGGCCGGAGCGCCCGCAGGCGTCCCCGCGTGATCGGGTGGGCGCCTGTCGCGCGTCTTAAGGCTTCCCCACACTGGGCCCTCCTTTCTCGCGTTTCCCCCATCCCCCTCCAACACAGATCGCAACATGTCTTTCAAAGCCGTCGTACTCGGTGCTGCTGGTATAACATTACACTTATTCATTTTGCACATCGCACTCACCATCGTCGGCAGGTGGGATTGGCCAGCCCCTTTCCCTCCTACTCAAGACCAACCCTCTCGTCAAAGAGGTCAGTCTCTATCGCGTCCTCCGAGGACGCGCAACTGAGCACTGAACATAGCTTGCTCTCTACGATATTGTTAACACCCCCGGAGTTGCCGCCGATCTATCCCACATCTCCACTCCCGCAAAGGTCGTCGGCTACCTCCCGCCCGACGATGGCCTCAAGAAGGCACTCACTGGCGCAGACATCGTTGTGATCCCCGCAGGGGTACCGCGCAAGCCTGGGGTGAGTTGATCCCCACTCTCGTACGATGGCCCTCGATTGAAGTGGTGCCATAGATGACGAGGTGTGTGCCATCGGGGTAAGGCGGCGTATGAGCTCACTCACCGAACCACCACGCGTCACAGGGATGATCTCTTCAAGGTGCGTACGCGTGTCTCATCCATTCGCCCCTTCCTCATTGGCCCAGATCAACGCAGGCATTGTGCGCGATCTCGCGACCGGCATCGCGACCGCTGCGCCCAACGCCGCCGTGCTCGTGATTTCCAACCCCGTCAACTCCACCGTCCCCATCGTCGTCGAGGTCTTCAAGAAGCATGGCGTCTTCAACCCCAAGAAGTGAGTACCCGCACGGCCTCCTCGCGCACCCTTCTGATCTGCTCCGCACCAGGATCTTTGGCGTGACCACCCTCGACGTCGTCCGCGCGCGCACGTTCGTCGCGGAGGTCCTTGGCGACCTCTCTCTTGCCCCGTCTATCAGCGTCCCCGTCATTGGTGGTCACTCTGGCGTTACCGTAAGCTCCCCTTCTTGCCCCACTTCCCTACTGCTTCTAACCCCTACTTACCGCTCTAACCCCTACAGATCGTCCCGCTCTTCTCGCAGTCCTCTCATCCGCTTCCCGCAGGCTATGCCAGTGCAGACCTTGCCACGCTCACGAAGCGCGTCCAGTTTGGTGGCGACGAAGTCGTCAAAGCAAAGGACGGCGCTGGCTCTGCCACCCTTTCTATGGCCTACGCCGGTGCTGAGTTTGCCGAGAAGGTCCTCCGCGCCCTCAAGGGTGACAAGGGCATCGTCGCGCCCTCGTTCGTCCACCTCACTGCGGACGCCTCAGGCGGGGACGCCGTCAAGAAGGAGATCGGCAAGGACATTGATTATTTCTCCGCGCCGGTCGAGCTCGGGGTGTGTCATTCGTCGTCTGAGGGTCTGTGACGGATCGCTAACGGTGCTCGCAGGTCGATGGTGTCGCCAGGATCCACCCGCTTGGCAAGCTCACCGACGGGGAGAAGGCCCTCGTCGAGGCGGCAGTGCCCGAGCTTGTCGTTAACATCGAGAAGGGCGTGTCCTTCATCGAGCCTTCCAAGCTCTAAAGGACGCGTCGTGGATGAAGTGGAAGATAGAGCGTACAGCAGTAAACGAAGATGTACTACTATACCATCAAAGGCATGTGCTTCGAAATGCGAGAAGATTGAACTACAAATTGGTGGGGTGCTTGTGTCGATCCCCCTGGATGCTTTGATCTCTCAATCGGCCATCATCGTGTGTGTCGTTCTGCTTCCCTTCCACGCTGTAGCAGGTTCCATCAGAGTCGCTGGAGTGGGACTGTATCACATCCCGGCCAATGACTGGCACGCGTCGAAGACGACTATCTAGTCTTCGCTGTACACCGCAGAAGCCGGCAAGTGTCTTCACTGAGAAATACCTTGGAATGCCAATGACGGATCAAAGACGATGGGTAATCATGCAGCTTCCTGGTGTATATCCACCCACGACCGCACGACCCCGGCGTCGTGGCGCTCATTGTATATGGAAAAGATGTCGTACCATAACAGATCGTACTCGCCCAAGGACTACTTGTCCAACTCACTCGATGCCGAGCTCCTTCAAGATAATCGTCACCGCCTTCTCTCCAATGACCACAGCGGTTGAATATGTGTTCTAATACGAACGAGTCAATCGCACCGACGCTCGTTTGGAGCGATATGCACTCACCGATCCGAGATTCGAAGGCGCGATCGACATATCTGGCATGTGGCGGATGATGAGCCCTCACGAGTAACTTACTCGAGCGCGACGTGTGGTCCAGACTGACCTGCGACCTTGAGTCCCGAGACACCGTACACGTTCAGCGCGGAGTCGACGACGCCCCCCTTGTCGCGCGGCTTCATCGCGCACGTGCCCAGCTAGAGCGGAGAACGGCGCACACAAGCCAGCAATTAGCACCACCACGTCTCCTGCGGTGACTACGCACGTTATGCCACGCTGTCGCCACGACCCGACGCGTGTATTCATCGATCGCTTGATCGTCTTCCTCAGTGTACTGGATATCCGCTTCCTCGATGGCCGCTGGGCTTGCGCTGCCACTACATGCTGCACGACTTCCCTCGGGGAACACGGGGTGCGCGGGGGCATACTCTCCGCGGTAGGACGGCATGCGACGTGCGAGCTCCCGCCCGTGCTTATACCCCCAGCGCATCACCGCGACGTCCGACGGTCTGCGGGCGACAGGGTGCGATCGACCGGTTAGCGCACAACTGATGGGGTCGGGGTCGACTCACTTGTTCATGTACTTGGGGTCAAAGTCCTGCGGCGCGGTGACGTCGTCGGCGGAGGTGATGTGTACGTAGCCGACCGACTCTGGATACTCGAGAAAGTAGCCGATGCTGGAGTACTTCCGCACCGGGACACCAGTCCAGTCCCCAACGTACCTGAGGCGCGGGGAAGATGGTCAATATGCACCTGTAGGGGCTTCATGGACGTACATGCACACGGAGCCCATCCAAAGCACAGGTTTATCTAGAGCGTTAGCGAATACGCGTTGCCAGTGTTCTGTGAACTCGGGGCCTATGACCTTGAGCTCTTCCTCAGACGGTCGTAGCTTGATGCCAGAGTCGATGGCACTAGAGTTGGGTTAGTCGAATAGGAAGGAAGTCGGTCAACGTCGATGTCTGCGACATACGCACTTGTGTGCCATGAGGCCAGTACCATCCTTCAGCCATTGATCCGACCATTCTAGGTGATATCGTCGGCGTTAGTGTGCGTTGTCTTTAGTTGCACTGACATACTCTCGATTTCCTCCTTGTCATTTCGGACGATACCGTCGAGCGTCTCCGCCTCGTCATCTACAAGGTATGGTGTGAATATCAGGTCGTGATCTACACAGCGTGGGCATCAGAGTCAGAGAACATATGCTACGACCAAGGAAAGCTGTTTACCTTGGAAATTCTCCCCAACAGCAGGGTTATCAGCAATGACATCGAGGCCTAGGGACTCTAGACGACTGCGCTCGCCGATCCCAGAGCGTTCGAGGATGGCCGGGGAGCCAAATGTGCCCGAAGAGATGATGACGAGCTTGCGTGCTCTTGCTAGGCGTATTGTCTGCTCTTCCTCGGGTCGAAAGCGAGCGTTGGGTAGATATTCTACACCACCTGCCCTCCCGTGCCTGCAATATTCAGACAAAAGTAGAGTATGCAGGTATACTCTTTGGCACGCACTCAAAGACAACACGTTTGACGTGATATCCTGTCAGGATCTCCAGGTTGTCGAGATGACGGTTATATATGTAGTTGTGTGGGACGTCCGAGCGACGCCCTTTCTCCGTGTCAATGTACCTGCATAATAAGCAGCATACGGATGACGACTGCTAGCCGTGAATGAAGGGATTTGGAGCGTACTTCTGCCATCTCTAAAGCATAGTTGAGTTCATGCGCGAGTAGTAGGTAACCAAGCTTACACCATATGCATTGATGCCTATCATGTCGCTTGGGTCGTCTGTCGTACCCCGGGTCTTGTCGTAGCTCGCAGCAACCTCAAGAAACTGCTTGCCCATGTTCGTATAGAATCCGCCATGCGAGATCTTCAAAGGTCCATCGTAGCCGTGTGTGGGCTTGTTGGGTGCGACCTGGTAAGTCTCCATCTGGAATGCGGTAACAGAAAACATGGTGTCAGCCAAGCAGACAAGCAGCCGCCGCGAGCGAAGGCTTGTTACTGAACCTTCTTCAGAAGAGGAATCAGTTCGCGCGAGCTCCATCCTTCGTTTCCCCACACCGTCTCCCAATCATCGTAGTCAGATGGCGATGGACGTGTGTACATAGCAACTATAGCTGGCCTTCAGCAGATGTTGTACAGACAATGGAGTACTCACAATTCACGCTCGACCCTCCCCCGAGGCATTGCCCACAGGGTACGATAGCAGCGCGGCCCCCCAGGTCAGCACTCTCCTTACCGACGTGAAACTTGACGGTAGTGCTCCCCGGGAGGAGGTGGCTGAGGTACCGGGCGGGCTGCACATGTGCAAGGTCTTCGAGGGTGGGCGGACCAGCTTCTATGATCACGATGCGTAGAGATGGGTCGGCGGCAGCAAGGCGACCTGCGATAACGCAGCCGGTCGTACCACCTGGTCACAAATGTTGTTAGACTTGGAAAGACAGCAGATACGAAAATGCTCGCCTCCGGCGATGATGATATCGGCTTCAACTGTTGGGTAATCAGTCATCGTGTAAGACGCGGGCTTAGCTCCAGGTGTGCGCATACGAAGGCGGGCCTACTTCGATTTATACAATGCACGACAATCACGCAAGACGACCCTCGTCAATCATGGCAGCCCTGTGCATCTCGAAGCGAATACTGTGTCAAACGCCATCTCGCTTTCAGCCTATTGAAGGAACATAGTCCCTGCAGGATCGCTTCTTTCCAGCCTGGAGCGGACTTCGCGGGCGCTCAGAATGGTAAAGCGTACGTGTCCTGAGATCATGAGAACGGGAGGAAGCCGAGCAGGTGTCCAGCTGCGGGATCAGTATGTCGTTCACAGCTCAGTGTCCGCCCGAATGGTACACTACCTAGCACTGAAGGACTTGAACAAAGAGAGGGGTTTCCCTCAACGTTTGGCCCGTAGCACAGATCCCGGGCGGCGACTGTATTTGGGGCTCAGGAAGCGTCTGTTGCTGACCCCATACTCTGCGCTGCCCGCTGGACATAAGTGTTTTTGGTATATCTGAAGTTCATCACTGTGAGAAGGTAATAGCTACTAGAAGAAAGAGTAGACAAATAGATAGGGCCTGCACAGGGCCCGTGACAGCCTCCAATCGGTGGACATGCAGTTTTTGTAGCCATCGTGCCCAGAGCAAGATGAACTCGATCACGCGGGATACGTACTACATGCATTGAAGACTTAGATGGAGTTTTAATGAGCAGAGTAGTGCCTCGGACCTACCCTGATCGACAAGCTCGACAATCCGCGCGGGCGTGTTTACGTTGCTTTCGAGGGCAGCACCGGAAGGTGAGCATGCAAGGGAATGCGCATACGAAACCATTCCCTGCACTTTCTGGGGCTCGGCCATCGGTCCGGGGGTGTCTGCGTTTGGGCTCACGATGACTGCCCGAAGACTGAGACTCAAGTCATTGAAGAACATTGGTTCCTGTTCAGTATCGAAACGATGCGCCCCATCCATGAGCGTAATCAGCAATTTGGTGCTCGTTTCTTCTCAGATCATTTCAGGGTAACTACGCTTTGAGTAATCGGCCTTCGTGTACGCACTAGACAAGACTCAGCACAAGCGCTGCATTGTTGCGTAAGTGCGGTAACTGCAGACGTGGGAGCCGGAGAGAAGCACCACCGTTCATGAGTCGACCGAAGGAGTCGCACAGCAGTCAATGTTAACGGTGGCGCCCTTGCAGAGACAACGAAAGAATTGGTCCACCCGACAGAGACACCCGCAAGGCAGCCAGCTGTGATCTCATGTCTTCCCGAAGAAAGCGGTAATCTTTCCCGCAGAATCGGAATGCTTGATTTGCCGTTTCTTGGGTGTGGCGCTCTGAACGAAAGCAGCACAGACGTTGAATAACCTGGTTCTCTGACTGGATCAATGGAGAGTAGTGGAGCGTACCTTGGGCGACTTGACCTCGGTGCGGGCACGCTCCATGGGTTTCAACGTAATGTTATAGTTGATATCGTGATTCACCCACCTTGGTCGGCGTGGAAGGTGACTGAGGGACGCTGTCCTGCACTTGTTGAATGTCCGAAGCCGGCGCCTAGTCATGGTGCCTTTGCCATGCGGCTTGGGTACGTACATCCAAGTGTGGTGCGCCTTACCTTACTGGCAGAACCAGGTCCATCTACGTATTCAATCTCGGAATCGTTCTCCCATGTGTTCATTTTATTCACCGACTGTTTTGTTTCGATTCCATGAGGATCCTTCTTCGCTTGCATTGTACATTCGGAAGGCCTCGGAGACATACTTCTCTTCCGCTTGCTGGCCTTGGATTGTTGCGAGGACGAAGATGCAGCCTGTTTGGCGAACATTGCCTGTATGCCGTCCTTGCGCCCGGCAATCGGCTGTATGAATGTCGGCGACTCCGTACCAACCTTCCCGACTTCCTTCGGAACCTGGTAGCTGCGCAGGGTAGGCAGGACGACGGCTGGTGACCATCGAGATACTCACCAGGTGAGTGGCACTAGAGGATCATGGTATGGTTCCACGAGTTTAGTTAGTTGCGACGTCCACTTCTGCGGCGATGTGTCTAGCCAGGCATTCAATGCATCTATTGATGATAGGATGACAGGCTGCCGGTCGTGTAACCATTGAAACTCCTCGTTTGCGTCAGTGGTAACGATGGTGAAAGTCCACAAGGGTTCGCTCTCTCCTGCGTGATATCAAGGCACCTCATACTCCGTGGAAGACAGCCTAGACAAACCTTCGAGGTGGGCACGATCATATAGACCAGCGAGAAGCATGAGCTGCCCATCCTTACGTTTGGTGAAGTGGGGAAGACGCTCCTTCCCCTTCTTCAACCATTCGTAGTACCTTGTAGCATTCAAAACACTCGTCCTCACGCACGCAACGTATCGTACTAACCCTTCGCATAGGACGGCGCAGCGTCGCTTGCCTTTGATGCTCTGCCACATGCCGCCGCCCTCTACTAGTTGTTCCCTCCGTGCATTTGTCGTGTTCAAAGTCTTGTCCTCATGCTTACTCCAGTGAGGGATGAGACCCCAGCGCATTGTCTGGAGGATTAGGACACCAGGTGACCCTTCCTCGCCGGGTTCACGCCTGCGAAGGACAGGTGCTTGAGAGCGCGGGGCGATGTTGTGTCTAACGCAATGAAGTGAATGGGCACCAAGACCAGACTGCAGATACGCACCTAGGCTGGAACTGTTCGCGGCCAACCCACTCACCGACGTGCACGTTGTAGCCATGCATTTCCTGAATGTCTTCGTGCTACGTAAAAATAAGTCACCCGTAACTAGCAACAGTGAAATGCGTACGGATGCGCCAAGCGAATACCGACCACACATTCTGAGCAAGGACAGAGTCTGCACGAACTGGCGAAGTCGGCTGTGGGCAAAGACGGGCGCCTATTGACCCGATTGATGTGGCGTGGTGGGGGATGAATTGGGACGGCGCTTGAAGTGAGATCTCCAACGACGACGAGGGCGGCTCATCCGCCCACGCTGCTCATGGACCCTGCGGCGAGGAAACTGCTCGAGTCCGTTACACACGAAACTCTTCATGCCCACAACTTTGCCAGGTCCTCCGCGCAGGCCTCCGGTGTCCTCACAGACGTCCTGCACCGCTACCTCAACCTCCTGACGACGACATGTGCAAAGTACGCGGAACACGCGGGACGACTCTCATTGACGTTCCGGGACGCGCTGTCCGCGCTCGATGAGCTCGGACTGCCGATGGATGAGCTTTCAGAGTATGCAGCGACGGAAGCAAGGGAGATGGCGCGGTACACTGCCCATACGCAGAGGCGGGTTGAGGATCTCGATGAATTCAAGGGTCAGTCGTGTCCCTCTCTCCCCTGCCGCTCGTTTTCATCCCCTTCGACACAGCCTCCTTGGCGGTGGGCCTTAGAGAGGACCGTGATGATGCCATTCCGCTTGTGTACGCGCGGATGCCGACACCGTCTCTGGAGGAAGAAGACGAAGAAGTGTACAGCGACACTGCCAGCGAGTCGGAGGAAGCCATGCAAGAGGAGCCCGACGGGGACGATCCGGAGCCATTCACCATGGACATCGATGGCCAAATAGCCGAGATGGAGCCCTTTGCGCGCACAGAACCAAAGAGCACTCAGCCACCAGCGTCACCTCCCCTTCCATTGTCCCCCATATCCAATCCGTCGACCCCTCCGCGCAAGCGTCCAAGAACATCCAGCTGGCGCCCGCCAGCCTATGTTCCTGACTATCTCCCGCCGTTTCCAACGAATACACCACGACCGTCGACCTCCCCTCCCCCGCAGGATGCACCCGTCGTGCCTGAACCTGTCAAGCTAGAACGACCTCCCACACCCCCTCCTCCTCAAATAGCATCGGTAACCTCGTCTGCCGACTACCTCACACCGACGCCTTATGCACAGTCTTCTCTGGCCTCATCTAATGGCCCGTGGCATCTTCCGTCCGCGTCTCCTCCGTCTCCCCCAGACACTGGGGCGTCGTCCTCAAGAGCAGCCATTCCACAAGTGCAGCCAGCACTTCTCGCGGCCTACCATCACGTCCTGACACACCCACCACCGGCCAAAGTCTCCGCAGTCAACCCAGCTCGATACAAAGTCGCGCTCGCATTCGTGGCCCAAAGCGAGCAAAACCCACGCTGGGAGCCCGCAGCCACACTGTACGGAAACTCGGCTCCTAATGCGCCGCGCGTCGCAGCAATTGGACCATCGTTCCCCATACCCATCACAAAGTTTCCTCCGACGCCCACCGACGGCAAAGAGGACACGGAGAAGGACAAGAAACCTAATTTACCGTCGGCGCCACCGAGGCCTGTGGCTGCGTCGGAGCGTATCACGCCCCTGGTCAGCCAGCAACCGTCGAGGATACCCGATTTAGCACGACAAGTCCTCCCAGTAAGCGATCCTGCCCATCGTGGTGTGTCGTCGTGACTAAATTCATTCTCCGTCTAGGGCTCGGTGTACGGCCGCACCACGCGGCTCACGCACCCGCCAATTCTTCAACGCGGGAACCAACGGCTCGCATACGGACCCGGCGTGAACGCGCCATGGAATACGAACGCCCCTACGCCACCCCCTGCGCCTCTTACAAACGCGAAGGGCAAGGACGGCGGTGTGAACGGGGTTGTCAAGGACGGGGAGGCACCTCGTGCGCTGCCCGATGCGCGGCTGTATGCGACGTGGGACTACGAGCAAAAGCGGTACCATGAGCCGCTTGTCGCGCGCCACAGAGGCAGGGTAGGGAGTATGCAGGCACCGATGCCGCCAGTGCGCCAGAGAAGTGAAAGCAGGCCGCTGGGGTAGTGATATACGCGGCAAGGCGAGTGTGTAGATGGTGTGAAGCGGGCTATTATAGGTATGGGGTTGTGCTCGGACCATGCTCTTTCTACGTGTTATTATTGCAGTTGCAGTTGCTCTCTCCGTCTGTCGCATACATCGCTGGTAGGATTTCCATCACGTCAGTACTTTGTGTAATACATCGATGCACTTGTCCGTCTCTCAATAACGAGGATCAATACAGTATCATTGTCAGTAGACGGCCTATGACGGGTGTATCTGAGTAGCAACGACGGCAACGATGTCGCGGATATTTTAGGGGAAGTGTGTGACCAACAAGCAATTGAAGGTCGAGGAGTGCCTCGGCGAGCGGATGGGTGATAGTCTCTATGGCCACCGACGGGCCGGGCGCTCTCCCAGGAGAAGAGGCCAAAAGCGATCGCCGGACGCGGCACTGCTCATCCCCCTCGCCTGTCGTCCTCTCCCTCGTCCTTTCTCTCGCCCGCTTCCTCCCTTTCTCATTCTGCCCCTCCGGTAGGGTCGCTCGCCGTGCGCGTTCCGTTCTTTTGCTCCTGGCCTTCTGCTTCAACAAGTCACCCATCGCTTGCTTGCCGCCCGTAAACCGTTTGCGCGATGCATTCTCTCTTGAGCTTTGTCTTCCTGCTGGCCACGCTGCTCGCGAGTCGAGGTGCGTTTTTCCTCTGGAGAGCAAGGAAACTGGTGTTGACTGCGACAATGGCCTCCAGTGTACGCTCTTGAGATCACCGTCGGTGGGACTCTCGGCAATGTCTCCGCTACCGATTTTCTGAACGTTGCCAACAACTCTGTGGTGACTTCTGTGTGTAGACAGTTGCCTACTGACTGAACCGGTGCTGACTGAGTGACTTGGCTGGGCAGTGCGCCTCGACCTGCGATCCGGCGAAGAGCGCCCTTGCGGTATGTCCAATCATCATTTCTCATGTAACGACTGAACTGAGGATCCGTACGACTCACAGGCTTGCACGGACGACGCTTGCTTCTGCGATGACAGCACCCTCAAGGCCGTGGGCGCGTGTGAGCAGTGTATGTTCAACGCGCTCATCGCGGGCAACCTCCAGATGACCGACCCGCGGGAGGGCAACCAGGTCGCTTTGACCGGTGCGTTTGCTCAGTCAAATATTGCGCACGGCAACACTTAACGTATGTCTAGCGTATGGTACGGCGTGCAACTTGAACGCCACTGCCCAGAAAGAGTTCACTACGCTCACCCTTCCCGCTGATTGGGATGGCCCATTCGGCCAGGCCCTGTCCCCCGTGGCCACCGCCTTTGTGCTGATCATCGGTGTGCTGTTGGGAAGCTCCTCCATCTGGGTTGTCTGTTCGATGTAGTGTGCTTTGCGAGTACTAGGACTGTTGTATTGGAGTAGCGCTGTGCGAATATCGACGTCTGTGACGGCCGGGAGTGTGCTTTGGCCGAACGGGCAAAGTCTTCGAAGAGACGCACGATGCACACAGTGCTGTGAACTCAGAACAGCTCTGATACAACAGTGAATACAAGCACACTTCCACGACGACTGCTCGATCTATCCGTCATGAAGGAGAGGTAGTACATGGATGCAGTGACACATCATTCGTACATGCACAACTGGGAGGGTACTGCTACTACGATGGTGAATGCTTCAACAACAATAAACGTGTGGACGTGACACAACAGATAAAGGACCGAGATAAGAACTTTTGCACAACCTTTGACACGGTTAGTCAATTCCTGGGGAAGAGCAGAGATGAACGCACCAATGGCCCGCTTAGGCGCCCTTGGGAGCCTCCTTCCAGGAGATAGCCTGCTCCTCGCCCATGGCACTCACGATAGTGACAAGCAGATCCTTGCCGTCATCGAAGGCATCCTGGATCTCCTTGCCGAGAGGATCGTCCGGCAGGCGGACATCGTCCTTGGCCGTACCGTCGGCGGTCATGAGGTTAAGGAAACCATCGTCAATGTTAACCTGCGCAGCACGTGAGGATGGTCAGATAATATGTGGATGAATGCGTACGCACGAGCTGGTATTCGTTCCGGAAGACGTTGGGGACATCCATGTTGTGGGTGGAGGGAGAGATATCTTCCTATAGGCGGTGAAAGGCGATCAAATCGGGATCGCTAAATATCTGGGATGCGATTGGACTTACGAGCTTCTTGCCGGTGAAAATCTGCGTATCACGGATTTAAGCATGGAGGTGTAAGAAACAGAGTTTGAGCAGTCCACATACATCAATCCCGACCAAGTGGACCTTGGCGTGACCGTGCTTGCCAGTCTTCGAGGTCGACATCTCGACGATCTTGCAAGGACGGCCTGCACGGCGAATACATTCGTGCGCTTGTTTCGACAATTTGAAGCAATCGAAACGCACCTTTCATGACGACATGCCCGTTCTTGCGAAGAGCCGAGCATTGCATGGGGAACGTGAGGGAGGCCCCCGCGCTCGCCTACACATCGGCGGACAACCAGTCAGTCGGGACTCTTCTCAGTCTCGCGATCTAGCCGGGGCCGGCGCGCGATCGAGTACGCACCTGCTCGAAGTTGTGCTGGTGCTGCTCGTCGTCGGACATGGCTGGGTCGTGTGAGTGAGAGACGATAAAAAACGAGAGAGGGCGGGGGTCTAAGTGCGCGCAGGAAGGTGGACGGGACGGACGAGGAGGACGCTCGAAGGGCACGAAAAGCGATGAGCTTCGAAAAATGCGCCCTCCATCGTGTTTCGATCTCCGACACAATCCGGGGATCGCCGCCACACGCCTCTCCTGCGTTAGGTAAGCTTACCTCATACATCGCGCCCGCGGACCCGCCTGCGCAACTCTGCTCCTCCACGACCATGCATCCCTTCGGAGGCACGCCTATCTGTCCGAGATGCAGCAAGGCAGTTTATGCTGCAGAACAGGTACGTAAAAAGCTGATATCGCACGCTGAGACCTGACATCGCACCCGCAGATTATGGGACCGGGTCGCAGGGTAGGTTGCCACACGTTCCCTGTACTCGACCGCACGCTAAGCAACGCATAATTGGTAGCTATATCACAAGGTGCGCAACTATCTGCGCTGCGTAGCTATGCAGAACGCTTAGCTGTGAGGATTAGCCCTGTCTTGCATGTACGTCCTGTGGTAAGCGACTTGACTCGTACAACCTACTGGAACACGACCAAGAGGTGAGGCTCAGCGTGTATCAGTGCTCTACTAAAGCGTCTCACGCCCTATCATATCAGCCCTACTGGTACGTCTTCCTTACACCCTCATACCCAAATCATGACCCGTCTCTCCAGCAAGAACTGCCATATGCGGCTCTTCGCAACGCGCACCCTCGGGCTGCAGAACCTCCCTAACCGCGACGAAGTCCCGCTCACTTCCCCGCCCATCTCACCCGTCCGCACCGGGTTCCCCTCCCCTACCCGCAATGGCTTCTCCTCGACGCGCCCTGCCTCGCCCCCAGCGCGCTCAACGCCGGGGCCTCCACTTCCCGCCCGCCGACACGCCACCGGTGGCGGTTCTATCGGCGACCGCTCTGCTTTCCCTTCACCCTCGCCAGGCCCGCCTATGTTGAGGCCTACTAGAGCACTCAGCCCCACGCGCGGCGCTGCGTACCGCTCACCCGCGCTGGAGGAGATAGCGGACGAGACAGCGGAGCTCGAGGCGGCACCTGCGTCGCACGAAGAGGAACCCCCGGTTTCTGCCGCGCCGACAGCACACACAGGGCGGGGGCAAGGCGGGCTCCCGCGCACCGTCCCTCTCAGCCCGCGTAAGACCCGGTTCGGTGAGGATACCGTCGACGCCACGGTCGCCTCCCCCGATACCACCACCCCGCCTCCTCCCGCTACGAACGGGCGCACGCCCTCGCTCGACACGACGCCGCACCTGACGGGCACAGTGCGTCTCGCGCCGTCCGCAACAGGGACGCGGTACGGGCGCGCACTCGCGCCGACAGCAACGGGGACACCGCGGCAGTGGGGACTCGGCGGGGCGAACCCGGCGTGCGGGCGATGCGGGAAGACGGTCTACTTCGCGGAGCAGGTCAAGGCGATTGGGAAGACGTATCACAAGGGCTGCCTCAGGTGCAACGAGTGCAACACCACTCTCGACTCGACCCGGCTGACCGAGAGGGACGGCGAACCGTATTGTCGGCGGTGCTACTCCAAGGTGTGTTCCTTGATGGCTCTGTATGGGCGTGCGTGGGTGTGCTGATGGTGCGGTAGCTATATGGCCCGCAGGGGAGCGGGTATGCACTCCTGGGCAAAGCCGGCGGGTGAGCGCCGTTTGTAACGAGGTGCTGAATATGTCCGTGTCATGACGCTCTCTAATTGTGAAGCGCTACCCTGTATTTATTAGTGCTATACTTCTTACTACATACGCTATCTTATTCTCTATCTACACCCGACGCTCCGATCCTAAGCCCCCTCCGACATCAATCGGGACATTGAGATCGGTGGACCGTGTCGTCGATGTTGACCTCGGAGCCAGCCATGTATCCTGCTAGAAAGCGATGCTCGCACACACCACTGACCGCCATCCGCAGGCACCGTCAACTCCCGATGCGCGTCCGAGAACGCGGTGATTCCTCGGGACTGGTTAAGGTACGACCAGGGCGGAGACTAGACACGTATGAGCAGGCGGCCCTCGGCGACACGCCATTCTGCGCGAGCATGGTCGACATCGAGCTCGCGCTGACGCTTGAGCATGAGCGCCTGCTCCGCGGAGGGCGGCGAAAGTGCGAGGCCGTCACGGATTTGCGCGTCGGGCGCGTCAAGGTCGAGGTCGAGTGCGTACAGCGGGGGGATGGACAGAATCAGCCGGCGTGGCTCGACGTCGAGCGTCGCGGAGGCGACTGCGGCGCGTGTCTGCGTGGGGCGCGTGAGTCAGCGGATGAGTGAAGGGGGAGGGGGAGGGGGGACGCACGAGCTCGGGCACGGCGAGGTGGATCGTCAGGCCCTCGGTGAGCGCGTTCTTCGACCACGATAACTCCGGGGGCTTGCCCGCGGCGCCTCCGTTCTTGAGGATCCCCTTGGGGGTCGCCGGGGCCGCGACCTCGACGATCTTCGCGCTTGCCGTGGCGCGCGCGGGGTGGCCCTCGGGGAAGAGCGCGGCCGGGATGTGGACGGTGCGCGGGGCGAGCGCGCCCTTGGCCTTGATGTTGGGCGTGCCGATCTCGCGGGCGAGGGGCGTGCCGTGTGCGGTTTCGATGCGCTGGAACGCGAGCTCTGTGGGTGGGCGGGCGCGTCAGGATCGGCGGTGGCTGGAGATGGGGTAAGGAGGGAAGACGGGGTGGGGTAAGGGTGCACGCGCATTGAGCGTCATGCGCCGTTCGCGCGGTGGATACGACGGTTCTGCCATAGTTCACGACCCTAGACGGCTTTGCACCGAGAAGCGTACTCGCGTGAGCCGCTCAGGGACCGGGCGTCTTGTAGGCAGCTCATCGGGGGTAGCAGTAGCCGCATGCCCTCAGAGTTACACCTCCGCAACGCGGGCCGGAGTGGGTAGAGATGGGGGATGACATACCGATGAGGAACGTCTTGAATGCGGGGTCCTTGAGGGCGCGCTCGCGGAGGGAGGAGTGGAAGATGCAGTCAAAGACGAGCGAGGGCCTGCCGGCTGGTGGGTGATGTCAGAGGGGTGTACCATGGGACGACGCACGACGCACGGTGGGACGGGTGCGCGCTGTGCAGCGGTACTCCGGGCACCCGCGGATTCGCGGGCGGCCATCACGCACGTTGCACACGAGAAAGGGGCGGGTTACCGACCTTTGTCCGTGTCCTCGCGGGGCGCGGGGACGACGAGGGGCACGAACCACCCGGCGGCGTCGGGAAGGTCGTCGCCGCGCATGGCGCGCTGGATGGCGGCCTCGGAGGCGTGCGGCGGCGGGGGCACGTTCGCGTCGTAGGCGACGTTGGCAAACACCTTGGTCCCCTTGGGGATAGTCTTCGTGCGAGACGGGGGTACGACGAGCCGCCCGGGGGGAGCGTCCGCGGCGGCGTGCGGGGGAGGAGTGAGGCTGCATTCGGACGCGGCGAGGGTGAGCGATTTGACGCAGAAGCCTGGCGAGGGTGCGAGAGAGACGGCGACGGTGGCCATCGCAGCGAGCAGGGCGCAGAGCGGTCGGTGTGCGCGAGGGAGGGAGAGAGGATGGGGAGCGAGAGGGTGCGCGCGCGATGAGACGCGCTCCGCCAGGCTCGGATTTCATTTCACCTGGACCGGCGCCTGTGACTCGATCACCGTCTCCCCATCCGCCACCTTAAAAACGAGCTGCCCCCGCTCGCCCTCTCCCAGCCAGCCGCGGCACCCCATCGCCCCCCTTTTCCCCCGCACACCCATCTATATCAGCACCCACCATGTTCAGGTCCTCCAAGATCGTCACTCCCGTCCCCGAGGAGGACGCAGAGAAGATGCAGAAGTACATCCAGGACCGCCGGGTCATTGGCGTGCGTCCCCCTCTCCGCCGCGCCCGCCGCGCCCCGCGCTGACCACCACCGCGCAGTACGACCCGCTCGTGCAGCCCCAGCTGCTCCGCCACGAGATCAAGCTCAGCCCAGAGTCCCAGAAGACGATCGCCTCCGCCCGCTACGCCGCCGCGCGCATCCTCGCCGGCCAGGACGACCGCGTTCTCGTCATCGTCGGCCCCTGCTCCATCCACTCGCCGTCGCAGGCGATCGAGTACGCGACCCTCCTCAAGTCGAAGATCCCCGAGTGGAGCAACCTGCACATCATCATGCGGGCCTACTTGTGCGTGCTTCTCTCTTTCTTGCGTCCCGGCGTCCGCCTGTGTGTCATGGCGAGGAGTAGCCGTGATTTCCAACGCGTCTGGGCTGGGGGACCCTGGATCGTAGCCCCTGCACCCTTCGCGAGAGAGCCCTGGCTGCGCCTAACCTTGCCATGGCTTGCATCGCGGCGCTCCGAGGGCCGCTCGGTCCCCTCGTCCACGTACTAACCTTCTCCTCTCCTTCTCCCGCCCACCACCAGCGAAGTAAGCACCCGTCTCCCCCCGCCCCCGCCGCCCGCTGACCCCGCCGCAGAAACCACGCACGACCGTCGGCTGGAAGGGCCTCATCAACGACCCGGACATCGACGGCTCGTTCCAGATCAACAAGGGCCTGCGCCTCGCGCGCCAGCTGCTCTGCGACCTCACGCACATGGGCGTGCCCGTCGGCTCCGAGCTGCTCGACACCATCTCGCCGCAGTTCATCTCCGACCTCATCTCCTGGGGCGCCATCGGCGCGCGCACGACCGAGTCGCAGCTCCACCGCGAGCTCGCGAGCGGCGTCTCGTTCCCAATCGGGTTCAAGAATGGTACGGACGGCTCGGTGAGTGCGCCCCCGTCTGCTGGGTGGTGGTGGTTTTGGGAGGCTGATGCTCGGGCGTGGAGATGACGGTCGCGGTGGACGCGATGCGCGCGAGCTCGAACCCGCACGCGTTCATGGGTGTCACTGAACAGGGTCTCGCGGCGATCGTCAAGACGTCGGGCAACCAGGTACGTCGTCTCGTCTTTGTCGTTCTCCGTGCTCACTCACAGTGTGCGCACAGGACGTGCACGTAATCCTGCGCGGCGGCACCAAGGGCCCGAACTACTCGGCAGAGCACGTCCAGGCAGCAGCAGAACAGATCGAGAAGGCGCGCCCGCAGTACCACCCGTCGATCATGATCGACTGCTCGCGTATGTCCCCTCCTCCCTCACTTACCCCTCTCCACACCGCTGACCTGGGCACGGGCACGGGCAGACGGAAACTCGCAGAAAAACTACCAGAACCAGCCGAAAGTGCTGGAGGACGTGTGCGCGCAGCTGGCGGCGGGGGAGCGGCACATCACGGGGGTGATGATCGAGTCGCACATCAACGCGGGGCGCCAGGACGTGCCCCCCGAGGGCCCGAGTGCGCTCAAGCACGGGGTGAGCATCACGGACGCGTGTGTGGACTGGGAGACGACGGTCGGGATGCTCGACAAGCTCAACCAGGTGCGTCGGTTGCGTTGGGGGTGCGCGGTGCGAGGCTGATCCAGCGCGGGCACGGATAGGCGGTGAAGGAGCGGCGGATGCACTACATCGAGGCGGGCCTCAAGAAGCCTGCGGCGTTCCAGCGCGTCCTGAACTCGTGAGGCAGTGTATGGGGGAGGGAGTGCGCACCCGGCGTGTAGAGGTAAGAAAGCAGCGGCAGTCGTTGTTTGTACGTGCGAGTGTAGGAGTAGCAGTAGAGTTGCCGCAAAGTTGTCGCTGTTGTGCTTGTATCTGTCATTGCTGTCGCATCACTACTATTAGACCGTACATCATCTGCCAGCGAATGTGCTACGCTATGGGACCGTGCAAGGTAGGAACGAGGCGCGATGTGGACGCGGTGTTGACGCGGGGCACACTACTCTAGACAGAGTGCGCCCACGTGCCCGAGTTGGTGAAGGAATCTACGGTGCCGCTGCCACTGCTGCCCGTCAGCCACTGGCAGCATGGCGGAATCAGCCTCGAGGCAGGCAACGGGCAGGCGGGTGCAGGGAAGCCAGCGCAGTGATTAATGGCGACGGGGAAGGAGGCACAGGGCACGTTGCAGGCGATCATGCTCGCGATGCGCCTCTTCCTGGCGTGCAGGCCATCAGAAGCGCGGCGTCGTGCCTCACCTGCCCTCTCGCCCCACACGCTGCGCTGAGCGACGAGAGAAGAGAAGAGAAGAAGGCGCACCGGCGAGTCGCACGTAGAGAGCCTCGCGTAGAGTCCAGCGACGTCAAATAATATATATAGCATATATATGTACTATAGTGCACACCTCTCCGCGGACAGCGATAGCAAATACATACTAGGAATACTCACTCCACACGCGTCAGCGTTCGCAGGCCGACCGCGCGCACCGTCACAGCCTGACAGATGCGAGCGTCGCAGAGAGTGAGACAGAGAGTGGGAGAAACGGAGACTTGGGAGAGAGAGACAGAGAGAGATTTCCATCGATACATGTCCTTTTTTACCTGGGCTTTACTTTAACCGTGCCGGTCCGGTGCGTGGGGTGTGTGTAGTCTATAGTGCTGCGGTCGTCGTCATTCCTTTTTCGCACGCGCGCGCGCGCTGTGCGCCGTCGTCGTCGTCGTCACCAAGAACCGGGAAGCCTCCGCAGACCAGGAGGGGAGGGGGAAGGGCAGGGAGAGGGAGAAACAAGCAAGGGAGCGCTGCGCGCGCCCGTCCAGGGGCGCCGACCCGCGATTTTGAGCAAGAACTAGTGCGCGGCGGGTCAGCGCTGCGCGGGGCTGGCGCATGAAAGAAGACTCACAGCAACAAGTCCGAGTTCCACCGCCATCCGTCCTCCAATGTGCGTTGCGCGACGCGAGGGGGGCCGTCACCGCCGGCCCGCCGGCCCCGGCGCGATCGTCAGCGCGGCCACCGCCGCCGCCAGTCCCTGCACCCCCGCACCACCGCCGCCGCCGTGCCCGTTCACGAGCCCGTGCGCGAGGTCGCGCGGGATCGTCGGCTTCGTCGGGCGGCCCTGCGCCGCGCCGCGCGGGCCAAAGCTGAGCTCCGCGCCGTCCAGCTTCCAGATACTGTGCTCGTGGATCGTCAGCGGGTTCGTGCCCGCGCCGCCGCCGGCTCTCCGCGGCGCGTACCCGTTCGCGTTCGCCGTGCCCGCGCCGTTGGCGTGTGCGTGCGGGCCTGGGGCAGCGCCGTACGTAAAGTGCGCCGCGCGCCGGAGCTCGTCGTACTCGTCCGTGTCGAGGGAGAGCTCCGCGGACGACGTCGACGTGCTCGGCGAGAGCGACGGCGCGTCCGAGTGCACGATGTCCGCGAGGAAGCCCGGCAGCAGGCTCCCGCCCCGAGGCGCGCCGCGCGCCTCCGAAGTCTGGTAGATCGGCGGCGCGTACTCCTCGGCGGGTGCGCCGCGCGCGGGGGCACGCTCGGACCACGGCGAGGCGGGCGAGAGCGGGGAGATGGGCGAGAAGCGCAGGTGTTGCTGTTGCTGTTGTTGTTGCTGCAGGTCGGTGAAGGACGCGCTCGCGGGCGAGTGGGCGGAGAGGTGCGGGAGGGAGGACTGCCGCGCGAGCTGGAGCGTGGCCGGCGCGGGCTTGCGTAGGTGCGTTTGCTCGACCTGCGTCGCGAGAACGTTCTCGAGGAGCGCGATGCGCTCCGCCTGCACGGCTGCAGAGATGCTGTCGCCGTTGCCTTCCGCGTCTGAACGCAAAGTGAGTGAGTGAGCCAGAACACGGAGAGCGGAGAAGGATAGACGTACAGGGGAAGCAGGTCTGGCACACCTTGCGGCGGCGCCAGTTCAGGTAGTTGCACTTCTGGCAGACCCAGTCGCCGGGCTGCTTCTCCGCGGCGCCCTTGTTGCCCGTGTTGATGATCGGCGGGTACTGTGCACGCGGTCCATCAGCATCTCCTTCTCACCGCGCGAAAAAAGAACACGAAGACGTGCAGCGGAGAGAGCAAGAAGGAGAACTCACGGTGATGACGGCAGAACCGCTCGGGCGGATCTGGCCCTGCTCGGGGAGCGGTTCGTTGTCGGGCCAGTACATGATGCACGGCGCGAGCGGGTCGCTCGACACGTTCTGCACGCGGCCACCGACGCTAATCGCGCGGCCGGACGGGGTCAGGAGCGGGTACGGGTGGCTCGCGCGCGGGCCCATCGCGGCCTGGCCGACGCCCGCGCCCGGCACGCCCCCCAGGCCGATGGGCGAGGGCGGCTGCGCGAGCGCGCCGGGCGAGCTCTGCGTGCGCGAGGCGGCGGAGAGCCCTGGCGCGGCGCGGGCGAAGTCGGTGGGGAGCCCTGGCGTGGAGAAGCCCGTGCTCGCGGAGGCGGAGACGGCGAAGCGCGGGGAGAGGCGGGCCATGGGCGGCGCGAGGAACGGGGGCGGGGGGACGATGCGGAGGTGCTCGGACGCGCCGGGCGTGGCCGTCGGGTGGCGCTGGCGGCCGCAGCCGATGCAGGTGCTATTCCGTCTGCGAAGTGAAGGGGGGGAAGAGATGAGCGGGGGAACGCGCGGAGAAGCGCGGGGGACGTACCCAAAGTTGTGCGCGGAACAATGGGCCTCGGCGCAGCTGTGGCGGGGAGGGGAAGGTAAACGAGCGAGTGGCTGTGTCAGTGGCGGGAGGGCTTACATCCAGTCGCCGGCGCGGAAGCTGGTCTTGGGGTTGGGTGGGTTGCTGGAGAGCGTGAAGTTGGGCGACGGTGGCCACCCGTCTGTGGGGGAGGTGGGGGAGAGGAGCTGCTGGTCGGGCATGCTGTGGCAGAGAGGGAGAGGGCCGGCAGGCGAAAGGCCGAGTGGCTGTCGCGGGGACGGCGCGATTATGCTGGCGAATTTATCCTCAAAAGACAGTGCGGCGTCGAGCTTTGTGTAAAAGAGCGTAAGAGGGATGAAAAAAGCGGGGGAGAGGGGGGAAGAAAAGCGACGGACCAGGACGTCAGAGGGGAGGCAGGAGACGTTGTCCGAGGTGAGTAAATAGGATGAGTATCTGTCCGGCGGTGCGAATACGGGGAAGGGCTGGCGAGGAGGAGATTACGGTTAGCGTAAAGTAGGACGGCGAGCGGTGGTGGACGAGGAGAGAGAGAAGGAGGGGAGAGGAATGAGTGGCCCCTGAGTGGGAGGGAGAAAGGCGTCCGGCCGTGTTTGTTCAGGAGCATCTCCTGCACCGACGAGCGCCGGCGTCCGCTGTGCCTGAACATTTCACCACGACGTGACGTCAGCCAGATTGGGCAATCCCCCGCCCGCCCCGCCCCCCATCCCCGCCTGCCCGCCGCCGCCGCCCCGCCTGGCTGTGTCGCAAGCACGGCGGGAGGAGGCGCACAGCCGGGGCGGGGCGGGGCAGGGCGGCGGGGTGGGGTGGCGAGGGAAATGAACGGGCTGGTGCGCGCGATGGGATCGATCGACGAACAAATTGCCATCAGAGGAGAGGACAATGGACGGTCGCCGCTCGCTCGGGCTCCGGTTGGCCTTTCCAGCGTCCCCGGCTCCTCTCCGTCTTCCCCGGTCGCCACCATCCACTCCCGAGCGCGGGAGACTGAACACGGCCTGCAGCGAGTGGGGAGACACTCACCTGTGGAATGCTCGGCGCGAGAAGCATCTTGGGGGCCAGGGGGGAGAGAGGGGGGCGAAGGAGTGCATGCCAGCGTCGCGGGTGGGAGGGTTATAATGGTGAGTGGACTGTGTGTCGCGGCAGCCACGCGCCTGGGCAGCTTCTTGGGTTGCTCGCCGCGGGGGGCAGGGGAGCAGGTGGGATGGATCGTCGGCGAGCAGTTACCGTCGTCCGCCTTCCCCACTTGCGCCGCGCGCTACCGCCTCATCAGCTTCCCTGTCCCGTCTCCCCGTCCTCCTTGCTGCAATTAATCTCGCCTCGCCTTCTTCGCCGCCCGTCTCCTCCAATCTGTGCGCGGTCTCTCCTCTACGGGCTGCCTTCTTCATCAACGCCTCTCTCTGCTGCCTGCTTGCCCTTCCTGCAACGCGCGCCTCGTTGCTCCAGCCACAGCACCTCCGCCACGTGCGCCGGCTCACGAGACGCTGCTCGACGACCACTGACTGATGATGAGTAGGCTTGCGAGTACTGCTACGGAGCTCGACTGGCTCCGAGTGCGGCGCGACGTGCTGCTCTGTTGGGTACATAGTCGAGGCTCATTATCACCTGCTTCTAGCTGACAATCATCATACAAAATAAATACCTGTGACTCCTACTTAGCAGGATACCCCGCGGATGAGCCTACGCGCATCAGACAGTTGTATTCTACAGGATATCACTGACAATGTATGTACTCCATGTTGCACGGTCTAAGCTCCCTTCAGCGTATGCAAGAAAGCACATCAGTCCGAGTAGCATGTATATGATACGGATTAGAGCAGCAACAGCAGAGCTCAACGACCCACGAGCAACGTACAATAAAGCAGAAAGCCTCACACCAGCACCTCCCCGTCCTGCTACCGCGCGTACGGATGGTACCCATGCTGCCCCCGCACCGCGTTCCTCTGCGGGCCCACGCCCGCGTTCATCATCGGGCTGCCGCGGCCCCGCGCCATGGGGCTCATCCCGCCGCCCATCCCGCCGCCGCCCATCATCCCCATGCCCTGGCGCATCATCGGGCCCGCGCCGCCACCCATAAAGTTGCGCATCATGCCCATGCCCTGTCCGCCCATGCCCATGGGGCCCATCCCGAGCCGCATGTTCCCGCCCATCCCGCCACCCATCCCGCCGACCATCCCGCCGCCCATGCCCGCCCCGACTCCCCGCGCCATCCCGCCCATGCCCCCCATCCCGCCGAACGCGGCCCCCATCTGCGGGCTCATGGGCATCATGCCCATCCCCGCACCGCCGCCGCCCACGGGCATCGCGCCCCCGCCGAGGCCGCCCATCCCCATCCCGAGGTTCATCCCGCCCATCGCGCCGGGCATCCCACCCACGCCGACGCCGACGCCGAGCCCCGGCATCGCGCCCCCGCTCATCATCGGGAGCTGGCCCATCATGAGCATCGACATCTGCGGGGTCACCCCGGCGCCGGGGCGCTGCTGCGCGGCTTGGAAGCCGAGGCTGTTCGCGCCCGCCTCGTACGTCGATTCACGCGTCGTCCGGCTCATGCGTGACTGGTCGCGCTGGTTGCGCGGCTGCGCGACTTTCACCTCGATCTGTGGGCGAGCGTGCGTTTGGGAGGCGCCAAAAGGAGAAAGTGGGGATGGACGTACCGCCTTGTCGTCGAGCATGAGGTCGCTCCGCCCGACGAGCTGGTCGGTGTTGCTCGCGTCTTCGAATGTGACGAAGCCAAACCCTTTCGAACGCCCTGTCTCGCGGTCGACCATCACAGTGCAGTCGACGACCTTGCCGAAGCTCGAGAAGAAGGCGCGCATCGAATCGGACGTCGTCGCATGGGACAGGCCACCCACGAAATAGCGTGTGTTGCGTAGGTGCTCCTCTCGGGGTATTGCGCGCTTAGGGTCGATCTGGAGGCGTTAAGCGCTGCACAAGTGTGGTATGGAAGCTGCATACCGCTTTTCCATCGAGAACGTGTTCTCGGACCATGACTGCGTTTACGGAACTCGGATCCTTGAACGTCAGGAATGCGAATCCTCGAGATCGTCCGTCCTGATCCCGCAAAATGGTACAGTCCTCTACTTCACCAAACTCTGAGAAATACTTTCTCAAACCCTCTGATGGGCACGGACGGATGTCAGCGGGGAACTACGAGAGGGCAGAACACGAGTACCATCTGTTGTATCCCAACTGAGGCCACCGACAAAGAGTTTGCTGGATATGGGGGGCACCACGCAGAGAAGCGACGTTGTTGATCATAGCATTGCGCGGTTATCGTAGCGAAGACAAGTACGGTGACATGTTGAGGAGTACCGAGGACAGCGACATGGACGAGGACGAGAGCGTGAGTCGGCGTCGTACGGAGAGGAGAACATGGGACAAGGAGACAGCGACGTAAGCACAGAGCGACGTAGGCAGACAGTAGCAGCACAGAGGAGAGATGCGCAAGAGGGAGAGGAGACTGCGGAGAGTCGACGAGGGCGTACGGTGGGTAACAGTAGCGACAACAACCGTATGGCGTAGGCGGTACTAGGACAGTACTGTAGCTGCCAGGTAGCGTGTCTGACTCGTCGAGTACCAAATGCGTATACGTGCATCGTCCGTGCGAGCGGGCCCCTGACACGCACGAGGAGAATGGAAGTGGGACTCACCCTTCGTCTTTCATCTCGGACGGCCGTACAGGCCGCCGACCATCCTGCGAGCCGTTCGAGTCGTTCCCGCCCGTTGGTTGCAGCACCAGCGGCTTGCTCTGCCGCTCCTGCGCGGGGGTCTGCTTGTACGCGGAGAACTGCTGGGCAATTTGCGCGGAGTACGAGAGCTCGGAGGAGGACTGGGATGGCTTTGCTGGCAAGGAGCTGACTCCTCCTGTGGCCGGTTTCTGCTCTTCAGATGAAGACTGTGTGGCGGTGGCGTCCTGTTGAGAGAGAGATGGCTCCGCTTGGGAGGAGGCAGACGGTGAGGGGTCCTTCACATCCGCGCTGTCGCCGTAGAGGTCTGCCATGGGGTCAACGGTGCTATGCGCTGCATCCAAAAGATTCAACCATACCGTCGTAGATATCATCCTCAATTCCACCGGACATCGCTGACAAGTCGTCGTCGAACAGGAGCGAGTGTGCGTGGCAAGGGGAAGAATTAACCCACCAACCCTGACTCTCGCGTTAATACCGGCGGAAGCGAGATGCCATACGCGGCGAGCGCATAACGTAATCGATCGAGATCTCAACTTTGTTCCTCACGAGTATGGCAGGTGCGTCTTTGACAGCCACTGTGGCGGCGGGTCCCTGCCACAACACAAGTGTACTTTGTATTACATGACTATGGTACATGGCTATGCGCAGTGCTCATAGTGGTATGGTCAGAAATATATCCATCATGTCCTTCCGATGGCAAGATCCTGAGCGAGACCTTTCCACCCACATCAAGGTTCTCGGAGACCTTCATGCAGTGGAGGAGAACTGGACGCCTTGAGCCAGGGGTGCTTCGTCCGAAAAGTTGATGGTGCACGCGCTCCAGCGTACATACTGCTTCCAAGCGTCACCACCCGATTCACGGCCCCTGCAAGAGACAGTAAGCATCTCTATCAAACTTGTGGGCCGTTGAAACGCCACGACGTACCACCCAGTACTCTATTATTGCGAAATACAACCGAGATCAGCAACAGAAATGGTTTGATCGAAGGAGACAGACCTTGTTACCCCCGAACGCAGCGCCAATCTCTGCACCACTGGTGCCGACGTTGACGTTGACGATCCCAGCATCAGATCCTGCTGGTCCGATCCACTTTCCGACGTTGCGAAGGTCCCTCGTCCAAAGGCTGCTGCTCAGTCCCTGTTGCGCAAGAGGTCACCCAGCATTCCGACACACGCCTTTGCAAAGACATACTTGGGGCACGCCGTTGTTCCAAGCAATGGCTTCCTCCAGCTCGTCAAAGATCCCGACACATAGAACCGGTGCGAACGTCTCCTGGCTCCACACTGCATCCTTGACGTTGACCGTTTTGGGCATTGCAATAGTTGGCATAACAAAGTTCCCGCCATCGAGCGGTTGATTCAGATCATGGTACGAATTACCACCTGTGAGGATCTGGGCTCCTTGTTTGCGCAGACGATCGACGGCATCAGAGTAGATTCCCACTGCAGCGCGTGTGTGCAGCGGACCCAGCAGGGTTGACGGGTCGAGGGGGTCACCTGGACGCACCATAGCGTAGAGCGACGTGAGACGCTCGAGGAACGCAGGTGCGACGTCACGATGAAGATAGAGTCGCCGCGTAGAGGTGCAGCGTTGGCCCGCGGTGCCGACGGCACCAAAAAACACGGCCGGGACAGCAAGGTCAAGATCAGCATCGGGCATGACGACAGACGCTAGATGCATTGGTTGGTGAGGTTCTCGTGGTAATGCGTGCGGTTGGAACACCATACCGTTGTTCCCGCCGAGTTCAAGGAGTACTTTGCCGAAGCGGCCTTGGACAACTTTCCCTACTTGCCGACCGACTGACTCGCTCCCAGTGAAAGAAACTACAAAGACGAATGCGGATCAAAACGTGGTCCTGGAACTGTACTTGTGCTTACCCATGTCAATGTCCTCACTCTCTACCACAGCTTCGCCCACACTCTTGCCTCCAATAACGAGACCAGCGACGGCACCTGGTACGTTGTTCTTCTCAAGCACACCTGCAATGATCCTCGTCACAGCGATAGAACATAGAGGCGTGCTTGGGGATGGCTTCCACAGCGTAGCATTGCCGGCTGCGAGCGACAACGCGAGATTCCTATGTGACGTGAGTGATATAGTCATCCCTTGAAGTCGGTTCATACCATCCATATACAGCCACTGGGAAGTTGAACGCAGAGAGAACAGCGACTACGCCTAGCGGGTTAGGAACTGCCCCAGCCAATGGCGTGAGCGTCGGCACAGCGAGTGCCAGTATGAATCACTCACCCTCGAGAATGCTGTGTCCAGGTCTCTCGGAGGCAACGACGCGCCCATTCATCATCCGCGACAGTCCCACAGCATAGTCAGCCTTAAGCCTGTTGAGCGTACAATTCACTTTGCAGGGACGTTGGTCGAGACGCACAATGTCAATAAATTCTTGGACTTCTCCTGTTCCCTCTGTTTTGATCTTCCCCATTTCTAGTGATACGAGTGCACCAAGCTCTTCGCGCTGTGCATGATGAACATGCCGTCGGTAACTGGGAAGGGTCTCCACTGACCTTGGCAGCCAGAGCTTCCCGGATTTGACGTAGTATTTCACCTCGCTTTGGAGCTGGTATTAAGCGAAAGGTATTATACGCATCCCTCGATCGTCCAAGAGCAGTGCTCAGTTCATGCGGCGATGCCTGCGTTGTGTGTTCCTTTCAGCCGGCTCCGCGCCGTGTAGTACCACTGAACACACTCACAGAACGCACACGCGCGAGGACCTCCCCTGTTGCTGGACACACACTTTCTAGAATGTCTCCAGAGCCGACCCATTCCCCGTGATACACGCCTGGGAGCTCACTGTCGACGGGTATGCCAGCACCAGAGAGGACGGTGGATGCGCGCGTGGACAGCGCACGCGTGCACTGTCGCGGAGCAACTAGGACTCTTCGCGACAGCATTACCCTCTTCGCGATCACTAGAGCTTTTGTGTAACGCCCCACAGGCCACTCTGGACGCTCAGGCTCGACGGACTGGCAGCTGAAGTGACCGTAAAGTTGCAGTGGCCGTCGTGCTCACGGTCGTTGAGTAACCTTAGCCGCTCGCGATGATCCGTACCGAGTTGCACGTGTGGCACAGCCCGAGATCGTATCGTTACCGAACGTCCTGTGGCCGAGGCGTTGTTGGGCTACACCCAGTCTGAATTACTTCGGCCAACGACGGGGCACAACATCATAGTTACAGAGTTGATCTCTGTAGCTGTAGCGACGATGGTGACATAGGCAAGTAAAAAGGGTGCAGAGGTATATAGTTCTACCATACATGCGGACACCAAGCCCCATACTAATATGTAAGTACAAGTAACATCCACCGTCCCTCAAATAATTTATGCCGGCGGCTGGAACAATGATGAATGCGAGCGTACAGGTGCTGTCGCCGGCCTGGATGTGGAGGATGCTACGTCGCGACCAGGGACGAATGAGAGAAGAATCCAGTGAGGCAGAATCAGTGCACACTGCCAACGAGAGCAGCCGTAGATACTCTGCCTGCACGAAGCCTCTCCTTCATGCGTTCCGCAGCAGCATCATAGACGTAGTGCACAGGCTGATGCCACGGATCGTGTCGCGCCTCTTCAGAGTCAGAGTCCAGTGTGTCGTCATTGTTATGGCGGGACTGGTCATCCGCGTGGTCATAGAAGATATCGTCAGGATCAAATCCGCCTATCAACATCCTCGTTAATCATCTGTGTCCTTGCAATGGCGCTGCGCAAAAGCTAACTTACGTTCTGACTCTGGTGGGTCGATCTGCCGCCGCTTCCCGAGTGCTTTAGCGCTAGGTCGGATCGGTGTCTCGGCCTCTTCGTTATCGGCATCGTCCTGATTATGAATCCCGAGCTTGCTGAAATCTCGAATGACAGCGCCTGGCACTGAGTCCAATGATCCTCGTGGCGCGGAGTGTCTCAGCGATGCCCGTTCCGGTGATGGTGTTCTTGATGTAGGAGCATTACTATGTGCAGGGGAGCGCGGCCCAAACGGTGCGTGCGGAGGAGGTGCGAGGGACTGAATGGATCCCTGCGTGGCGATTGGGGGTGCTTGGTGGTATTTTGCGGTTGGAGTCACAACGGGGGAGGGTATAGGCGGCAGGGGGTGTGTATGCGCCTGCGTTTGCTGAGTTGCTGGAGATGCAGAGGTAATGACGAAGGAAGGCGCAGAAGACAGCGAAGGGGACGAGGGTGACGGGCTACGAGACGATGAACCAGCATGTGGCGTTTCTCCCGGTTCCAAATAAGCATGGTCAATGTCTTCGTAGCGAAGCTTCTGTGAAATGCGATTGAGCTCAGTAGTGATGCTGCGTAATGAAGTCGCTTACGTTGCGATCCATCCGCGTCTCCTTCCGACTGCGTTCCTCTGCTTCGCGCTCAATGCCAACGCGCTCGAGGTCGTCATAAAGACGTAAGGCTTCCATTAGATCCTCGTTGGCAGCAAGCAAGGCCGCAAGAAGCTGCTCTTCTTGCGTGAGTTCTCCGCTAGACGAGATTGTAGATAGCGAAACTTGAGAATCGGTACGCCGTCTCCCACGTGAATCCAATGATGGTCGTTGAACAACGCCACCGTTAGGCTGAACTCTGCGTCCTGCTGCTTGACGAGACTTTTCTGCCTGAGCAAATGCCCATGGTATTTGTGCAGCTATGAGCTCCTGTGACGCGCGACAGCGAGCATAGAACTCCTATATCACATTGAGCGACAAATGACAAGAAGAAAGCCGGTGCCCCTACTCGTATGATCTCTTTGAGTTTCAAATCTTCCGGCCTGGCAAACGCAAGTGCCTCAGACAACAATGATGCGTTGCCACGACCAACTTTGCATTCTTGGAAGAGACGACGCATATCTTCTTCCGGGGGAATCACCTGGTTGCGCGAGGAGGTTCGTGTTTTATGAGGTAGCGCCTACATATCACTCAGTGCGGGATGATATATTGAAAGAGACGAACATACCGGTCTAGGGCTAGAGGGCGGAGCCTCCGATGATGGTTGACTCGTGTGGTTGACATGTCTCGGTGTAGGCGGGCTGAACATGGCGTCGCTAGTGTCTATTGGGACACCATCGTCCGGCTTGTCCGCGGGTTTGACTTTCTTCCAAAGTGAGCGAAAAGCGGCCTCCTTGCTGCCTAAATTGCGTGGTCAATGAGTGTTGCTTGTAAGGAAGTGGGACATCATATACCTGGAGAACTCGCGTACGCTGCCGCAGACAAGACCTCGAGGAGGCGCTCCTTGACTACAGGAGATGTGCGTGGAGATGTGATGACGTCTTCCAGAGTGTCCAGGAATTTGCGTGATGCACACTGATGTGTGAATATAGGAGACGAGTTCCGAAGCATGATGGCCCATAATCGGGCGGCCGACAACTGAGCAGAGGGTTCGGCATACCTGATGAACGCATCAGCATGTGAGAGTAGAAGACATGGTGTAGCTAACTTGAACTCGCGTCGTAAGGCTTTGACTGCTTCCTTTGCACTAGATTCTGATGAGGACGCCCTCTCGCACACTTCAAGAACGAGTGACCAATCTTCTGACGACGTCGCAGTCAAGTAACCTTGCGGAGGTAGGTAAGAACAGGTTTAAATCGGCAAGGTGGCCACATACCAATCATACGCGTGAGTTCGGCGGGAGTATCCTCATCTTTACGCTCTCGCTCGCGGACCCTGTCTTTCTCCCGTTCTCTATCTTGTTCTCTCAATCGCTCCCGCTCCTTGTCTTTATCTTTGCGATCCCAGAATCCTCTGCGCTCTTTCTTGTCTTCGCGAAATGAGACTTCTGTCATATTGTCATCGATTGGCATCGAATCGGACATGTTGTGGCTCTCGAGCTGCGGATCTAATGCTCGCAGTATCCCGACAGCGGCCAAAGCGCCATGGCCGTGACCGTTTGGGGCCTTCTTACGTAGAATCTGCGGATCGCGTTCTCTGTCTTTGTTGGCAGACTTGTGGGTGGCAGTTGAGGGAGCAAGAGATGCGAGAGCACGTGGTGCCGACACATGCGACGGTGTTGTTGATGAAGCTAGTGGAGGAGAGTAGGACGCAGAGACGGTGGAACGAACAGAGTACGATTGAGCGTCACTATCGATGACGTGCCAGTGTTCTTCTGAGGGCTGTGGAGTGCCCGACCGTGATCTTTCGTGTACTTGACTCGTGTGTGCGTTGGAAAAGTAACTCTGTGCAAGATCAATGGAGCGAATCCACTGAACGAGAGTCCACGTACCTCTGGTGCCCCTGTGCCGATATCCGAAGGAACAACCTTTGTCTTCAACTTATCGCGGCCGAAAAGCTTCTTCATGGCAGGGGAGAGCGAGGTGATGCGGTCCGTGAATCAATGAGGGAACGGTAGGCCGTCACAAAAGGCAGTGTCCAGTGCACAGCGCGTCCCACAGCGCTTGCCCATCTTCTCACGTGCCTACGGCTGCCACCAATGGGCGCCTGTTCTATCTGAATGCCGGCCAACCAACGTTGACACTGGTGTTAGGAGCCCCGGGGACTGTTGGGGCAAAAATGAGTACAGATTCAGACCCAGACAAGGGTCTCGTGTCAGAAAATGCACCTCCAAAGTCTCTCCCATGAACATTCAAAAGTTGCTTATGTACCAGGCTTTGTGGGTCAGCAGCTCTATAGGCCACTATGAGAACTGTAGTGCAGAGCTGGAAATGCAGTATGCATTCCTGATGAGAGATTGAAGGCTGCCAAAAAAAATCAGGGTTTCAAGCATATATGCAGGCAGTCTTGGGCAACCTTATGTCACAACTTCCAGACTATATTCTGTGACTTGTGTTGTTTTCTGATACTTTTCAAATTGGAAATCATAACCTGTTACTCAAATGGGGTTGGTTGACAGTTTTACTTGGTGAATTCAGGTTGAGAATTCACATACAGCCAATATTTTGGAGGGTCCTGTAATGTGCCAGCTACAGTGACCCTGGTCAGGTAGGCCTTGAATAAGCATCTATACTACTAATGGATATACCCTATACTGTTAGCCTACTTCCACCTTGCTGTTGCACCTGTATGTTGGTACTCTCAGTAGATTGGGACCTCACAAGGTGCACCTGAGGTCTGAGGCTCACTGCTTGTTACAGGTCTGAACAAGAAAATTGTCCTTGATGGAAGAACCACTTGAGCAATTTTGCTCAAAGGTAGCTCAAATGGTTTGCAGATTCCATCTGCATCAATTCTGGTACTTCTGAGGCCTGGGAAAAAAAGTTGACTGATATCAGCAAACATGGAAAGTCAATTCATGGCCATTGGTGTAGTACAAAACTCTCACAGTCTGACAGTCCTAGGCAAGGCCTTGTCATCAGAACCAGGACTAAATAACACAGCCTTGCCTATACTAGACATAGTGTGAAATCTGTCAAAAGTTACCATCAATGAGATTGAGAGGAGTATTGTGAGTGCAATTGGCTATTCTTCACTATGCACTGGCTTCCAGCAAAGTGAAGACACCATGATGCAATATAGATTAAGTCCATCATGGCAATTGCATACACTGTGCCAAGCCATTTTAGCTATATGATGAGGATATTCTAAATAATTACAATAAATGCACCTGCACTTTCAGTGATGTCAGTTTATATGGATTGGATTTTGGTCTGTAGTGGATGCATGATAGGCTTTAAATGGTCCACTAATGAACCTCATGTTAGTCCTGTTCCCCTAATCTATGGATTATCCAGACTGAATATCCTTATCCAATCCAATGTTAATCCCTTGGCCAATCCCTTTGTAGGGAAGGGATTTAGGAGAAAGAATGCAATAGTGGGGAGTTGAACTTGGCACCTTCTACATAAGACTTATGTAAGACACACTGAAAGCAGAACTTGACACTGTAAACCACTACACCATGAGGGCTTCACATCACACTTCTGCTATTGCTACTAGTCACAATCTCTCATTGCTGGACTTGGAGTTATCCTCATTTTGCCTATGGCCTCCCTGCAGTTACTTTACATGCTTATAGCCCTGTATCATCAGAGTTACTGGAGAAAACTGCTGTAGCATGTAGTTTGGACTGCACACTAACTACAAGGAGGCCATAGGTACAATGAGGATAACTCTAAGTCCAGCAATGAGAGATTGTGACTAGTAGCAATAGCAGAAGTGTGATGTGAAGCCCTCATGGTGTAGTGGTTTACAGTGTCAAGTTCTGCTTTCAGTGTGTCTTACATAAGTCTTATGTAGAAGGTGCCAAGTTCAACTCCCCACTATTGCATTCTTTCTCCTAAATCCCTTCCCTACAAAGGGATTGGCCAAGGGATTAACATTGGATTGGATAAGGATATTCAGTCTGGATAATCCATAGATTAGGGGAACAGGACTAACATGAGGTTCATTAGTGGACCATTTAAAGCCTATCATGCATCCACTACAGACCAAAATCCAATCCATATAAACTGACAAAGATTACATTTGGATATTATTCAGGTGGCATTCTTTTTGTAACCAGACTATGCTCCTCATGTTGTGGGCCACTCATACTGTGAGAGGAACATGATCATATTGGAAGTTTATGATTATATTGGAAGTTTATGTTTTATTGGACCACAATCTATTAGCCATGATCCACCAGTGTCCTTGCAGGAAACCTTCCATAGTCTGCAGACCTCAGGACATGGAAACTTTCTTCTAACACAATGGATCAAGAGCATGTGATCCTCCAGAGATGAATGGGCACAAAGAGTGTGCATTCTGCTACCTTGCTGCCACTTCCACCAAGGTCATCAAGGGGTGCAACAGGGCTGGAAAGTAGCTGCACAATGCCCCTGGAGAATGTGCTTCCTCAGCCACTGTGTGGTGTACTGGGCATGGGTGGATCATGGTCATGTTACCAATGGTGACACAGCAATTACCATGAGTTATGTGCTGAATATGGAGACCATGGGTTGCATGCCAAATAGGGTGCCAATCCTATGCTGACTAAGATAAGTATCCTGCCAAAAAGGGAAGAAAGGAATCAGGTTTTTCCTGATGGAGTCAGCTTCAAGTGACCTGATAGGCACTCTTTGGTATCCTAAACATGATTCTTTCTTCATTATTTTTCTCACCCCTATTGATCACTGTGATATGTTGTGGAAGGCACGGCTAAGCCCTATTTTTTGTTGATTTTTCCATATTTATCTTGCTTTATCTAACAGACTTGTACGATACACTCAATAGACTTCGCCTGGAACGGCCTTCTGACTAGTCACGTGACAGAACCATGGACTAGGGTTTACCTTGTAGCACATGACTTGCTGACCCATATCCTGATGTTGGACTTAGTGCAAATTGCGCCATCATTGCACCACCAGTAGATAGCCAGTAGCACAATTCCCTCATGCATGTGACATCTCCTGTAGTGTAGGACCCTGCCCTAAACTGCGGAGGTATAAGTAGTTGGGCCTGTATGCCCTAGCACTCCATCTTGTCCTCTTGGAGTGCTAGGTAAGCACCACGTTGTACTAAGTAGTAGTGTATACTAACTTGGAGTGCTAGTGATCTAACACTAGTCCGTGTGAGCATTGACTTAGTGTCTGCCATGACCACCAGGGTGAGTTTCACTCACTTAGCCTTCTCCATATGGGGTGATTCCCAGTGAGACCGTTTTTGTTCTTTTGTGCGCATCAGACCTAGCTCTGCGACATGATAACCTGATATAGTCCATATCTGGCCAACCACAACAGAACACTTTTCTGACCTGAGACCACCTGTGTCGGAACACTTTCCCCTGCTCTGGTTGTGGCCAGCTAGGTAGACTGAGAATTGTGCAGCACATGCACTGAAGCTGTCTGCTGTTGGCCTTCAGTGCATGTGCAATTGCTATTGCAATCACCATGCCAGTCAATGGGCTATTTCTGCATGGCGTGACAGGGTACCACTGGGATGAAGATGATTAATGAGCCATGCAGCAATTGTAGGGCAGGAGTGTTTGGATGCAAATGGAGGAGATGAAAGTTGATGTAGCCCCTGCTCAGAATGTCTGGTTCCATGTGGCTGGGGGCACCCATGAGGGGTGATGGGCAGGTGCACTCTTTATATTTGCCCCACAACAAGAGGTCATGGCATGAAAATCAATGGGACACATTGCTCACATGAGCATGCTGTACCCTTGTAGCCTCATTGCATGCATGCATGCATTCAAGGTGATCTATCAATTCAATGCCTTCAACCCCTGCATCCACCATCTTGTCTGCTGTCCACCATGTGAACCATCTCTGAGACTTGCCATTCCCTTGATCTCCAAGCTCAGATCAGCACCTTTATCTCTAGGAACCAGGGCATCAGGGGATACTACAGGCTCAATACTGAGGAGCTCATTCAGGACATCTTATACATGGACAATCAGCCCCATGTCTCTGAGTCTGGAGATCTAGTTGAATGTTCCTTTGATGGTCCAACTGGCCTACTGTCCCAGGATCTCCCTGATCTCCCTGATCTATCTGAGTCTGAGTCTGAGGGAGAACCTGAAGAACAGGATGAAGATACTAGTAAACAGGATCCTATTGTAAGCAGTATATTGTGATGCTCACCCATTGCCCCACTGAACACTCCCTAGTTGTCCAACCCCATCAACAATGGGTCATAAAACCTGAGAAAGAAGAGGGAGAAGTCAGTGAGGAGGATGAGGATGATAATAAGCCTCAAGTTCAATGGCTGGCTTCTCATGAATGAGTAAATGGTTGACTCCCTGATCCTAGGCTTTGAGTTTCATGATGGAAAAGGGAAACTGAAGATCCCCACCCACTCCTACAAACATCCTAGGTAACTAAAACAGTTCTACAGTCCTCATCTGCTAACTGTGCAGTATTATCATGGTTTCAGCAGAAGCCCAGTCATCTGGGGCTCTTTCTGGGAGCTCTGATGCTGTCCAGCTTGGAAAGAGAAAGTCAAGCAAGTGCAGCCAAGGGTCCAGTAAGGCCTACAAGCAGAGATGCAAGGAGAAGAAGGCTGCATTCAGGGGTCAGGTGGATAAGGGCAGTAACATAACTGGTATTCAGACTAGGGTCTCCCAGATGGGACAGTGTGGTGGTCTCCACGTTCAGCATTGTTGTGATGTGAATGTTACCAGGACTGGCTGGCAGGGTAGCCTTCCAGGCCCTGCTGTGACAGAGAGAAATTATGAGGCAATGGCAGGAGGGTAGCATTCAGGAAGACATCAAATCACTTCTTCCTCTTTCTTTTCATGGTTCAGGGTGAGTATCACACTTGAATAAATATTCCATTACATGACTGAGCTGTCTGATAGCAAATCCTCTGCCCTCAAAGTTTTGGACAAGCATGGATTGTGCTTCTCCAGCAAATTTTCTGCAACAGGGTGCTGAGAAGTTTGCAAGAATCCACAATCTTCTAATGGGCCCCTCTCTTGCCCAGCCTTCCATACAGAAGCTTTATGTGGATGGTGATTGTGGTGATCACCTTCCCCTTATATTAGGGCATTGGAGGCAATCCATCCAGGTATTTTCACTCTCACTGTCTGAAATGATCATGATTCCAAATTGACCATCATTAGGTAGTGAGGGAGCTTGCTTGGCATGCAAACCATTGAGACTTGGTCAATCAGGTTCTGCAGGATTCATTCTTCATTGATCTCAAGTAAGTAGTTCACATACCTTATAGAACACTTTATAATTGATCATTGTTAACAAATTTGTATCCACCACTGTCACGTCCACTTTTCCTGGAGTGGCAAAGCACTATCAAGCCAGTGCTGAGTGGCATAAGAAGCATTCCAATGTTCCACCATTATTTGGTTTGTTCTAGGATTTTTGCCTGAATAGTTACTTCCCTGGGAAGGGAGGGTGCATTGTAAACCTCATGCAGACTCCAAGTGCAGTTGGAGTATGTGCCCTGATGGCATATGTCTTACCAGGGTGGAAGTATCTCATCTCACTAATGCTAGATATCAGAATACAACTGATTGACTTCTGTACAGATAACTTTGATCATGGCCAGCAATCCTGGCTAGTGATTTGGGAAGCTGGTGTAGTCATTGAGCTTCCACCTTGGGTGCTCTGCATCTATTCATCTTCCCTATTTTATCATTTCAATATTGACCTCAATGGCAAGGGCCCTCCAAGACTATTTTTCATGAAGTACTCATTCTCCCATTCTAGACATCAAACTTGTCAGGACTAATGGGGAGTGGCCTACTCCAGAGAACTCCCAACCCATTGGTGGTACTGAAGGGAGAGGGAGTATGGCCACCATGTTTCAGTGGTGGGACTGGACTCACAACATTCTTTCAAAGAAGCATTCCCCCAAGTTTATGAATGGCCAGAGCATGGCTATATCATCTGTCTTTTCTCTTTTCTACTGGCTGATGTGGGCTGTGCTCCTAAGCAAGGTGCTAAAGGAGTACAATGCAGGGTTGCATGAGAATGCATTTCTGAGGATGGGTGCACAGGGTACAGTGAGTGCAGACAAAGATAGTTATGGTGAGTATTATGTCCAGAAGGGCAAGAAGGATGTAGTCTTCCACCATAAAAAACTTGCACCTGCAGTGGTGTGGCTAGTGTGAAGTGTGTGTAGTGAGCTCTATATTCCTAATAATGCTGAGCCACAAAGTACTCAGATGCTAGTGTTACAGGGTCATACATAGGGAAGCCTTGCCCCACACCCTTTGCCTATGCTTGGACAACAGGGAACTATGCTACAAGTGGTGGCCACTTCTACCTTGCCAAGTATGGCATCAGGATTGAGCAGGCTGCCAACACCTTTTATACCTGATGACCAACTGAGGAGCATGGTACAAGCCTCATTGAATTTGGTCCACACAGTGATGTTCCTCCATTTGCAAAGCAGGGTATTTCTTTTGTCAGCAGCATGCACCTTGCATTGAATTGGAGGAGGTCCAGGATCATATTCTTAGTTTGGAGGAAGCCCTAGCAGAGTTTGCTCTAGAAGATGGTGTAGATGATGAATGTGATGTCTAGTAGACATTCAGTGTTTCTATTCAGCTTTGACAACCTATCTATGCCAGAAACTAGTTGTGTGCCTATTGTCAAGGCTGGTGTATGCCAGCTCCATGTCAAGCAGGACTGCACATCCTGCATCAATCAGTACCAGTCTTCAAAGTGCCATGTCACTGCAAGTCATGTTTTGTTTCCCCATCTCAAAGTTTTTGACCCTGAAGCCCCCTTTCTCTTCACCTTGAGGTTCCTTCCCTGGATTCTCAGTGTCCTCAATGGCTCAGCTATCCAAGAGGTGACATTGCAATGCAAGCAGACCATGACACCTCATTGGTCTGACCTCATGACATACATCTTCATGCCCACCCTTGAGGCATTAACAGTCAAAGGCCATGTCTCTATCTCAGCCCTAACCAGGTTCCTGTACAATGACCCTGCCCTCAAATCACTCATCATTGGTGCCCACTCTGACCCTGCCCTCGAATTGCTCATCATTGGTTCCCACTCTGACTCTTTGTACACTACCTTCATCCTGGTGAGACTCCCATCCTGTTCTCAGGTGCTGTGTCAATTAACAATGCTGCAGCACCATTGTCATACCTGGTGCACCTGATCAGCACATCTCATTGGGGGACACCATTGAGCTTGATGGAACTCTGTATCTTCCCTGACAATGCCCATCCTTGGTACCCCTTCACTCAGTGTCTTGAATATGTCCTAGAAGAAATCACTGACATGGAATGCCTATGTTGGCTGTCTATCAAGATCCCCAAGCCATTGGTGAAGGGCCAGACACTTGGTACAATCTTGTCTCACCTGAGACCCTTGATCCACACTCTCACATCTCACTATCACACAAAGTGGTATATCACCTAATGACTGTTTTGTCTTCAGTGATACATGCATGGTATGTTTTGATCATCCTAGTCATACATCCCTCTCATGATGTTCAGACAACAATTGCACAACTGCTGCTTGTGTTCACCAAGATGAAGACTTTTCATATCAATGGAGGCATTCTGCATTTGGAGTACATTGGTTGGTGAATTGTGCAGACACTTTGCAAATGTACAGGGCTGCCAAACCTGCTCTGACTTTCATTGAGATCTAGTCTGGCTCACACCATATGTTGCCATCACTATAAGCCCAACCAGCCATGCACTGACTCCCTCCACCACCCCATCATCTTACTGCTATGTGTTACGTGACAACTCGTGCTAACACTCCAACGTGCTACCAAGCACGTCCTACTAACCCAAATGTCAGTTCAACCAACTGAGTCAAAGACTTACTCGGTGCCTAGAGGTTCCACAAAGGAACTCTGTCCTTCAATGAGAGCAATACAAGAGACAGCTAGCTAATCCTTGAAGCCAGCATCAAGTGGAGTGCGAGCGTAAGCCTAGGTGTCAGCCAACTCAGAGGCTTCACAGCAGGATATGCAGCGAAGGTTGAGTATGGATTAAACCAGGTCGAACTTAGGGTTTGACCACCCAACTACTGCAGCTTATATACATGAGGGGAGCGGGCATCTCCAATAGTCCGGGAGAGTGCCGCTCCAGTGAGGGATTTAGTGTACAACAAATAGGAGAAACAGAGGGAGGAACCGCACAGTCAGAGGGTAGCTAGGGAGTCATAGGGATAAGCATGTGAGAGGAGACGAGGTGAGGGAAATAGTGAATAACCAATGAACAGCATCCTTGAGGAGAGACGGCTCTCCGATCCCTAGTCATATGGTACAAGGTTGGACTGTGAAGGGGCATGGCCGGACCGGAGTCACGTGAGGGAAATAGGGGTAGCTAAGGGAAATAAAAGGAAAATAAGCGGACCCAGGTCATGCACCTGTGACTACTCATAACACTATGTTGCACAGCACTTGCACACCAATGTATGCCAGTGCTTGTTAAAGTGAGGAGGTTTAAACTGTTAGTGTGGCTGAAGGCAATAAGAGCAAGACAATACCCAGGGGAGGCTCCAGGGAAAGACCTGCAAAGTGCATACAGGGGAACAGGAGGTAAAGTCTTGAGATTAGAGGGTGTACCAGCCTGGTATATATACATCAGAGGATCCAGTCATGTGAGTCATGAGATAGCATGAGTAATTGGACCACATGAGTGGTGAGTCATACCTAGTCAGCCTGAGTCATCAGGAGTCAGGGTGAGTCATAACTACAGAACTATCTAGTCCAGAAGGGAGTGTGTCTAGAAGAGTCTGTGTTCCAGAACTATCTACAGGGGCCTGGGTGAGGTCATGGGATTGAGTCCAGGCAGAGTCCAGCAAAGAACATATGTAATACAGACAACACAAAACACAAGTCCATATGTAGGTTGTCCAGATGATAAGTTAACATATGACACTGAATATGGAAAGTTCAACAATATGGCTGGCATCTGGGAGGATCATCAACTGAAGAAGCATCTTGCAATGGCAGTACATTACTTGCTGTCACTTCCACTCTACTGCTCACTACATTGTGGTCCATCAGGGTAGCTGTGAAAGCATTTAACATTGAACATGCTGGGCAATTCTACTCTGCAGTAGTTGCCTGGCACACTGGGCACTAGGCTGGTCAATTATGCACAGATACATGTTGTGGTCATGAGGGATACATTTACACACATGCTCATATGCAAGATGTTCTCTAGCAATTTTGGCTGTGGAAAGCTTGTGGGATATCCAAACCACAAGACACTCACATCCAACACACAGCAGCAATGGCAGTACCTTGATATGGTTCGAGTGAAGAGGTTCCTTTAAGTGAAGGATCCAAAGTCATGCAGTAAGACTTAGTCTCTGCCTAGGTATCACCCTTGCACTGTATACTTTGATGTGTCTTCATATCCTATCATTATGTTATTCTGAGCATTCTATGAACAGCAGCAAACAGTGTTGCTTCAGCATGACTTTCTCCATTACATTGCATGACAAAACATGTCACACATCACCAACCCTGTCTGTGATAACATTAAAATACTTGAAAATACAGCATTTTTTGGCTGATTCTGAGACTTTGGGTGAACAAACATCTAGGGGAGTTGCCTTATGAGGAAGGTACACTTCATGCCACCCCCAGCCTGTGGGAAGCATTACAGATAAGATGCTTGTAGGGTACATGCACCTCAGTTGAGTAGCACAAGTATTATTAGACAGAAGTATGCATTTCAACAGCACTTGTGTTCACACTGGAACCCACTCTCACATTCATACTCCCTGTTGCACCTGCACTCACACTTGCATCTGTGCTCACACTTGCACCTGCACTCACACTTGCACTCACACAAACCATTGTACCTTGCACTCACATTCACAACATAATGCACATTTCAAGATACATTGTACAGGGTGAGAGATATGCAGTATAGTACAAATACAATCAAGTCATGAAAAAATTGTTCATGTGCAGGCAACAACAGATGCAGGGAGTGATGATGGATATGGTGACTGACTGGGGACATTTCAGTGACAACACATGTGAAGACAGCAGTGACTCAGTGGAACAGGCATGCATGCAGATGGACAAAGAACCACCTCTGATGCACTGTCAAGAATGATAGCAATTGCAAGACACATGCAGGCTTCAAAATCATCAATCAATTAGCATCCAACTTGAGTGCCCAAGGTGAGGATATGAAGGTCAAATGACCACTTACCTATAGCTCACACCAGATCCTTCCAGAAGTTCTACATCTTCTTCTCCCAACCGCTCATGCTCAAAGACTGGTGCAACTGCAATGATGATGCATGTTGACTTGCGGTGGTGGTGCTACCACTGCTTCCAGCCTTAGGAGCTGACTTGCCACCAGTGCCCAACATTGAAGTCAAGGGGGACCATGCCTTTGATGATGAAGTGATATCCTTACCTTTTTGCCCATGCTGTGAAGTCAACTGGGTGACACACAAATCAGGGACCTCATCACTCTTGTCACTCTTGTCATTGCGCTCCTGTTCTTCCCCACTATCATCATTGACATGCCTGGGCACACAAGGCTGAGTGAGCAGTGGAGGAGTCAACTCTGGTTCATCTTCACAAATAATAGTGCACTGCTGGCCAGCTGAGGTGGGTGGGATCTCCTGGGAGACTGCAGCTGGAGCAGGTGCAGATGACATTCAAGGGTGAAGATCAAGATGAGCAACATATGTGCACTCAATTGCAATTCTGTGATAAAATAATAATAAAATGATGTGGATGTTATTATTTTCTTTGTTACTGATGGTGAGGTGTGATGGAAGGACAGAGGGGGCATACCATTCTTGTTCTGCTTGAAGGCATTCAATGCTGCATGGAATTTGTCCAGATACTTGACCACATCATCCTTGAGTGTGATTGAGATGCTGGAGACATTGAGCAAGGACTCAGATGGCACTGTGAAGACAATCTGCTGCACTGGTAACTCACTCAGAGTGGTTTATGACAAAGGGCAGTTTGTCAGGGAGATGGAGCCAGCAAATGCAAGTCATGATGAATCCAAGGCTGCTGGAAATGTGTGGAGAGAACATATAGTAAGTGTAATTGTCCCCAAGCTCTTCATGCATCCCATTCTCCAGCAGCCATTGATGTGGAATGTCATCATGGGTCTCCGTCACCATGAACACCACTGTGTTGAGGCAATTACCTCCAGAATTGGCTAATTCTATGGTGGGATAAAGGATATGGTACACACAGAGCTTGATGGCAGCTATGACTTGTTGGCACATAGACATATCCATGTCATCTGACAGATGGGCATAAACCAGCTTGGGTGAATACCAGCAGTGGGACTGTACAGACTGCATTGGCTGGAAATACTCCTGGAAGCAGTTGACCAGGTTGTCAAACAACAGAGGCATATGCAGGTGAAGGAAGACATGGACATATGGACTAGTCGGCCACAGTTCTGGCAAAGACAACCCAAGGAGATGCTGAGATGTCACTGTGTGGATCAAAAGTATATGTCAGCTCTGAATACCATTGTTGTTGCATGCAGATGGTCAAAATAATAATAATAATACATACTGTGCACCTGTGTTTTGATGTGTGCAGGTGATTGCATGAACATGTCAAAATTGATGTATGAGACACATAGTAGGAAGTTGGGTAGAGAAGGGTTGTGCATGTGCACAATAGTATATGCACCAAAGTATCATAATAATAGACATGTGTAGTGGGGAAGAGGGCACAAGAAAAGGCACTCACCAATGAAGTGTTTGAGCTTGGATCATACAACATTGTGGTATGCAAGCATGCACACCACAAGATTGTTGAAGTCATGCTCAGTACTCAAGTTGAGCAGTGCAAACAGGTTGTCAGGAACATCCCAAACATCCAAGTCAACCACATGCATCCAGAATAAGGTCTTGAGAATGGATACCATTGCAGCCTCCATGGTTGCAAGCTGTTCAAACATGAATTTAGCAGCAATGTGGGACAATTGCGAGGTGGCAGGTTGTGGCAGCTTATAGTCCCTGATGGACAAAGGTACCCCAATGTCCATCAGACTGAGAGAGGCAGGGAACAACCCTTCATTCACTGATGTCTACTTTGATGGCCAGAGAGGGTTTGTTGCACACATAATTGTTGACCTGTGCTTCATGAGCTCCTTGAGGAGCAGCCTGTGCACTAACCAGGCACAATAGTGAATTGAAGATGGCCAGCAAAGCTCCAGGATATGCAAAAGTGGGCCAGCACCCAAAGGAACATAAGGCCAGGGCTCGTTAGCATCCTGCAACATGAGTGGCATGTCCTTCACATTGTTGAATGAGAGCCCCAGGCTGTCCTTGAGCATTGGCCTTGGAGTGAATACATCTGTCACAGCCATCTCCTGCTGGGAAAGGGCCATTGCTGCATCCATGGCGTGTTTGGCCTCTTCTCCTTCCTGCATATCAATATCTGCCTTGTTATTGTCTGTCTTGTGTGCACTGTTATTGACCCTCACATTCTGTGTCATCTGCACCAGGTTCATTGTTGTCATCATCAGCACTGTTGTTATCATCCTCTTCATTGCTGTCCTCTGAGTCATGCTGTGTTGTATCTGCCATGCTCTGAGCACAAGGATGCTTTGCCCTCAGCTTCACAGGCATGGTCTTCAAAGACTTGCTCACAGCACTGGTGTGGCTATGCATGGTGTCTGCATGCACCTGCTTTTGAGCAGGGCATGGGGGACTCACATTGGCCATTGTTGTTGCCTGAGAGGGTTCTGCCAGGAAACCGAATCATCAGTCAATTGAATGTATCATTGTCAGACTACCATAGATGAAGTGAGTTGGTTAGGAGGAAGAGAAGGGAAAGGACCGTGTTGATGTCATTGTCATCCAGATTGGTGAGCTTGTGCTTTGCACTGTACTTGAGTGTGATCTCAACAAGCTCCCAGAGGCATGAGTGCACACCAATGAACTTGCATACATGGGGCCCGAGATGTGCCATAATATCAGAGCAACAATGCTTATATGCTTATGCCACCATGTAATCATAATCCAGAGTGCACTTCTTGCACAACTGTCAAAAGGCCAGCAAGGTCACAGGAGATGAGCACCATCTTGCTGAGAAAGTCATCATAGTGAGGAGTCGGAGGTGTGGGATCCTCTGACTCCTCCAACTGGGACCCATTGTCTTTGATGGGGATCAGTTTGTTCACCGCCTGTTGTGAGGCAAGGATTGCCCAGGGAGGATACTTGGGGCCAGACTCACCACAAACCACATGAGTGAGATTGGCAGAGAGCGTGTCCCACAATGTGGTGACCCCAGACCAAGGCATGATGTAGTCATCTTTCCGGATCTTCTTACCTTTCGCTGCAGCCCACTTGATGTCCTCAAGGGCATTGGTGTGGTGCTGCAGCTCCCAGGAGTGCAGGCAAGCAAGCTGTGGAAGGAGCGAGTGAGTGAGTGAGTGAGCCATGACACACAGTGAGACCAGTGACACAGAGAGAAAGAGAGAATGACTCACATTCCAGATATAGGTGCCTGCCCACATAACGGCAGGGCTGACCTCTGCTAGGCCTTTCTTTGTTCACTTTCCACCCACAGGTGTACCAATCTGAATGGCAGGATGGTTGAGGACTGTCTCGATGAGGTACTCAATGGAGTTCTGTGATCACTGGGCAACACCTGCTTTGCACTCCTTGTGCTGGGATGCCTTTGTTGTTGTATGTGTGCCATCAGCTGACTTGAATGTATGTTGTTTGTTGTATTGCACATCATTGTCCTGGTTAGTGGTGCACACAGTTTGCTAACCGCCCATGACTAAACCGTGTGACAAAATGGTTATTTCCCTGGTTAAGCATGACTTAACTGTCAGTTTTTCCAGTTAAAATAGGGCTTGTCTGGTTGGGTCAACGAGGCAGTGACCCAACATGTATTGAATCATAGTGTTATTTTCTAGACATTCATTTATACAACTCACTAATCTTCAATCAGTGTTCTCACTGTACTTACTTAACTTGCAGGGCTCACAATCCACACATAAGTATTCGAGAATAACCGATTCATTCAGATGCAGGTGCAATATGGGTGTGATACAAGTACAATACTCAAGATACACGTGTGCTATACACGTGTGCAATACATGAATACCAGCCACAATTTCTGTAGATGGTGACAAGACGGTGACATATGCTGCGAACGTCCCAAGGATGGCCACAACAGAGACTAAGACACAAAATGAGTCAGATGAAGAGGCAAACAAATTTCCTAAGCTGGAGAACTTACAGACAAGAGGAATGATGACTGTCTAGTAGTCGTCGTTGGCATCGTCGTCCTTGTAGTCCTGCTGGAGGGGCTGCTTCTCCAGGTACTCCGTCGGGAGGAGGTGTCTGGCAACCAGGCTGGGAAGCTCTTTGTCCTCGATGTTGACTGCAGCCGAGGTGGCTTTGGCGTCTTCCTTCTCAGCCTGGAGGGCAAGCTCAATGAGTCACTCCTGCACCTTCTCCATTGATTGGAGATGGGCAGTGAAGGACAATCGCTGTTGATGGATCAGGTACTTGAGGACCTGCAACGACTCCATCATGTCGTCGCTGATGCAGGCGCGATGACGCGTGTCGGTGTTAGTGGCAAGGGAGAATATGGCCTCGCAGGGAACCGACGTAGCCTGGGCTGGCATGAAGTCCAGCGCCATCTTGAACAACGTCGGCCATGCCTGCTGATATGCAGCAATCTAGACGATAGTTTGATCAGCAGTGTCCTTTTGCCCCAATTGAAATGCTTACGCTCCAGAACACGCACATATCACTGTGCTTGTCATTGACCCCCGTGGCCTCCCAGGAGTTGAACTCCTCGTCGACAAGCCCTTCGAGGCCCTGAGCAGGATGTCGCCCCTGCTGCCTTGCCTGTCTCCCCATAGGCCGGTTGAAGATATGTGCAGCTTGCGTGTGAGCTTCTCTGAGCATCAGCGACTGGCTTGCTGGCCCAGACATGATGGGTGTGGGCAATGAGGAAGATGATGACTGCTGCACAGGGCCGGGCTCCTTTATCCCTCGCTTCTTCAGGTAGAGCTTCATCTACAGGATACAGCAATTAGTTGTAGTATAAGGGAAATAGGGGCTGAACTCACAGTCTCCTTGATCACCTTCAGTGCATTCGTCCTGTATGGTTCGTCCCAGGCTCCTATGGCCTTGTACTTGTATTTGGGGTTCAAGACTGATGACAACACTTTTAGTATGCTCACAGCAAGTGTGAATGTACCTACACATGTTCATGGCATAGGCCGCGCATTTGTCCGTCCACTTGTAGTACTTGCAAGCCACCTCCCATGCAGGCCTGATGAGGTGAGCGTAATCTGGCATATCTTTCATCAAGCCCTCTAGGTTGTCAATGAACTCCTCATAGACCGGTATGACCTCAGAGAGAAGCGGCTTGCTCTTTGAAGCAAGAACCAGTTGCATGTTGTGGGGAGCCTGCAGACACAATATATGAGATTGGAACCTACAGACACACATGGGAACTTACCAGGAGTATGATGTAGAGCTGTTGCAACATTGTGAGATCCTCTTCTGTGATAGAGGGGGCCTTGTCCGCAAAGTCCTTGTCATGACAAATGTACACATAATAGACCTACATGGTGATTTTATCAGCTGTTATGACTGCAAATGATGCGAGTGCACTTACGTCCTTCATAAGAAGGAACCGCTCTATCATGATGAAGGTACTGTTCCATCTTTGGGGGGCATCCAGCAGAAGCTGCTTGTCCACTAGGAAGATTACCTTGAATGGGTGAAACTGATAACCTAGGCGAGTGTTCTCCCTATCATAGACCAGGTTGGCAGCCTTCACCTCACTGTTGTAGATGCTAATGGACTGGCTCCACAAGTCGCAGTGTCTTGGAGACAAGCGAACACTGCGGCAGATCACACGAACCTGTCCAGTTTGCCATGAGTAGAGAGCCCTGAAACCAACTCTACACTCACCGTGACGATGATGCTCTTGTACTGGACCTCGGTGTTCTCGATGTAGAGATCGTCAAAGCCCTCGGAGGCATTGGCCTTGAAGCCCACCATGATCTTGGTGCACACGCGACTAACTGTGTGTGACAGGCAGTGGACCTGCTCACCGATAGGATCAAAAGTCCTCCCTCAGTGGTTTCTCCTCCTTGTTGCATAGCTCCTTGAATTTCCTCAGCATGGCACCGTTAGCCATCGCCAAGTCCATGGTCACCCTGCCAATCTGGCCAGCATCCAAGTTAGACCCAGACAACCATTGCATAGAAGATAGAATACATATGTTCTCCAGGACATGTGCTCAGTCGAGCACAAACACGAGTGTCACCACAAGGTTGTCGCCTATTGATATTCACGTCAGATCAATGAGAGGATGGAAGGCCTGAGAACTTACTGTTGTGGCTGCCTTTGATGTGACAAAATCCCAGAACCGCGCTGGTCATGAGGAATATGCAAGAGCTCTAGATCTGAGAGCAATTGGCTGTATTCTTCATCAGCCATGACATTGGCTTGCATGAAAACCAGGGGTGTTGATGCTTCCATACTGCTTGCATGTCAAACCAGTGTTAGTATAGCCTACACACCACTATGCATGGTACATACATGTACAAGGAACTGGTCACTTGACAAATGTAATTGCTCTGGTCAAATCACAAGCATTATCATTAACACTCACATGAGGATATTGACAGATAGTGTGTCTGTTAATAGTTGATGTTAGTGCAACTCTAATGCAGATTATTATATGGCTCACCTCCAAAAGATGTTCTAGAACAATGATTTGTTGTTTCTTAAGTACACATACCTACAGGATGCAACATCAGTATTACTCCAATATACTTCACATGCAGAGACTTACAACTATGAATAAATGTTCTACAACTCACAGGGTCAACCTAGGCACTATCAATAAAGATGATTAGGGTTCAATTGGATTTGACACTGACTGTAGTAGCAGATCAGAGGGGATGAACTAGATGATTTGTAGTCAATGCTACGGGCCTTTATATAGTTCTGAATATTGGGCTGCATGCACTGCTTTGACTAAACAGTACACAGTGCAGTGTACTGGGCAGTGCACAGCACAGCCTGGTATAATGCACTGTGTACTGCATAGGCAGTGTAATAAGCAGTGCATGTCACAATGCACTGCCTGATACACAGCATGCAGTGCATGGACAGTGCACAGTGCCATCCACTGGAGCATGGACCACACAGCCAATGCATGTGAGCAGTGACATAAAGATGCAGCCACAGAGCAATGAAATCATCACTCTGCAGCTCTGTCTCTATGTCACCACTTGCATGGTTGGCAGAGCAAGCTTGAATAGGCAACATGGTGCCTATTCAAGCTCCTTCTCCACATCCTCCTCCCCACTTGCACCTCCCTTACCGCCCCCACAACAAAATCCCACGTGACTTCGATGGGGTGGACAGCATAGGAAGGAGGGCACAGGAGGGTGGGATACAGGTGAGTACCCCCCCAATATGTTTGCCTGTACATGCTAATGACAGCCAAACTGCGCATGCCCCCAACAGCGTGCACACACTTCCTCACTGCCTCCCCTTCACTCCAGAGTGAGCAGGGGAGGGTAGTACCCATGTGTACTACCCTCCCCTGTTCTTTTTTCACCCCTGCCACTGTCTCCTCCACGCACATGTGCTGCCCCGGCTGCCCAACCTGTGCATGCACTCAACCAAATGCACACAGCCTCCCTGTCTCCCCTTTGCTCCAAATAGAGCAGGGGAGGGTAGTAGTACTACCCTCTCCTACTCTTTTTCTTCTTGTATTGTTATACCATGGATATACATGCAGTAGTGTACAACAATGATGTATGTAATATGTTAGTGCTATTGTTTTACTCCATAGTATGTGGTTGTAGATGGGACAGTGTATTCAAAATTAAGTCTGTAACATCTCATACAGCAAGTCATTGCAGTGCTCCTAGCCTAAATTTCATCAAATACAGTATGGCTGTGGTGTGGCTTGGAAACATCAATCAAGCATATCAGATTCACAGCCATCAGAGTCTAGACCATCACTACACCATGTGGTGCCTCTCATGTGATGTGCAGTCTTATCAGCTATCATGCTGCTGCTTTCCAGATATAAAGGATGGACTGTTCCCTGTGCTCTCTTTCCTCCCTACCCCCATCTACTGTACTCTCCCAGGTTACTCTGCTGCTTGCAAGTATGTGTGTTCAGCTAGCCTTCATGTATGCTACCATGGGCATACATGTTGTCTGGCTTTACTCTGTGTGAATAGGTGCAAACATTTTGTCCATTCATTTTACTGATAGCATATACATCAGTCAGCTTGATCCTTATTTGGGATCTGGGGGCTTTGGGATCTGGGGGATGTTACCAAGCTTTGTCATAAAGCTTGGTTGACAAGTATACATCTTTATGGTGTGCAGCATGTCACACTGCTATGTTGGGCAGTGTGTACCTTCTGCCTCATCACATTGGGTTCTGGGGGTGATTGGTGAGGACCTCCATCTTGGACGTCAGGCTATGCCACTTGTCGTCATTTGCTTCAATCAGATAACTATATCTGTAGTGATTCACCAGGTGAGCACTTCTATTTATTGTGGTACTATAATGACTTGTAGCACTAGGTATCCTTTGCATCTGCTGGCTATATCCATGGTTTGTTTCTATTTAATTTACTGTGCCTTGCTTATTGTGTCAGTTATCTAGCCATGCTACCGCACACAAGATACAGCTGTCTCAGCTTTGTGTTTGCTACACTTGTGATGTAAGTTGATCTTTGGTTTATTGTGGACTATGCTGATGATTTGTGACTAGCCTACTCAAGCTCATCACCGCCATGGACGCACAATGTCCTGAAAATTATCTCAAGGTAATTATTACCCATGCCAATGATCTGAATACTGACCGCTATATAGATTACTGAACTTGCACTGTGCTCTCCTTTACCCCCTCCCTTTCTCTTGTCATTAGCAGGTATGCAGAGACTAACTGTTAACATCTTTCCTTTTTGTTTTTCATTATACTTGAATTGGGACTTGGCTTGTGTCATGTGGCATGGCTGGGTTTGTAATTGATTGGACCCTTTGGATGTGCCTTTGATTGTATGATGCATGATCATTGATGAAATAAGAGCCAATAGGCTGTGCACAGTACTGCATGGTGCACCACATGTTGATGCAGTCCATCTGCTATCACATCATGATAAGTGTGCTTATCACATAGCTGCCATGTGTACTGGCTGTGCATGTATCACTCTACATCTCCATCAATATTGCCTGGTGATGGTTGCATGTACATGCTGTGTGTACCTGATTGATTTTAATTGAGATCAGCATGCCGCACATTGTGCATCACGATGAAACTCATATATGAAGTGATGGGATCTATGAACAGGAGCATACCACATGCATATGCTGTGCACATACTGCATGGATTGGCTGTGCTCATTGATGACATCTGACTGATTGTGATGAAGATCAACATACCACATGTTGCACATCGTGATGGAACTCATATACAGAGTGATGGGATCTATGAATAGGAACGTACCACATGCATATGCTATGCACATACCACATGGATGGGCTGTGCTCAGTGATGACATCAAGATAGCCAATGTATGCCATGCCTATAAATAGAAGGATGTACAGCACCATACACCAGGCTTCATAGCACATTATCCCTCTAGCAACGGTGAGCTGGATGAGAATTTAGTGACATTGATCAATCTGATTCTGTCATTACAGATCATGTATCAGCAGGCCTTGTCTGATGAGGAGATCCTTGTTGATGAGACAACTGGCATCCACTATCCTGACCCACTGCCCATCCCAGATAATGATCCTGCATTGCATGAGGCTGTGAGTTGTTTGTATGATGTATGTGGTCCATCTGACATGCACTACAGTTCTGCATCATGTGTCAGAATGGCAGTGAAGTTGTATTCTGCAACTTTTGCAAGCGTGCAGTCTGCCAGGAGTGTCTGGACAACTATGATGTCATGGAACCCCCTGAGGAAGCTGGCTTCCAGTGCCCCTCTTGTTGGGAGAAATACAAGGGCAAGGATGTGCCATATCGTGTATGTGGTTACCATGCAGTGTAATCCTCATATTACTGACCACAATTACATAGCTGTTTGATTATTATAGTGAATTCTGGACCAACAGTACAATCACAGTCACAGGACAATATGTTGCACCAAAGTATGCACATTGTAACACCCAGCCTCTGACTATTGTTGTATTCTGCCTTGCCTCAATGGAGCTGGAAAGGAGTCTGCCAGAGTATATGCATGTCCATCTCAAGAGCTGGTTTATCCAGCTGGGTACCATGCACTTCATTGATATCCCATTCAATCTGGACCTGAAGGATGAAGATCTGCTTGCAAGCATGCTAAGAAGGTTCTTAACAATCTTGAGGCACTATCTTGGTATGTAATATGTTGGGAGTATATTGCTTTGTTCTAATACTGTACACAGAAAGGGTTGTGAATGCATTGTCACGTTCATCTATACCTGTAGTCATAGCTGCCATGGAAACCTGTTTGTCAATGTCAACAACACCATTCCTCCCAGTGAAGTAAGTGTACATATTATCAATCATTGGCAGTATCACTCATAGGCATATGTAATTCTTTGACAGAGTCTTGGGTGTCGACTACTTGACCTATGCAACACACATTGCAGCCCCCAACCATTGGTTGTTCCTCCTTGCATGTGGAGCTGTTGTCAACAATAGCCAGGCTTCTGATGACCTCCAACAAACCTTGCATTACTGGGAGATTCTATACACATTTGGTTTCACTGCTCCATCATTCAATGCTCACCTTGCTTCTGACTTCATTGCCAACTTTGCAACCCGGGTCATCGTCATCATTGAGAATGCTGACCTGAAACCCAAATCTCTCTGCAAGCTACTTGACATGTGCTACAATCTGCACTGCCATGGCACCCTTCTTCTCTTCCACTACAAGGAAAACAGTCAAGGGATTTGGCGGGAGCAGTACAGGTGGCACCATCCCAAGCTCCAGCCTGGCGGTATCCCATTGCCCATGCAGTGCAAGCACTGTAAGTGCATTGGCTGTCTCAAGCCATTCTACAAGAAGGCTGGCAGGGACATATGGGCAGGATTTCAGCTCATGCACCCCAACTGTCGCTGGAAGGAGGAGGTTCTTGTGAATTATGAGAGGAACCAGCTCAATGGTTATCATGGGAACTGGTGCAAGGTTTAGGATGCTTTGTTGATGTTACCCTTGGCTCAACCACTCTTATATCTAGTATATGTTTGTTGAGCTCGAATTTATTGCGCATTTATGCGCATTTATTCAGAGCTCCATTGCCCTGTCCAAGTCCAAGCCCTTCACTTGGTGTGTTCTCACTTTTTCCAATGGACCATCTTACTGTACGCCGTCTACTGTATTTTCCCCGCCATTTTTCGCATTTCTCTCTCCCCATAAATCATTTGCACAGTCAGGGGATTGAACCCCCTACCTTTTATTTTTCTTTCGTTGATTTTCGACTCTGTGGCTTGTGGAACTGTACAGTTGTTGGCTGCAGCACACCTCAGAGCGAATCCAAAGGCCTAAGTCGAGCTCTATCAAGTCTAGTAAAATTGCAGGACCAAACTACACACCTAAGTCGAGCTCTATCAAGTCTAGGGACTTAGAGCTCGACGCTACGGACTGTCTACAGTGTGGTGTTACGTAAGGGGAAGCCACTGTACAGTTCCACAAGCCACAGAGTCGAAAATCAACAAAAGAAAATAAAAGGTTGGAGGTTCAATCCCCTCACAGTGCAAATGATTTATGGGGAGAGAAAAATACGAAAAATGGCGGGGAAAATACAGTAGACAGTGTACAGTAAGATGGTCCGTTGGAAAAAGCGAGAACACACCAAGTGAAGGGGTTAGACTTGGACAGGGCAATGGAGCTCTGAATAAATGCGCATAAATGCGCAATAAATTCGAGCTCAACACTCCCCCCTGACCGGTCAAGTCCCCAGCCCGAGCATGCCCACCATCTCCAGCACCTTCGGCTTAGCCAGAGACTTTGTTAGGATGTCTGCAGGCATGTCCGAAGTCCGGAGGTGTACAACCTCAATTCAGCCTTTGGCTACTTCGTCCCGGAGCCAGTAGAAGCGCAAATCAAGGTGCTTCATACGACCATGGTGCTCGGGATTTTTCGCAACAGAAAGCGCAGAGAGATTGTCAATTCGAAGCTTGGAGGCTGAGGAATGCTCATACCCAAACTCTGACAGCAAATTGCGAAGCCAGAGCATCTCCTGACCGGCTGAAACCGCTGCAACGAACTCTGCCTCGGTGGTAGAGAGGGCCACGATCGTTTGGAGTCGACTCGACCACGAAATCGCTCCAGAGCCCATTTTGATCACATAGCCAGAGGTAGATCGACCTGTGTCAGGGCAGCCAGCATGGTCGGCGTCGGTGTAGGAGGTAAAGAGTTCGCCGTCAGAGGAGGGGGAGTAAGTGAGCTTGTAATTGAGCGTGCCCTTGAGGTACCGGAAGAGGTGCTTGACCGCCTTCCAGTGCGTCATGCCAGGATTCCTCGAAAAACGCGCTAGGTTGCCCACAGTACGAGCAATGTCTGGCCGAGTTGCAACAGCGAGGTAGAAAAGCGAACCTACTGCCTGGTCATAGGGAATATCCTGCATCTCCCGGACCTCAGATGGCGTCTTGGGACCCATCTCTGCGCTCAGGCGAAGTCCAGGGTCCATAGGTGTGCCCACAGGGTCGCAATCAGCGAAGCCATAGCGCTCCAGAATGTCAAGGGTGTACTGCTGCTGGGAGATGGAGAGGGATGTTGAGCTCGAATTTATTGCGCATTTATGCGCATTTATTCAGAGCTCCATTGCCCTGTCCAAGTCTAAGCCCTTCACTTGGTGTGTTCTCGCTTTTTCCAATGGACCATCTTACTGTACGCCGTCTACTGTATTTTCCCCGCCATTTTTCGTATTTTTCTCTCCCCATAAAACATTTGCACTGTGAGGGGATTGAACCTCCAACCTTTTATTTTTCTTTCGTTGATTTTCGACTCTGTGGCTTGTGGAACTGTACAGTGGCTTCCCCTTACGTAACATCGCACTGTAGACAGTCCGTAGCGTCGAGCTCTAAGTCCCTAGACTTAATAGAGCTCGACTTAGGTGTGTATCTTGGTCCTGTAATTTTCCTAGACTTAATAGAGCTCGACTTAGGCCTTTGGAATCGCTCTGAGGCGTGCTGCAGCCAACAGGTTATGAGCCCTGCGCTCTGACAGCCTCAAGACGTCCATATCCGCCCGTCCAAACGCTCTGAAGGTCCTCCCAGGTGTCGCCCTTCGCTCCCCAGCATTTTTCGCCCATCCTAGCCCCTATCCATCTTTCTCTGAATATCTCGACGATTTCCTATCCGTTTTTTACGCTTCTGGCACCGTTCGAATCGTCAGCCTTCGCCGCATCCAACCGCTACTATGGCTCCGTCACCCGCCGCCTTCCCGAAGCTCTCCAACCGTAACTACCAGCAATGGAGGCTCGACATGGAGGCCAGGCTTCGAACCCTCGCCTGTCTTCGCATTGTGCAAGGCCAGGAGTCGAGGCCATCGTTTTCCGAGCCCCTGGACGCCGGAGAACGTCGTGATTTGCGCGATTTCGACAATAGGAGAGACCTGGCAGCTGGGGAGATCTGGAGTTGTGTGGAGAGGGAGCAGCAGACGCATCTGGAGGCGATCCGAGACGATCCTGAGGCGATGTGGGAGAAGCTGGAGTCTGTGCACATGCAGAAACGACCTGGTACGCGTTTTAACACCTACAACGCCCTCCTGAGCCTCTCCAAGCTCGAAAACGAGTCCCTTTCCTCCCTTTCGACGCGAGCATCGCAGTTGAAGTCCGATATGAAGGCCCTTCGACCCACAGACTTCGACATCGCCAAACTCGACGATGAACTCGTTTTAATGGCCCTCATTCGTGCCCTGCCCTCGGAATACGCCGCTCTTCGTCAGACCCTGCTCCTGGACGAGTCCCTCACCTTGGAGAAGCTCCAGGAGACGTTCATTGCGCTCGAAAATCAGCCTGGTGCGTCGTCAGCCGTCCCCGTCCTCTCCCAAGTCGCCTCCACCCTTTCCTGCGATTTTTGCGGCCGCTCTGGCCACTCTGAGGACCAGTGCTTCTCCAAGCGCGATGCCAGCGCTAAGGCGAAGGAGAGGGCGTCCCAACGAGCTCAATTTCGCTCTGGGAAGCCCAGGCGCAAGGAGGAGGCGAAGGAGGCGTCAAAGGATGCTCAGGAGTCGTCCCAGGAGTCTGCTGCTGCTGCTGTGAGTGCTGGTTGTGCCTCTGCCCTTCTATCCACCTCGGATCGTCGTTCCTGGCTCTCTACTCCGGCAGCAACTAACTGGAACACCGACACAGGTGCTTCTGCACACATGACCCCTCACCGCCACTGGTTTCGCTCCTACTCGCCTCACTCCGTCCCCATTCGTCTTGCCAACTCTGAGGTCGTTTATTCTGCTGGGCTAGGGTCTGTGGTGTTCCAACCGGCGGAGAGAGACGGTTTTCTACCCCCTGCTGTAGTTCTGCACGACGTCCTTCATGTCCCTGTGCTTGCCAGCAATTTATTATCTGGTTTTCACCTCACCAGAGAGAAGGGCTACGTCGTAGAGCTCCAGGCTTCAAATGCGCATTTTTACCACCAAGGGGAACTTCGTTTTGAGGCTCGAGTCAATGAGCACAACGTCGGCTACCTCCTAGGCCACACCCTCTCCCAATCGAAGAATGCGCTCTCAGCGTCGACTACCAGCGATCTCGACCTCGCGCTTTGGCACCAACGTTGCTCCCATGTCAATCTCGACGACCTCTGCTCGGCGCACTCCAAGGGTCTCGTCTCCGGCCTCACCATTCGTTCGAAGCGTCCACCCCCTGCCATCTGTGAGCCTTGCCTAGCTGGTAAGCTCAATCGCCATCCCATCCCTCGTTTTGCTTCGCGAAAATTCGTGCGGCTCGCCCTCATCCATACGGACCTCAAGGGCCCCATGCCTGTTGCGACTCCGGAGGGCTACGCCTACTGGATGACTTTTATCTGCGACGCTTCGCGTTTCTGGGTGGTTACGATCCCTGAGGTACGAAGGTATCGTTCTTATGAGGAGCCAGATGAAACGCCAAATCAGGGCGCCTGATTAGGAAGTTGTCTCCCACGAGCCATGTGATTTTGTAACTCAGCAAAGGTGACATAATTAAGTGCTTGTATTGCCACCTGAGCGGAGTGTGAATTTTCAAACTCCCAGACAATGCGACTTGCACCAACAGATGCAAACAAATGGAGTGTTAACCACTCAGTATTGGGAGTGCAATGTGTTTCTGTACTTTGAATATAGACCAATATGCCAGACATTTATGGAGTTGGGTCATCACAGAACATCAAGAATGCATATTACACTGCATGATCCAACACAGAAACCATGATTGAATGATACACCATATTAATCAGTTGCCTTCTCTTTTCCCTTCCGACTGACAGCCCTCTTCTTCTTCCTACCAGAAGAGCCCTTGTCATTGTCTTCATCATGCTGGTCACTGGTATCCTCCACCTCAACAGCCTTCCTCTTCTTCATCACCTTCTTGAAGCCCCAATCTCCATATGCGCCCTCGCCTAGAAACCTGCCAACTTTGCAGAGTGTGTGTTCCAACACAACACCATCAAAGCCCATCATGTCCTTCTCCTCCTGTGACAGCATCCCCGACAGCTGCTGGAACAACTGGACAAATTGTGTCTGAACATGAGGTTTGATCTCATGGCCCGACAACTCTGCTGGCAAAAGTCCCAATGTCTGCAAGCCATTGACAGCCCCAGACTTCAGCCCGGCTACCATGTTCCCTAGACAATCCGCACTTGGCTTGGCCACAGCACATGTGTAGGAGAGATCAGCACATAGGAGATATATGGCTAAGGCTCCCATCTTTGGTAGATATTGGCTGGGAAGCTCAGCAGGAGCCTCAGCCGTACTCTTCTTGCCCTTCCTGACAGTTTTGGTCCAGAGCTTGTGAAGAGTCTGGAAGTCTGCTGCACCCTCAGATGTGAGAGCCTCCCAGTCAGTAAGCTCCACTGCCTTCCACAACTTCTCTGGCCAATCTTGTGGCAGAGGATTGGCTTGGCCATACATCTTGTAGTGGTGGAAGAAGTATTTCCTCTGTGTAGCATTCAGAGTGCCAAATAATTCGGGAGACTGCTGCAGGAGAGTGGCAATGCCAGACTCATATTGTCTGACATCCTCTGGCCCGGTAAACATGGTCCTGAGGTGCTGTGATGGAGTCTGAAGAAGTGCAGGACTCCTGAAGGATCTGGCCCTAAAATAGAGGGCACTGAAGAGGCCAGCTTTGGTGACAATGTTCTTGTCCTGGAAAGGATTTTCAGGACAGCTGAGAATTCGTCTGCGGGATGCACCTTGTTCTCTGAGTGCAAGGAAGTTGTCAGAGTCTGCAGCAATAAGCTGGAATTGTTTTTGTTGACTCTGCTTTCCTGCAGGGCTGAGAGACTTCAGTGCATCCCTGAGAATGGCAAGGAGAAAGTTGACGGCTCGTCCAGAAGTCACCTGAATAGGCTGGTGCGCAATAGAAAGCACACCTTGACTTCTGGATGCATGGGACACAGTAGTCTTGGATGTCTTTCTGAACTCTTCGTGTACACCTTGGATCTGCAGCAACAGAGATCTCTCTGTTGACGATGGCTTTGCTGCAGAGCAAGTCCTCAGTGCATCCTTGAAGTCAGAGAAGACATCCCCACCCATGAGATATGGCTTGGAAATCCTATATCTCTCTGTGATCCACTTGGGATCTGACTTGTAGAGTTCCCAAACAGCTGGCAATAGAAGAGCTTCCTTCCCTAGCACCTGTTCAATGCTATGCACGAGACCGCTCTGCCTGATGAGATCCTTCAGATTCTCTACAGAGATTTTCAGCCAAACAGCAATGAGCTGTAGGACATTCCAGGTGACATCCCAGTCAAACTCGGCATCATTAGTGGGGATTCTTCCTCTGCGGGTCTCCAGCTGATAGGAACTCCTCACAGGTGGGTCCAGAACTGGGAGGTAGGTCACAGATGACACATTCCACTGGTATGCATTACCATGGTCTGCCAATTTGCCTGACAAATCCAAGGTCAATTTAGCCAACCAGAGAGATGTGTCACCGTGCTCTGTCTCCCAACTCTGTATGCAGTCACAAGACATGTGCCCATTGTATCTGAAAATATGAGCCCTGTGACGAGCAGACAAGCCCTTGACCAGAGTCTTACAGTCCTCATAGAGGAACCGTATGACCCAAGTCTTGGAAATCATGACTCTCTGGCGAGTGATATTGAGCCAGAGAGCATGGATCTGTGGATCAATTTCCAAGGACTTCAGTGCACTCCAATAACCTCCCATATCTCTGAGGTGCTCAGCTGAAAACCTGTGGATGGTTGCAGCATGCCCTTCGAAGCCATCCAAGATGTGGATGATGTCCTGGAGTTGTTTTGGACTAGACTGCATCAGCTGGACTGCTGAGCGACTGTCTGCCAGGACTTGCTTCAAGTTCTCTCTTGAGAACTTGCAGAGAAATGTTTTCACTCAACAATAGTCAGTATGAGCTGATTTGTAACACAATCAACAACTTACACTGGGAGTGGAGGCTTGAGTTAGTCTGCTCTTCCACAGTGCTGATCAGATACTCGTCAACTGTGCAAATTGTTCTGGAAGTGAATACTGTGCATCATTGCAGTAGATCTGTGCACTTACCATCATCTCTCTCAGCCTCATTCTGTCTCAGCCTTTGAGTCAGGGTCACTTGATGATGCTCTGAGCGTGCTTCTACTGGAATACTGAGCACTGCCCCAGATATCAACAAGTCTCAATGTTACCTTCATCGCCACTATCACTGGATTCTTGATTGGCTGTCAACACATGCACAACACTGCATAAATATGGCATGAACCTACCATGTCCCCGGTGGGCGTCTTCAGGTCCATCCTCCTCTTCCTCATTGTCTTCATCATCCACATCCATTGCTATGAGTTGTGATTCTCAGCCCAGCAATGTTCAACAAAACAATTATTATCCACTTACATTGATGAGCATTGCTCTCACTGTCTTCTTCCTCTTCATCGTCATCAGAGCTGCTGAAGTATTGAGCTTCTTCTTCAATCATAGCCCCTGACACCTTCCAGTTTGTGGAACTGCTGGCCTGCATGTGAAGATATGCTGTCTGTCCCATGACTAGGGCACCCTGATTTTTGCTGGCCTTTTTCTTAGGCTCTGCCAACTCAGTTAGTCATGGCAAAATGTATGACAAACACTGTAGAGTCTCATACTGGAAGTGATAGACTTAGAGGGCCTGCTAGGCTTGACTGCATAGTTGTTAGAATTTTATACAACAATATCCCAGACAAAAAAAAACTCGCCTGGGGATGCATGGCTACTGCCAGCCAAAAACCTCAAATCTTGTGGCATATCAAGGGCAACATCCCTAAGCCCAATTTCAGGGACTGCCATGGCATGTGGGACATGAAGGTCTTTGTAGAACTGTTCAAAGACGGCCTTTCGGCCTGGAAAAACTTCATTTGTCCTCTGAGCATCCCCAGCCAAAGGTTCCCAAGTCACGTCATTGTTTGGCATATATTTCCAGTCTCTTCCCTTGTATGGCTGCCCATTGTTGATCTTGGGATCACAAGCTGTTATGCTATCCATGATTTGCTCCATGTTGACATGAAGATGATATGGCAGCTGCCGTAGGCCTTGGTATAGCATTCCTGCAAACATGCGCTTGCAGCAAGTGAAGTGTTCCTCAGGTGACATAATAATACCACCATCCCTTGCAAGGGTAGCATGTGTGCAGGATGGAAATGGTGCACTGATATATCAAATAGTGAGCTTGATAATTGATTGAATTGAACAGTAAAACCCACTTTGGATGAAATAATTCTGGTGGTACAGTCAAGGGCTTGTCTGTCTTGTCACCTGAAGTTTGGGCTGCCAAGACAGTTTTTGTTGTACCCAGCATGAGCCTAGATGCAGGGTACAAGATCAACACAAAACGATAAGCCCAGTGTGCAATTTCCTCAGTGCCAGGAGGAGCAAGTGGTGGGGTGCCAGAGTGACGGAGCCTTCCGCTGAAATAAACAACATGGATGCTGCCTAGATCCACATAGACACCAAGTGATAGAAGGTGGAATCTTCCAGCTTCATAAGTTTCTGGAAGGTCACTTCCAATGACCATTGCTGAGAGACCAGCAGCCAAGTCCATGTCATCAGTGTGATCGCCTCCAAAATAGCCCATTTCTATGAGGCCCTTTCCTGCAGACATTGAACTCAATGATGTAGGTATGTATTGAGAATTTTGAAACAAACTTACTAGACTCATGTCTTTGTGGAATGGCCATGTTCACTTGAGAGCTTGGCCAGACAAAGTTGTCAGGATGAGCCAATCGTGGCATGTTCACAGCCTCAGCCAGGTCATGATATGTCTTCCTCATGTGGGGTGGGCACTCTGCAAAGTTGTGCAATGCAAAGTCCACACCCAACTGTAGAAATAGTTATTACACTGCACTTGAGTTGCTATTGCAACCAATTATTTGCTCACCTTGTTCAGCAATGCCCTGTCCTGAGTCAGCACATCTATGCTACCATCAGCTGCCATCTTGGAGTTGGCATTGGGAGCACTATAGAGTGTGGGCTTTTCAAAAGTAAACCCAGTTTGGTAGCACCGTGTGTTTTCCATCACTGGTTTGATGTTTGATCCATC